>OX608073.1:49019778-49619778 GCA_951509635.1 Eupeodes luniger
GATATTCGCATTTTAAGTTTGAACTTGATTTTTGCCCATAACTTGTTGTAAAATTGGTCTTATTCAAAGATAGGCACAGCATTGGAAAGGGAATGATTCATAGATCACAATCCTGAAATTTCAGCCCTCTAGGTGGTCTAGATCGGGAAATAATGGAGTTCAAAATTGCCTTCTAGGTCTGGACTTTGACCCCTCTAGGACGCATATCTCAGCGAGATATTCGCATTTTAAGTTTGAACTTGGATTTTTGCCCATAACTTGTTGTAAAATTGGTCTTATTCAAAGATAGGCACAGCATTGGAAAGGGAATGATTCATAGATCACAATCCTGAAATTTCAGCCCTCTAGGTGGTCTAGATCGAGAAATAATGGAGTTCAAAAATTGCCTTCTAGGTCTGGACTTTGACCCCTCTAGGACGCATATTAAGCGAGATATTCGCATTTTAAGTTTGAACTTGGATTTTTGCCCATAACTTGTTGTAAAATTGGTCTTATTCAAAGATAGGCACAGCATTGGAAAGGGAATGATTCATAGATCACAATCCTGAAATTTCAGCCCTCTAGGTGGTCTAGATCGGAGAAATAATGGAGTTCAAAAATTGCCTTCTAGGTCTGACTTTGACCCCTCTAGGACGCATATTAAGCGAGATATTCGCATTTTAAGTTTGAACTTGGATTTTTGCCCATAACTTGTTGTAAAATTGGTCTTATTCAAAGATAGGCACAGCATTGGAAAGGGAATGATTCATAGATCACAATCCTGAAATTTCAGCCCTCTAGGTGGTCTAGATCGGGAAATAATGGAGTTCAAAATTGCCTTCTAGGTCTGGACTTTGACCCCTCTAGGACGCATATTAAGCGAGATATTCGCATTTTAAGTTTGAACTTGGATTTTTGCCCATAACTTGTTGTAAAATTGGTCTTATTCAAAGATAGGCACAGCATTGGAAAGGGAATGATTCATAGATCACAATCCTGAAATTTCAGCCCTCTAGGTGGTCTAGATCGAGAAATAATGGAGTTCAAAAATTGCCTTCTAGGTCTGGACTTTGACCCCTCTAGGACGCATATTAAGCGAGATATTCGCATTTTAGTTTGAACTTGGATTTTTGCCCATAACTTGTTGTAAAATTGGTCTTATTCAAAGATAGGCACAGCATTGGAAAGGGAATGATTCATAGATCACAATCCTGAAATTTCAGCCCTCTAGGTGGTCTAGATCGGGAAATAATGGAGTTCAAAAATTGCCTTCTAGGTCTGGACTTTGACCCCTCTAGGACGCATATTAAGCGAGATATTCGCATTTTAAGTTTGAACTTGGATTTTTGCCCATAACTTGTTGTAAAATTGGTCTTATTCAAAGATAGGCACAGCATTGGAAAGGGAATGATTCATAGATCACAATCCTGAAATTTCAGCCCTCTAGGTGGTCTAGATCGAGAAATAATGGAGTTCAAAAATTGCCTTCTAGGTCTGGACTTTGACCCCTCTAGGACGCATATTAAGCGAGATATTCGCATTTTAAGTTTGAACTTGGATTTTTGCCCATAACTTGTTGTAAAATTGGTCTTATTCAAAGATAGGCACAGCATTGGAAAGGGAATGATTCATAGATCACAATCCTGAAATTTCAGTCCTCTAGGTGGTCTAGATCGAGAAATAATGGAGTTCAAAAATTGCCTTCTAGGTCTGGACTTTGACCCCTCTAGGACGCATATTAAGCGAGATATTCGCATTTTAAGTTTGAACTTGGATTTTTGCCCATAACTTGTTGTAAAATTGGTCTTATTCAAAGATAGGCACAGCATTGGAAAGGGAATGATTCATAGATCACAATCCTGAAATTTCAGCCCTCTAGGTGGTCTAGATCGGGAAATAATGGAGTTCAAAAATTGCCTTCTAGGTCTGGACTTTGACCCCTCTAGGACGCATATTAAGCGAGATATTCGCATTTTAAGTTTGAACTTGGATTTTTGCCCATAACTTGTTGTAAAATTGGTCTTATTCAAAGATAGGCACAGCATTGGAAAGGGAATGATTCATAGATCACAATCCTGAAATTTCAGCCCTCTAGGTGGTCTAGATCGGGAAATAATGGAGTTCAAAAATTGCCTTCTAGGTCTGGACTTTGACCCCTCTAGGACGCATATTAAGCGAGATATTCGCATTTTAAGTTTGAACTTGGATTTTTGCCCATAACTTGTTGTAAAATTGGTCTTATTCAAAGATAGGCACAGCATTGGAAAGGGAATGATTCATAGATCACAATCCTGAAATTTCAGCCCTCTAGGTGGTCTAGATCGAGAAATAATGGAGTTCAAAAATTGCCTTCTAGGTCTGGACTTTGACCCCTCTAGGACGCATATTAAGCGAGATATTCGCATTTTAAGTTTGAACTTGGATTTTTGCCCATAACTTGTTGTAAAATTGGTCTTATTCAAAGATAGGCACAGCATTGGAAAGGGAATGATTCATAGATCACAATCCTGAAATTTCAGCCCTCTAGGTGGTCTAGATCGGGAAATAATGGAGTTCAAAAATTGCCTTCTAGGTCTGGACTTTGACCCCTCTAGGACGCATATTAAGCGAGATATTCGCATTTTAAGTTTGAACTTGGATTTTTGCCCATAACTTGTTGTAAAATTGGTCTTATTCAAAGATAGGCACAGCATTGGAAAGGGAATGATTCATAGATCACAATCCTGAAATTTCAGCCCTCTAGGTGGTCTAGATCGGGAAATAATGGAGTTCAAAAATTGCCTTCTAGGTCTGGACTTTGACCCCTCTAGGACGCATATTAAGCGAGATATTCGCATTTTAAGTTTGATCTTGGATTTTTGCCCATAACTTGTTGTAAAATTGGTCTTATTCAAAGATAGGCACAGCATTGGAAAGGGAATGATTCATAGATCACAATCCTGAAATTTCAGCCCTCTAGGTGGTCTAGATCGGGAAATAATGGAGTTCAAAAATTGCCTTCTAGGTCTGGACTTTGACCCCTCTAGGACGCATATTAAGCGAGATATTCGCATTTTAAGTTTGAACTTGGATTTTTGCCCATAACTTGTTGTAAAATTGGTCTTATTCAAAGATAGGCACAGCATTGGAAAGGGAATGATTCATAGATCACAATCCTGAAATTTCAGCCCTCTAGGTGGTCAAGATCGGGAAATAATGGAGTTCAAAAATTGCCTTCTAGGTCTGGACTTTGACCCCTCTAGGACGCATATTAAGCGAGATATTCGCATTTTAAGTTTGAACTTGGATTTTTGCCCATAACTTGTTGTAAAATTGGTCTTATTCAAAGATAGGCACAGCATTGGAAATTGAATGATTCATAGATCACAATCCTGAAATTTCAGCCCTCTAGGTGGTCTAGATCGAGAAATAATGGAGTTCAAAAATTGCCTTCTAGGTCTGGACTTTGACCCCTCTAGGACGCATATTAAGCGAGATATTCGCATTTTAAGTTTGAACTTGGATTTTTGCCCATAACTTGTTGTAAAATTGGTCTTATTCAAAGATAGGCACAGCATTGGAAAGGGAATAATTCATAGATCACAATCCTGAAATTTCAGTCCTCTAGGTGGTCTAGATCGAGAAATAATGGAGTTCAAAAATTGCCTTCTAGGTCTGGACTTTGACCCCTCTAGGACGCATATTAAGCGAGATATTCGCATTTTAAGTTTGAACTTGGATTTTTGCCCACAACTTGTTGTAAAATTGGTCTTATTCAAAGATAGGCACAGCATTGGAAAGGGAATGATTCATAGATCACAATCCTGAAATTTCAGCCCTCTAGGTGGTCTAGATCGGGAAATAATGGAGTTCAAAAATTGCCTTCTAGGTCTGGACTTTGACCCCTCTAGGACGCATATTAAGCGAGATATTCGCATTTTAAGTTTGAACTTGGATTTTTGCCCATAACTTGTTGTAAAATTGGTCTTATTCAAAGATAGGCACAGCATTATAAAGGGAATGATTCATAGATCACAATCCTGAAATTTCAGCCCTCTAGGTGGTCTAGATCGGATTTAAGCGAGATATTCGCATTTTAAGTTTGAACTTGGATTTTTGCCCATAACTTGTTGTAAAATTGGTCTTATTCAAAGATAGGCACAGCATTGGAAAGGGAATGATTCATAGATCACAATCCTGAAATTTCAGCCCTCTAGGTGGTCTAGTTCGGGAAATAATGGAGTTCAAAAATTGCCTTCTAGGTCTGGACTTTGACCCCTCTAGGACACATATTAAGCGAGATATTCGCATTTTAAGTTTGAACTTGGATTTTTGCCCATAACTTGTTGTAAAATTGGTCTTATTCAAAGATAGGCACAGCATTGGAAAGGGAATGATTCATAGATCACAATCCTGAAATTTCAGCCCTCTAGGTGGTCTAGATCGGGAAATAATGGAGTTCAAAAATTGCCTTCTAGGTCTGGACTTTGACCCCTCTAGGACGCATATTAAGCGAGATATTCGCATTTTAAGTTTGAACTTGGATTTTTGCCCATAACTTGTTGTAAAATTGGTCTTATTCAAAGATAGGCACAGCATTGGAAAGGGAATGATTCATAGATCACAATCCTGAAATTTCAGCCCTCTAGGTGGTCTAGATCGGGAAATAATGGAGTTCAAAAATTGCCTTCTAGGTCTGGACTTTGACCCCTCTAGGACGCATATTAAGCGAGATATTCGCATTTTAAGTTTGAACTTGGATTTTTGCCCATAACTTGTTGTAAAATTGGTCTTATTCAAAGATAGGCACAGCATTGGAAAGGGAATGATTCATAGATCACAATCCTGAAATTTCAGCCCTCTAGGTGGTCTAGATCGGGAAATAATGGAGTTCAAAAATTGCCTTCCAGGTCTGGACTTTGACCCCTCTAGGACGCATATTAAGCGAGATATTCGCATTTTAAGTTTGAACTTGGATTTTTGCCCATAACTTGTTGTAAAATTGGTCTTATTCAAAGATAGGCACAGCATTGGAAAGGGAATGATTCATAGATCACAATCCTGAAATTTCAGCCCTTTAGGTGGTCTAGATCGAGAAATAATGGAGTTCAAAAATTGCCTTCTAGGTCTGGACTTTGACCCCTCTAGGACGCATATTAAGCGAGATATTCGCATTTTAAGTTTGAACTTGGATTTTTGCCCATAACTTGTTGTAAAATTGGTCTTATTCAAAGATAGGCACAGCATTGGAAAGGGAATGATTCATAGATCACAATCCTGAAATTTCAGCCCTCTAGGTGGTCTAGATCGGGAAATAATGGAGTTCAAAAATTGCCTTCTAGGTCTGGACTTTGACCCCTCTAGGACGCATATTAAGCGAGATATTCGCATTTTAAGTTTGAACTTGGATTTTTGCCCACAACTTGTTGTAAAATTGGTCTTATTCAAAGATAGGCACAGCATTGGAAAGGGAATGATTCATAGATCACAATCCTGAAATTTCAGCCCTCTAGGTGGTCTAGATCGGGAAATAATGGAGTTCAAAAATTGCCTTCTAGGTCTGGACTTTGACCCCTCTAGGACGCATATTAAGCGAGATATTCGCATTTTAAGTTTGAACTTGGATTTTTGCCCATAACTTGTTGTAAAATTGGTCTTATTCAAAGATAGGCACAGCATTGGAAAGGGAATAATTCATAGATCACAATCCTGAAATTTCAGTCCTCTAGGTGGTCTAGATCGAGAAATAATGGAGATCAAAAATTGCCTTCTAGGTCTGGACTTTGACCCCTCTAGGACGCATATTAAGCGAGATATTCGCATTTTAAGTTTGAACTTGGATTTTTGCCCACAACTTGTTGTAAAATTGGTCTTATTCAAAGATAGGCACAGCATTGGAAAGGGAATGATTCATAGATCACAATCCTGAAATTTCAGCCCTCTAGGTGGTCTAGATCGGGAAATAATGGAGTTCAAAAATTGCCTTCTAGGTCTGGACTTTGACCCCTCTAGGACGCATATTAAGCGAGATATTCGCATTTTAAGTTTGAACTTGGATTTTTGCCCATAACTTGTTGTAAAATTGGTCTTATTCAAAGATAGGCACAGCATTATAAAGGGAATGATTCATAGATCACAATCCTGAAATTTCAGCCCTCTAGGTGGTCTAGATTGGATTAAGCGAGATATTCGCATTTTAAGTTTGAACTTGGATTTTTGCCCATAACTTGTTGTAAAATTGGTCTTATTCAAAGATAGGCACAGCATTGGAAAGGGAATGATTCATAGATCACAATCCTGAAATTTCAGCCCTCTAGGTGGTCTAGATCGGGAAATAATGGAGTTCAAAAATTGCCTTCTAGGTCTGGACTTTGACCCCTCTAGGACGCATATTAAGCGAGATATTCGCATTTTAAGTTTGAACTTGGATTTTTGCCCATAACTTGTTGTAAAATTGGTCTTATTCAAAGATAGGCACAGCATTATAAAGGGAATGATTCATAGATCACAATCCTGAAATTTCAGCCCTCTAGGTGGTCTAGATCGGATTAAGCGAGATATTCGCATTTTAAGTTTGAACTTGGATTTTTGCCCATAACTTGTTGTAAAATTGGTCTTATTCAAAGATAGGCACAGCATTGGAAAGGGAATGATTCATAGATCACAATCCTGAAATTTCAGCCCTCTAGGTGGTCTAGATCGGGAAATAATGGAGTTCAAAAATTGCCTTCTAGGTCTGGACTTTGACCCCTCTAGGACGCATATTAAGCGAGATATTCGCATTTTAAGTTTGATCTTGGATTTTTGCCCATTACTTGTTGTAAAATTGGTCTTATTCAAAGATAGGCACAGCATTGGAAAGGGAATGATTCATAGATCACAATCCTGAAATTTCAGCCCTCTAGGTGGTCTAGATCGGGAAATAATGGAGTTCAAAAATTGCCTTCTAGGTCTGGACTTTGACCCCTCTAGGACGCATATTAAGCGAGATATTCGCATTTTAAGTTTGAACTTGGATTTTTGCCCATAACTTGTTGTAAAATTGGTCTTATTCAAAGATAGGCACAGCATTATAAAGGGAATGATTCATAGATCACAATCCTGAAATTTCAGCCCTCTAGGTGGTCTAGATTGGATTAAGCGAGATATTCGCATTTTAAGTTTGAACTTGGATTTTTGCCCATAACTTGTTGTAAAATTGGTCTTATTCAAAGATAGGCACAGCATTGGAAAGGGAATGATTCATAGATCACAATCCTGAAATTTCAGCCCTCTAGGTGGTCTAGATCGGGAAATAATGGAGTTCAAAAATTGCCTTCTAGGTCTGGACTTTGACCCCTCTAGGACGCATATTAAGCGAGATATTCGCATTTTAAGTTTGAACTTGGATTTTTGCCCATAACTTGTTGTAAAATTGGTCTTATTCAAAGATAGGCACAGCATTATAAAGGGAATGATTCATAGATCACAATCCTGAAATTTCAGCCCTCTAGGTGGTCTAGATCGGGAAATAATGGAGTTCAAAAATTGCCTTCTAGGTCTGGACTTTGACCCCTCTAGGACGCATATTAAGCGAGATATTCGCATTTTAAGTTTGAACTTGGATTTTTGCCCATAACTTGTTGTAAAATTGGTCTTATTCAAAGATAGGCACAGCATTGGAAAGGGAATAATTCATAGATCACAATCCTGAAATTTCAGTCCTCTAGGTGGTCTAGATCGAGAAATAATGGAGATCAAAAATTGCCTTCTAGGTCTGGACTTTGACCCCTCTAGGACGCATATTAAGCGAGATATTCGCATTTTAAGTTTGAACTTGGATTTTTGCCCACAACTTGTTGTAAAATTGGTCTTATTCAAAGATAGGCACAGCATTGGAAAGGGAATGATTCATAGATCACAATCCTGAAATTTCAGCCCTCTAGGTGGTCTAGATCGGGAAATAATGGAGTTCAAAAATTGCCTTCTAGGTCTGGACTTTGACCCCTCTAGGACGCATATTAAGCGAGATATTCGCATTTTAAGTTTGAACTTGGATTTTTGCCCATAACTTGTTGTAAAATTGGTCTTATTCAAAGATAGGCACAGCATTATAAAGGGAATGATTCATAGATCACAATCCTGAAATTTCAGCCCTCTAGGTGGTCTAGATTGGATTAAGCGAGATATTCGCATTTTAAGTTTGAACTTGGATTTTTGCCCATAACTTGTTGTAAAATTGGTCTTATTCAAAGATAGGCACAGCATTGGAAAGGGAATGATTCATAGATCACAATCCTGAAATTTCAGCCCTCTAGGTGGTCTAGATCGGGAAATAATGGAGTTCAAAAATTGCCTTCTAGGTCTGGACTTTGACCCCTCTAGGACGCATATTAAGCGAGATATTCGCATTTTAAGTTTGAACTTGGATTTTTGCCCATAACTTGTTGTAAAATTGGTCTTATTCAAAGATAGGCACAGCATTATAAAGGGAATGATTCATAGATCACAATCCTGAAATTTCAGCCCTCTAGGTGGTCTAGATCGGATTAAGCGAGATATTCGCATTTTAAGTTTGAACTTGGATTTTTGCCCATAACTTGTTGTAAAATTGGTCTTATTCAAAGATAGGCACAGCATTGGAAAGGGAATGATTCATAGATCACAATCCTGAAATTTCAGCCCTCTAGGTGGTCTAGATCGGGAAATAATGGAGTTCAAAAATTGCCTTCTAGGTCTGGACTTTGACCCCTCTAGGACGCATATTAAGCGAGATATTCGCATTTTAAGTTTGATCTTGGATTTTTGCCCATTACTTGTTGTAAAATTGGTCTTATTCAAAGATAGGCACAGCATTGGAAAGGGAATGATTCATAGATCACAATCCTGAAATTTCAGCCCTCTAGGTGGTCTAGATCGGGAAATAATGGAGTTCAAAAATTGCCTTCTAGGTCTGGACTTTGACCCCTCTAGGACGCATATTAAGCGAGATATTCGCATTTTAAGTTTGAACTTGGATATTTGCCCATAACCTGTTGTAAAATTGGTCTTATTCAAAGATAGGCACAGCATTGGAAAGGGAATGATTCATAGATCACAATCCTGAAATTTCAGCCCTCTAGGTGGTCTAGATCGGGAAATAATGGAGTTCAAAAATTGCCTTCTAGGTCTGGACTTTGACCCCTCTAGGACGCATATTAAGCGAGATATTCGCATTTTAAGTTTGAACTTGGATTTTTGCCCATAACTTGTTGTAAAATTGGTCTTATTCAAAGATAGGCACAGCATTGGAAAGGGAATGATTCATAGATCACAATCCTGAAATTTCAGCCCTCTAGGTGGTCTAGATCGGGAAATAATGGAGTTAAAAAATTGCCTTCTAGGTCTGGACTTTGACCCCTCTAGGACGCATATTAAGCGAGATATTCGCATTTTAAGTTTGAACTTGGATTTTTGCCCATAACTTGTTGTAAAATTGGTCTTATTCAAAGATAGGCACAGCATTGGAAATTGAATGATTCATAGATCACAATCCTGAAATTTCAGCCCTCTAGGTGGTCTAGATCGAGAAATAATGGAGTTCAAAAATTGCCTTCTAGGTCTGGACTTTGACCCCTCTAGGACGCATATTAAGCGAGATATTCGCATTTTAAGTTTGAACTTGGATTTTTGCCCATAACTTGTTGTAAAATTGGTCTTATTCAAAGATAGGCACAGTATTGGAAAGGGAATAATTCATAGATCACAATCCTGAAATTTCAGTCCTCTAGGTGGTCTAGATCGAGAAATAATGGAGTTCAAAAATTGCCTTCTAGGTCTGGACTTTGACCCCTCTAGGACGCATATTAAGCGAGATATTCGCATTTTAAGTTTGAACTTGGATTTTTGCCCACAACTTGTTGTAAAATTGGTCTTATTCAAAGATAGGCACAGCATTGGAAAGGGAATGATTCATAGATCACAATCCTGAAATTTCAGCCCTCTAGGTGGTCTAGATCGGGAAATAATGGAGTTCAAAAATTGCCTTCTAGGTCTGGACTTTGACCCCTCTAGGACGCATATTAAGCGAGATATTCGCATTTTAAGTTTGAACTTGGATTTTTGCCCATAACTTGTTGTAAAATTGGTCTTATTCAAAGATAGGCACAGCATTGGAAAGGGAATGATTCATAGATCACAATCCTGAAATTTCAGCCCTCTAGGTGGTCTAGATCGGGAAATAATGGAGTTCAAAAATTGCCTTCTAGGTCTGGACTTTGACCCCTCTAGGACGCATATTAAGCGAGATATTCGCATTTTAAGTTTGAACTTGGATTTTTGCCCATAACTTGTTGTAAAATTGGTCTTATTCAAAGATAGGCACAGCATTGGAAAGGGAATGATTCATAGATCACAATCCTGAAATTTCAGCCCTCTAGGTGGTCTAGATCGGGAAATAATGGAGTTCAAAAATTGCCTTCTAGGTCTGGACTTTGACCCCTCTAGGACGCATATTAAGCGAGATATTCCCATTTTAAGTTTGAACTTGGATTTTTGCCCATAACTTGTTGTAAAATTGGTCTTATTCAAAGATAGGCACAGCATTGGAAAGGGAATGATTCATAGATCACAATCCTGAAATTTCAGCCCTCTAGGTGGTCTAGATCGGATTAAGCGAGATATTCGCATTTTAAGTTTGAACTTGGATTTTTGCCCATAACTTGTTGTAAAATTGGTCTTATTCAAAGATAGGCACAGCATTGGAAAGGGAATCATTCATAGATCACAATCCTGAAATTTCAGCCCTCTAGGTGGTCTAGATCGGGAAATAATGGAGTTCAAAAATTGCCTTCTAGGTCTGGACTTTGACCCCTCTAGGACGCATATTAAGCGAGATATTCGCATTTTATAAGTTTGAACTTGGATTTTTGCCCATAACTTGTTGTAAAATTGGTCTTATTCAAAGATAGGCACAGCATTGGAAAGGGAATGATTCATAGATCACAATCCTGAAATTTCAGCCCTCTAGGTGGTCTAGATCGGGAAATAGTTCAAAAATTGCCTTCTAGGTCTGGACTTTGACCCCTCTAGGACGCATATTAAGCGAGATATTCGCATTTTAAGTTTGATCTTGGATTTTTGCCCATTACTTGTTGTAAAATTGGTCTTATTCAAAGATAGGCACAGCATTGGAAAGGGAATGATTCATAGATCACAATCCTGAAATTTCAGCCCTCTAGGTGGTCTAGATCGGGAAATAATGGAGTTCAAAAATTGCCTTCTAGGTCTGGACTTTGACCCCTCTAGGACGCATATTAAGCGAGATATTCGCATTTTAAGTTTGAACTTGGATTTTTGCCCATAACTTGTTGTAAAATTGGTCTTATTCAAAGATAGGCACAGCATTGGAAAGGGAATGATTCATAGATCACAATCCTGAAATTTCAGCCCTCTAGGTGGTCTAGATCGGGAAATAATGGAGTTCAAAAATTGCCTTCTAGGTCTGGACTTTGACCCCTCTAGGACGCATATTAAGCGAGATATTCGCATTTTAAGTTTGAACTTGGATTTTTGCCCATAACTTGTTGTAAAATTGGTCTTATTCAAAGATAGGCACAGCATTGGAAAGGGAATGATTCATAGATCACAATCCTGAAATTTCAGCCCTCTAGGTGGTCAAGATCGGGAAATAATGGAGTTCAAAAATTGCCTTCTAGGTCTGGACTTTGACCCCTCTAGGACGCATATTAAGCGAGATATTCGCATTTTAAGTTTGAACTTGGATTTTTGCCCATAACTTGTTGTAAAATTGGTCTTATTCAAAGATAGGCACAGCATTGGAAAGGGAATGATTCATAGATCACAATCCTGAAATTTCAGCCCTCTAGGTGGTCTAGATCGGGAAATAATGGAGTTCAAAAATTGCCTTCTAGGTCTGGACTTTGACCCCTCTAGGACGCATATTAAGCGAGATATTCGCATTTTAAGTTTGAACTTGGATTTTTGCCCATAACTTGTTGTAAAATTGGTCTTATTCAAAGATAGGCACAGCATTGGAAATTGAATGATTCATAGATCACAATCCTGAAATTTCAGCCCTCTAGGTGGTCTAGATCGAGAAATAATGGAGTTCAAAAATTGCCTTCTAGGTCTGGACTTTGACCCCTCTAGGACGCATATTAAGCGAGATATTCGCATTTTAAGTTTGAACTTGGATTTTTGCCCATAACTTGTTGTAAAATTGGTCTTATTCAAAGATAGGCACAGCATTGGAAAGGGAATAATTCATAGATCACAATCCTGAAATTTCAGTCCTCTAGGTGGTCTAGATCGAGAAGTAATGGAGTTCAAAAATTGCCTTCTAGGTCTGGACTTTGACCCCTCTAGGACGCATATTAAGCGAGATATTCGCATTTTAAGTTTGAACTTGGATTTTTGCCCATAACTTGTTGTAAAATTGGTCTTATTCAAAGATTGGCACAGCATTGGAAAGGGAATGATTCATAGATCACAATCCTGAAATTTCAGCCATCTAGGTGGTCTAGATCGGGAAATAATGGAGTTCAAAAATTGCCTTCTAGGTCTGGACTTTGACCCCTCTAGGACGCATATTAAGCGAGATATTCGCATTTTAAGTTTGAACTTGGATTTTTGCCCATAACTTGTTGTAAAATTGGTCTTATTCAAAGATAGGCACAGCATTGGAAAGGGAATGATTCATAGATCACAATCCTGAAATTTCAGCCCTCTAGGTGGTCTAGATCGGGAAATAATGGAGTTCAAAAATTGCCTTCTAGGTCTGGACTTTGACCCCTCTAGGACGCATATTAAGCGAGATATTCGCATTTTAAGTTTGAACTTGGATTTTTGCCCATAACTTGTTGTAAAATTGGTCTTATTCAAAGATAGGCACAGCATTGGAAAGGGAATGATTCATAGATCACAATCCTGAAATTTCAGCCCTCTAGGTGGTCTAGATCGGGAAATAATGGAGTTCAAAAATTGCCTTCTAGGTCTGGACTTTGACCCCTCTAGGACGCATATTAAGCGAGATATTCGCATTTTAAGTTTGAACTTGGATTTTTGCCCATAACTTGTTGTAAAATTGGTCTTATTCAAAGATAGGCACAGCATTGGAAAGGGAATGATTCATAGATCACAATCCTGAAATTTCAGCCCTCTAGGTGGTCTAGATCGGGAAATAATGGAGTTCAAAAATTGCCTTCTAGGTCTGGACTTTGACCCCTCTAGGACGCATATTAAGCGAGATATTCGCATTTTAAGTTTGAACTTGGATTTTTGCCCATAACTTGTTGTAAAATTGGTCTTATTCAAAGATAGGCACAGCATTGGAAAGGGAATGATTCATAGATCACAATCCTGAAATTTCAGCCCTCTAGGTGGTCTAGATCGGGAAATAATGGAGTTCAAAAATTGCCTTCTAGGTCTGGACTTTGACCCCTCTAGGACGCATATTAAGCGAGATATTCGCATTTTAAGTTTGAACTTGGATTTTTGCCCATAACTTGTTGTAAAATTGGTCTTATTCAAAGATAGGCACAGCATTGGAAAGGGAATGATTCATAGATCACAATCCTGAAATTTCAGCCCTCTAAGTGGTCTAGATCGGGAAATAATGGAGTTCAAAAATTGCCTTCTAGGTCTGGACTTTGACCCCTCTAGGACGCATATTAAGCGAGATATTCGCATTTTAAGTTTGAACTTGGATTTTTGCCCATAACTTGTTGTAAAATTGGTCTTATTCAAAGATAGGCACAGCATTGGAAAGGGAATGATTCATAGATCACAATCCTGAAATTTCAGCCCTCTAGGTGGTCTAGATCGAGAAATAATGGAGTTCAAAAATTGCCTTCTAGGTCTGGACTTGGACCCCTCTAGGACGCATATTAAGCGAGATATTCGCATTTTAAGTTTGAACTTGGATTTTTGCCCATAACTTGTTGTAAAATTGGTCTTATTCAAAGATAGGCACAGCATTGGAAAGGGAATCATTCATAGATCACAATCCTGAAATTTCAGCCCTCTAGGTGGTCTAGATCGGGAAATAATGGAGTTCAAAAATTGCCTTCTAGGTCTGGACTTTGACCCCTCTAGGACGCATATTAAGCGAGATATTCGCATTTTAAGTTTGAACTTGGATTTTTGCCCATAACTTGTTGTAAAATTGGTCTTATTCAAAGATAGGCACAGCATTATAAAGGGAATGATTCATAGATCACAATCCTGAAATTTCAGCCCTCTAGGTGGTCTAGATCGGGAAATAATGGAGTTCAAAAATTGCCTTCTAGGTCTGGACTTTGACCCCTCTAGGACGCATATTAAGCGAGATATTCGCATTTTAAGTTTGAACTTGGATTTTTGCCCATAACTTGTTGTAAAATTGGTCTTATTCAAAGATAGGCACAGCATTGGAAAGGGAATGATTCATAGATCACAATCCTGAAATTTCAGCCCTCTAGGTGGTCTAGATCGGGAAATAATGGAGTTCAAAAATTGCCTTCTAGGTCTGGACTTTGACCCCTCTAGGACGCATATTAAGCGAGATATTCGCATTTTAAGTTTGAACTTGGATTTTTGCCCATAACTTGTTGTAAAATTGGTCTTATTCAAAGATAGGCACAGCATTGGAAATTGAATGATTCATAGATCACAATCCTGAAATTTCAGCCCTCTAGGTGGTCTAGATCGAGAAATAATGGAGTTCAAAAATTGCCTTCTAGGTCTGGACTTTGACCCCTCTAGGACGCATATTAAGCGAGATATTCGCATTTTAAGTTTGAACTTGGATTTTTGCCCATAACTTGTTGTAAAATTGGTCTTATTCAAAGATAGGCACAGCATTGGAAAGGGAATAATTCATAGATCACAATCCTGAAATTTCAGTCCTCTAGGTGGTCTAGATCGAGAAGTAATGGAGTTCAAAAATTGCCTTCTAGGTCTGGACTTTGACCCCTCTAGGACGCATATTAAGCGAGATATTCGCATTTTAAGTTTGAACTTGGATTTTTGCCCATAACTTGTTGTAAAATTGGTCTTATTCAAAGATTGGCACAGCATTGGAAAGGGAATGATTCATAGATCACAATCCTGAAATTTCAGCCATCTAGGTGGTCTAGATCGGGAAATAATGGAGTTCAAAAATTGCCTTCTAGGTCTGGACTTTGACCCCTCTAGGACGCATATTAAGCGAGATATTCGCATTTTAAGTTTGAACTTGGATTTTTGCCCATAACTTGTTGTAAAATTGGTCTTATTCAAAGATAGGCACAGCATTGGAAAGGGAATGATTCATAGATCACAATCCTGAAATTTCAGCCCTCTAGGTGGTCTAGATCGGGAAATAATGGAGTTCAAAAATTGCCTTCTAGGTATGGACTTTGACCCCTCTAGGACGCATATTAAGCGAGATATTCGCATTTTAAGTTTGAACTTGGATTTTTGCCCATAACTTGTTGTAAAATTGGTCTTATTCAAAGATAGGCACAGCATTGGAAAGGGAATGATTCATAGATCACAATCCTGAAATTTCAGCCCTCTAGGTGGTCTAGATCGGGAAATAATGGAGTTCAAAAATTGCCTTCTAGGTCTGGACTTTGACCCCTCTAGGACGCATATTAAGCGAGATATTCGCATTTTAAGTTTGAACTTGGATTTTTGCCCATAACTTGTTGTAAAATTGGTCTTATTCAAAGATAGGCACAGCATTGGAAAGGGAATCATTCATAGATCACAATCCTGAAATTTCAGCCCTCTAGGTGGTCTAGATCGGGAAATAATGGAGTTCAAAAATTGCCTTCTAGGTCTGGACTTTGACCCCTCTAGGACGCATATTAAGCGAGATATTCGCATTTTAAGTTTGAACTTGGATTTTTGCCCATAACTTGTTGTAAAATTGGTCTTATTCAAAGATAGGCACAGCATTGGAAAGGGAATGATTCATAGATCACAATCCTGAAATTTCAGCCCTCTAAGTGGTCTAGATCGGGAAATAATGGAGTTCAAAAATTGCCTTCTAGGTCTGGACTTTGACCCCTCTAGGACGCATATTAAGCGAGATATTCGCATTTTAAGTTTGAACTTGGATTTTTGCCCATAACTTGTTGTAAAATTGGTCTTATTCAAAGATAGGCACAGCATTGGAAAGGGAATGATTCATAGATCACAATCCTGAAATTTCAGCCCTCTAGGTGGTCTAGATCGGGAAATAATGGAGTTCAAAAATTGCCTTCTAGGTCTGGACTTTGACCCCTCTAGGACGCATATTAAGCGAGATATTCGCATTTTAAGTTTGAACTTGGATTTTTGCCCATAACTTGTTGTAAAATTGGTCTTATTCAAAGATAGGCACAGCATTGGAAATTGAATGATTCATAGATCACAATCCTGAAATTTCAGCCCTCTAGGTGGTCTAGATCGAGAAATAATGGAGTTCAAAAATTGCCTTCTAGGTCTGGACTTTGACCCCTCTAGGACGCATATTAAGCGAGATATTCGCATTTTAAGTTTGAACTTGGATTTTTGCCCATAACTTGTTGTAAAATTGGTCTTATTCAAAGATAGGCACAGCATTGGAAAGGGAATAATTCATAGATCACAATCCTGAAATTTCAGTCCTCTAGGTGGTCTAGATCGAGAAGTAATGGAGTTCAAAAATTGCCTTCTAGGTCTGGACTTTGACCCCTCTAGGACGCATATTAAGCGAGATATTCGCATTTTAAGTTTGAACTTGGATTTTTGCCCATAACTTGTTGTAAAATTGGTCTTATTCAAAGATTGGCACAGCATTGGAAAGGGAATGATTCATAGATCACAATCCTGAAATTTCAGCCATCTAGGTGGTCTAGATCGGGAAATAATGGAGTTCAAAAATTGCCTTCTAGGTCTGGACTTTGACCCCTCTAGGACGCATATTAAGCGAGATATTCGCATTTTAAGTTTGAACTTGGATTTTTGCCCATAACTTGTTGTAAAATTGGTCTTATTCAAAGATAGGCACAGCATTGGAAAGGGAATGATTCATAGATCACAATCCTGAAATTTCAGCCCTCTAGGTGGTCTAGATCGGGAAATAATGGAGTTCAAAAATTGCCTTCTAGGTCTGGACTTTGACCCCTCTAGGACGCATATTAAGCGAGATATTCGCATTTTAAGTTTGAACTTGGATTTTTGCCCATAACTTGTTGTAAAATTGGTCTTATTCAAAGATAGGCACAGCATTGGAAAGGGAATGATTCATAGATCACAATCCTGAAATTTCAGCCCTCTAGGTGGTCTAGATCGGGAAATAATGGAGTTCAAAAATTGCCTTCTAGGTCTGGACTTTGACCCCTCTAGGACGCATATTAAGCGAGATATTCGCATTTTAAGTTTGAACTTGGATTTTTGCCCATAACTTGTTGTAAAATTGGTCTTATTCAAAGATAGGCACAGCATTGGAAAGGGAATCATTCATAGATCACAATCCTGAAATTTCAGCCCTCTAGGTGGTCTAGATCGGGAAATAATGGAGTTCAAAAATTGCCTTCTAGGTCTGGACTTTGACCCCTCTAGGACGCATATTAAGCGAGATATTCGCATTTTAAGTTTGAACTTGGATTTTTGCCCATAACTTGTTGTAAAATTGGTCTTATTCAAAGATAGGCACAGCATTGGAAAGGGAATGATTCATAGATCACAATCCTGAAATTTCAGCCCTCTAAGTGGTCTAGATCGGGAAATAATGGAGTTCAAAAATTGCCTTCTAGGTCTGGACTTTGACCCCTCTAGGACGCATATTAAGCGAGATATTCGCATTTTAAGTTTGAACTTGGATTTTTGCCCATAACTTGTTGTAAAATTGGTCTTATTCAAAGATAGGCACAGCATTGGAAAGGGAATGATTCATAGATCACAATCCTGAAATTTCAGCCCTCTAGGTGGTCTAGATCGAGAAATAATGGAGTTCAAAAATTGCCTTCTAGGTCTGGACTTGGACCCCTCTAGGACGCATATTAAGCGAGATATTCGCATTTTAAGTTTGAACTTGGATTTTTGCCCATAACTTGTTGTAAAATTGGTCTTATTCAAAGATAGGCACAGCATTGGAAAGGGAATCATTCATAGATCACAATCCTGAAATTTCAGCCCTCTAGGTGGTCTAGATCGGGAAATAATGGAGTTCAAAAATTGCCTTCTAGGTCTGGACTTTGACCCCTCTAGGACGCATATTAAGCGAGATATTCGCATTTTAAGTTTGAACTTGGATTTTTGCCCATAACTTGTTGTAAAATTGGTCTTATTCAAAGATAGGCACAGCATTGGAAAGGGAATGATTCATAGATCACAATCCTGAAATTTCAGCCCTCTAGGTGGTCTAGATCGGGAAATAATGGAGTTCAAAAATTGCCTTCTAGGTCTGGACTTTGACCCCTCTAGGACGCATATTAAGCGAGATATTCGCATTTTAAGTTTGAACTTGGATTTTTGCCCATAACTTGTTGTAAAATTGGTCTTATTCAAAGATAGGCACAGCATTGGAAAGGGAATGATTCATAGATCACAATCCTGAAATTTCAGCCCTCTAGGTGGTCTAGATCGGGAAATAATGGAGTTCAAAAATTGCCTTCTAGGTCTGGACTTTGACCCCTCTAGGACGCATATTAAGCGAGATATTCGCATTTTAAGTTTGAACTTGGATTTTTGCCCATAACTTGTTGTAAAATTGGTCTTATTCAAAGATAGGCACAGCATTGGAAAGGGAATGATTCATAGATCACAATCCTGAAATTTCAGCCCTCTAAGTGGTCTAGATCGGGAAATAATGGAGTTCAAAAATTGCCTTCTAGGTCTGGACTTTGACCCCTCTAGGACGCATATTAAGCGAGATATTCGCATTTTAAGTTTGAACTTGGATTTTTGCCCATAACTTGTTGTAAAATTGGTCTTATTCAAAGATAGGCACAGCATTGGAAAGGGAATGATTCATAGATCACAATCCTGAAATTTCAGCCCTCTAGGTGGTCTAGATCGAGAAATAATGGAGTTCAAAAATTGCCTTCTAGGTCTGGACTTTGACCCCTCTAGGACGCATATTAAGCGAGATATTCGCATTTTAAGTTTGAACTTGGATTTTTGCCCATAACTTGTTGTAAAATTGGTCTTATTCAAAGATAGGCACAGCATTGGAAAGGGAATAATTCATAGATCACAATCCTGAAATTTCAGCCCTCTAGGTGGTCTAGATCGGGAAATAATGGAGTTCAAAAATTGCCTTCTAGGTCTGGACTTTGACCCCTCTAGGACGCATATTAAGCGAGATATTCGCATTTTAAGTTTGAACTTGGATTTTTGCCCATAACTTGTTGTAAAATTGGTCTTATTCAAAGATAGGCACAGCATTGGAAAGGGAATGATTCATAGATCACAATCCTGAAATTTCAGCCCTCTAAGTGGTCTAAATCGGGAAATAATGGAGTTCAAAAATTGCCTTCTAGGTCTGGACTTTGACCCCTCTAGGACGCATATTAAGCGAGATATTCGCATTTTAAGTTTGAACTTGGATTTTTGCCCATAACTTGTTGTAAAATTGGTCTTATTCAAAGATAGGCACAGCATTGGAAAGGGAATGATTCATAGATCACAATCCTGAAATTTCAGCCCTCTAGGTGGTCTAGATCGAGAAATAATGGAGTTCAAAAATTGCCTTCTAGGTCTGGACTTTGACCCCCTCTAGGACGCATATTAAGCGAGATATTCGCATTTTAAGTTTGAACTTGGATTTTTGCCCATAACTTGTTGTAAAATTGGTCTTATTCAAAGATAGGCACAGCATTGGAAAGGGAATCATTCATAGATCACAATCCTGAAATTTCAGCCCTCTAGGTGGTCTAGATCGGGAAATAATGGAGTTCAAAAATTGCCTTCTAGGTCTGGACTTTGACCCCTCTAGGACGCATATTAAGCGAGATATTCGCATTTTAAGTTTGAACTTGGATTTTTGCCCATAACTTGTTGTAAAATTGGTCTTATTCAAAGATAGGCACAGCATTGGAAAGGGAATGATTCATAGATCACAATCCTGAAATTTCAGCCCTCTAGATGGTCTAGGTCGGGAAATAATGGAGTTCAAAAATTGCCTTCTAGGTCTGGACTTTGACCCCTCTAGGACGCATATTAAGCGAGATATTCGCATTTTAAGTTTGAACTTGGATTTTTGCCCATAACTTGTTGTAAAATTGGTCTTATTCAAAGATAGGCACAGCATTGGAAAGGGAATGATTCATAAATCACAATCCTGAAATTTCAGCCCTCTAAGTGGTCTAGATCGGGAAATAATGGAGTTCAAAAATTGCCTTCTAGGTCTGGACTTTGACCCCTCTAGGACGCATATTAAGCGAGATATTCGCATTTTAAGTTTGAACTTGGATTTTTGCCCATAACTTGTTGTAAAATTGGTCTTATTCAAAGATAGGCACAGCATTGGAAAGGGAATGATTCATAGATCACAATCCTGAAATTTCAGCCCTCTAGGTGGTCTAGATCGAGAAATAATGGAGTTCAAAAATTGCCTTCTAGGTCTGGACTTTGACCCCTCTAGGACGCATATTAAGCGAGATATTCGCATTTTAAGTTTGAACTTGGATTTTTGCCCATAACTTGTTGTAAAATTGGTCTTATTCAAAGATAGGCACAGCATTGGAAAGGGAATGATTCATAGATCACAATCCTGAAATTTCAGCCCTCTAGGTGGTCTAGATCGGGAAATAATGGAGTTCAAAAATTGCCTTCTAGGTCTGGACTTTGACCCCTCTAGGACGCATATTAAGCGAGATATTCGCATTTTAAGTTTGAACTTGGATTTTTGCCCATAACTTGTTGTAAAATTGGTCTTAGCATTGGAAAGGGAATGATTCATAGGCTGAAATTTCAGCCCTCTAGGTGGTCTAGATCGAGAAATAATGGAGTTCAAAAATTGCCTTCTAGGTCTGGACTTTGACCCCTCTAGGACGCATATTAAGCGAGATATTCGCATTTTAAGTTTGAACTTGGATTTTTGCCCATAACTTGTTGTAAAATTGGTCTTATTCAAAGATAGGCACAGCATTGGAAAGGGAATGATTCATAGATCACAATCCTGAAATTTCAGCCCTCTAGGTGGTCTAGATCGAGAAATAATGGAGTTCAAAAATTTCCTTCTAGGTCTGGACTTTGAACCCTCTAGGGCTTATATTAAAGAAGATATTTGCATTTTAAGTTTGAACTTGGATTTTTGCCCATAACTTGTTGTAAAATTGGTCTTATTCAAAGATAGGCACAGCATTGGAAAGGGAATGATTCATAGATCACAATCCTGAAATTTCAGCCCTCTAGGTGGTCTAGATAGAGAAATAATGGAGTTCAAAAATTGCCTTCTTGGTCTGGACTTTGACCCCTCCAGGACGCATACTAAGCGAGATATTCGCATTTTAAGTTTGAACTTGGATTTTTGCCCATAACTTGTTGTAAAATTGGTCTCATTCAAAGATAGGCAAAGATAGGAATGATTCATAGATCATAATCCTGAAATTTCAGCCCTCTAGGTGGTCTAGATCGAGAAATAATGGAGTTCAAAAATTGCCTTCTAGGTCTGGACTTTGACCCCTCCAGGACGCATACTAAGCGAGATATTCGCATTTTAAGTTTGAACTTGGATTTTTGCCCATAACTTGTTGTAAAATTGGTCTTATTCAAAGATAGGCACAGCATAGGAAAGGGAATGATTCATAGATCACAATCCTGAAATTTCAGCCCTCTAGGTGGTCTAGATCGAGAAATAATGGAGTTCAAAAATTGCCTTCTAGGTCTGGACTTTGACCCCTCTAGGACGCATATTAAGCGAGATATTCGCATTTTAAGTTTGAACTTGGATTTTTGCCCATAACTTGTTGTAAAATTGCAATGATTCATAGATCACAATCCTGAAATTTCAGCCCTCTAGGTGGTCTAGATCGAGAAATAATGGAGTTCAAAAATTGCCTTCTAGGTCTGGACTTTGACCCCTCTAGGACGCATATTAAGCGAGATATTCGCATTTTAAGTTTGAACTTGGATTTTTTCCCATAACTTGTTGTAAAATTGGTCTTATTCAAAGATAGGCACAGCATTGGAAAGGGAATGATTCATAGATCACAATCCTGAAATTTCAGCCCTCTAGGTGGTCTAGATCGGGAAATAATGGAGTTCAAAAATTGCCTTCTAGGTCTGGACTTTGAACCCTCTAGGGCTTATATTAAGGAAGATATTCGCATTTTAAGTTTGAACTTGGATTTTTGCCCATAACTTGTTGTAAAATTGGTCTTATTCAAAGATAGGCACAGCATTGGAAAGGGAATGATTCATAGATCACAATCCTGAAATTTCAGCCCTCTAGGTGGTCTAGATAGAGAAATAATGCAGTTCAAAAATTGCCTTCTTGGTCTGGACTTTGACCCCTCCAGGACGCATACTAAGCGAGATATTCGCATTTTAAGTTTGAACTTGGATTTTTGCCCATAACTTGTTGTAAAATTTTTTTTTTGCCTGGCAAAAATCCTCGTTTCAAACCCTCCTAGTGGGTGCCGGGCGGTAATGATCACCACAGTTGTCTTGTACGTTGTCAAGACGGGGGTCAGCTAAGGTCAGGTTGAATTGCTGAAGTTTCCTACTCCTTAATAGTAGCAAGTTTTTAGCAATGCAATTTGACCATAGATACGAGGTCCCTAATTTCAGTGGTGGTGTGAGCGTTTTACATAATCCGTGCCGAAGAATGAAAGGCTGGGGGGCAAACCAGTCGCTAACGAGCTCATTCGGATGCCTTGGCAGGGTCCGTCTTATTTTTCTGCCTTACCCCGGTATATCGGCTCTGCCGGGGCTGACCTCTTTTTTTCCGACCTACTCGTGGGACTAACATTCAAAAACTTTAAACAAAATGGACGAACTTGACTATACTGACATAGAACCATCCGCAGACTTGGAGGATGAACTCTTGGCCTCCAGCCAGGAGACCATAAAGGGGAGCTCATTTAGCGCTGGTAGTTCCAGCACTTGTGAGCAACCCAAAACCACAGGAAGTACAGGCAGTGCTATTCATAGCACTCCTATGCTTCCTAAACCGCATACCAATCCGAAACCCTCTAGTAGCAGTGCTACTCGAGGAACAAAAAAGCCATCGGAAGGCGCTCTCCTCAAGAACCGCTTCAAAACGGCCTCTTTTATTCTTGCCAAGATTGCCAAGAATGAAGAGGCCGGGGTGATTCATGAGAAGGACGCCCAAGATAAAATAAAGTACCAGAAGGTTGTTGATGAATACAACAACCTTCTGGCCAGCCGAGAAAAGGCCGTTAAGCGAAACAGATCTCAGGAAGAGATCTGTCCGGCTCAGAAAAAGAGCAAGCTTGACGGCCGGACAAAGCCAGGGAAAGCACCATCTTCTGGAGCAGCGCAACTGCGTACTCTTAGTGAGGTTGTCAGGGATGACCTCCAAGTAGCAGTTGTGGATGAGCTCTCCACAAACAGCAAAGGTCTGCTGAACGTGTGGAACTCTATCGAGGGCAAGCTCTCTGAGATGGTGTTTTCATACACAATAAATAACAGTGAGGGCCCCTACCCTAGTTTCGACTCTGGCGAGATGCTCAGGGGGTATAGGGTAATTAAGTGTGCAGACAGGTTTTCTAGGGATTTCCTTAGTGAAAGCATTGCTAAGGTTAGCAATGCCTGGGAGGGCTTGAAGCTCAAGCTTATCCCGGCTAAGGACATCCCTAGACAACCGAAGGCTCGCATTTGGTTGCCGCTCATGAGCATAAAGCCAAGCGGACAGGACTTGATCCGCGGTCTTCAGAGGCAAAATCCGCTGGTCCCCATGCACGACTGGGCTGTGATTAAAGCAGAAGAACCACAGAAGACCAGCGCCTCTTACCTTCTGAGGATTAGCGAGGAAAGCCTAGGGGCTCTCCAAAAGGCCGATCATAAGCTTAGTTTTGGCATAAGGAATGCCAAAATTAAAATTCTGCAGAGTCAGGGAGCAGACACCGACAAAGCTGATGACAACGTCGAGGTGGACGATGTTGTTAGCGGAGTCGAGGTCCCCAGCGAGTTGCCGGGCCCTAGCTCTGCAGCCAAAGATACAAATTAAAAAACGCGCTGAAGGTCATCCAGATTAATCTGAAGCACTCTAAGTGTGCTTCAGATAATCTGAGAGTTTTCCTTAGGGAGGAAAACTTCGACATTGGCGTTATCCAAGAACCGTGGGTAAACGGCCTCAAGGTGCGGGGCCTCCAAGACAACCAATACGACCTTTTTTATAAAACCGAAGATCAAGACCAAGGTAATCCCAGAACTTGTATTTTAGCTAAGAAACATTTAAAAGGTTTTTTATGTCCAAATTTTAGCACTCCTGATCTGACAGTTGTCAGATTCGAAGACAAAAATACACAGGGTTTGCTGCTGGCCTCTTTCTACTCTGCCCACAATGCACCATCACCTCCGGAGGAGGTGTACAAAATCATAAACAAAGCTAAGATCGATAAGGCTAACCTTCTGATCGGAGGCGATGCGAATGCTCGGCATACCCTTTGGGGAAGCTCTGAAATCAACGAACGAGGTGAGTCACTTTTTGATTTTATTATTGCACATAATATGAACATTTGTAACAGAGGCAATACTCCCACTTTCGTCTTTCCGAGCTCGGAAAATTATGATGGATGGGAGGATGTGCTTGATGTTACTTTAGTAAACAACCGTAATTTATTAGTGGAGAATTGGAGAGTTTCCCCCTTGAATTCGTTTTCGGATCACAAGTGGATTCTTTTCCAAATTAATTTCGAGTCGAAAAACCCTCCACCTTATAGAAATCCCAGAAGAACTGACTGGAAGAAATTCAGTCAAATTGCTAATTCCAAACTGAGCAACTTACCGAATCTCGCAGAATCGATAGTAGACCTTGAATCAAAGGTGAAAACCTTTGAAACTTCTATAAGTAAAGCTTTTAGAGTCTCTTGCCCAGTTAAATACAGCCGTAAAATCCTTCCTTCTTGGTGGAATGAAGAACTGTCCAGTCTTAGGAAAATGACGAGGACAATCTTCAACATCTGCCACAAACATAAGTTTTACCAACCGTATAAAGACTCTCTTAAAATTTATAAGAAAGCCCTGTCATCAGCCAAAAGACAAGGCTGGAGGGATTACTGTCAATCAATCGAAGACATAAAGGACTCCGCAAGGCTCAGCAAAGTTTTATCGAAGGAACATTGTAATCCTTCATTTCTAAGAAAGCCTGATGGAACCTGGACAGCCTCTCCAGCCGAATCTCTTGAGCTACTGATGAAGACGCACTTTCCGGGTTGCGAGAGCGTTAACCCCGAACCGCGTGAAGTCACAGAGCTAAACGTAGCTCATGTGGAGCAAATCAATTCCGTAATAACCAGAGAAAATATTGTGTGGGCCATCAATACTTTCTCTCCATATAAATCCCCAGGCATGGATGGCATACTGCCAGTTATGCTTCAAAAGTTGCATGATGTGGCAGCTCCATGGCTGGAACAAATTTTCAAAGGATGCCTCCTTCTCAAACATGTGCCCATGTCGTGGAGACAGGTCAAGGTAGTTTTTATCCCGAAAGTGGGTAGGCGTGGTCACGAATCCGCGAAGGATTTCAGACCAATAAGCTTAACATCTTTTGTGCTTAAAACCTTGGAGCGCATTCTTGATTACCATATTAGAGAAATCCTAGATGGAAGACCTCTCGAAAGCTCTCAGCATGCTTATCTTAAGGGCAAATCTACGGAGACTGCCCTTCATGAGGTAGTGCGTACTGTAGAAAAAACAATCCATTATAAAGAATTCACTCTTGCCACCTTCTTAGACATAGAAGGTGCTTTTAACAACGTCCTTACCGAATCCATAGAAGAATCGCTCGTGAAGTTCGGGGTAGAATACTTCATTCGAGAATGGATTATCTCCATGCTCAGTGGTAGGAAAATTCAAGCCACTCTAGGCAATACAACCGCAACTAAACACGTAAGTAGGGGAACACCCCAGGGTGGTGTCCTTTCGCCTCTTCTGTGGCTTCTGGTAATGGATACAATTCTCGTTAAATTAGAGAGATGTGGAGTGAAGGCGGTAGCCTATGCGGATGATTTGGTGCTATTGGTGTCAGGAAAGTACACCTCTGTGATTAGTGAAATCACGGAGTCAGCTTTGAAGAAAGTTAGCAGCTGGGCCACTAGTTGTGGTCTAGGAGTTAACCAAAGTAAAACTGAACTGATGCTCTTTACCACCAAAACTAAAGTACCGCCTTTCACTCTACCTCGACTCAACGGTCAAATCCTTTCATTGTCTTCCAGTGCAAAATATTTGGGAGTTATACTCGACCCTAAATTAAACTGGAAACGAAATATTGAAGTGCGGGTTAAGAAAGCCTGTGTTGCCTTCTACGCCTGCAGCAAAACTTTCGGCAAAAAGTGGGGACTTCAGTCGAAGATGATTTTATGGACGTACACAGCCGTAGTACGTCCAATCTTAACCTATGGTTCGATTGTGTGGTGGCCTGCTCTTAGCAAAGCCTATAATATCGATAAGCTAAAGAAGGTTCAGAGAACAGCTTGCGTGGGCACCACAGGGGCCATGCGTACTTGCCCAACGGACGCCTTAAACGTTATTATGGATCTTCTACCAATCGACCTTTTTATTAAATACATAGTTTCCTGCAGCGCTATTAGGCTGAAGGAATCAAATAGCTGGTTGTCAAAACCTTATGGTCACAGCAACACAGCAAAATTGATTCCCTCAGATATTATCTCGGTAGACACTGACTACTGCACTCCTACTTTGAGCCTTAGTAGGGGTTTTAAGGTCTTTTTCCCATCCAGAGAAGATTGGGAGGATGACATCGTGTCGATAGGTTTCGATACAACCATCTTTACTGACGGCTCAAAGATGGAGTGCGGAGTTGGTTCTGGGATCTTTTCTGAGTCCCTAAACGTAGCTAAATCCTTTAGGCTTCCTGACTTTGCTAGCGTTTTTCAGGCTGAACTGCTGGCAATTAGGGAGGCATGTAAAATACTTAAACAAAGCCCAAACCAAAACCGAAATGCGGCTATCTTCACAGACAGTCAGGCAGCTATCAAAGCCATTAACTCGGCTACATCCTCATCTAAATTGGTCCAGCAATGTCGCGATGAGCTTGCGAGCCTGAACATTAACCTCGGTGTCACCCTGATCTGGGTTCCGGGCCATAGTGGTATCGTGGGAAATGAACGGGCTGACGAGTTAGCCAGGCAAGGATCGGCCCTTCATAGCTCTCTTGCGGAAATGGTTAACATTCCTCTTGGTGCTATGAAGGGTAAAATCTTTTCCATATACCAAACTGAATCAAACCGAAGGTGGAGCAATCTACCCAACTGCATTATATCTAGGAAGATATGGCCCACCTATAACAAAACCCGTACATACGATCTTCTACGCAGGCCAAGGCAAGACATAGCCAGGATTGTTGCGGTTTGTACCGGACACTGGCCCATTGGAGTTCATGCAGAGAAGTTGGGTATCTCTTACAACACTTTTTGCCGTAGTTGCTGCGACCAAAGAGAAAGTGAAACGTTAATCCATTTCCTCTGCAAATGTCCTGCCTTGGCAAGCACTAGAATGAAATGCTTTGGGAAAGCATTCTTTCACGAACTGAATGAGCTATCTGAGACAAAGATTAGAGACCTAATCTCTTTTCTCAATGCGACAAAATGGCTCTAACTTAATCGCTATAAATCTTCTCCTTTATTTTCACAGGTCAAACGAGTTTTGGTATCAAAACGGCGCACTACAGCGCTAATTGGATCTCAGGCTAGGTCTGCCCTGAGATCGCCATTTCTACCTACCTACCTGTTGTAAAATTGGTCTCATTCAAAGATAGGCACAGCATTGGAAAGGGAATGATTCATAGATCACAATCCTGAAATTTCAGCCCTCTAGGTGGTCTAGATCGAGAAATAATGGAGTTCAAAAATTGCCTTCTAGGTCTGGACTTTGACCCCTCTAGGACGCATATTAAGCGAGATATTCGCATTTTAAGTTTGAACTTGGATTTTTGCCCATAACTTGTTGTAAAATTGGTCTTATTCAAAGATAGGCACAGCATTGGAAAGGGAATGATTCATAGATCACAATCCTGAAATTTCAGCCCTTTAGGTGGTCTAGATCGAGAAATAATGGAGTTCAAAAATTGCCTTCTAGGTCTGGACTTTGACCCCTCCAGGACGCATACTAAGCGAGATATTCGCATTTTAAGTTTGAACTTGGATTTTTGCCCATAACTTGTTGTAAAATTGGTCTTATTCAAAGATAGGCACAGCATAGGAAAGGGAATGATTCATAGATCACAATCCTGAAATTTCAGCCCTCTAGGTGGTCTAGATCGAGAAATAATGGAGTTCAAAAATTGCCTTCTAGGTCTGGACTTTGACTCATCTAGGACGCATATTAAGCGAGATATTCGCATTTTAAGTTTGAACTTGGATTTTTGCCCATTACTTGCTGTAAAATTGGTCTTATTCAAAGATAGGCACAGCATTGGAAAGGGAATGATTCATAGATCACAATCCTGAAATTTCAGCCCTCTAGGTGGTCTAGATCGAGAAATAATGGAGTTCAAAAATTGCCTTCTAGGTCTGGACTTTGACCCCTCTAGGACGCATATTAAGCGAGATATTCGCATTTTAAGTTTGAACTTGGATTTTTGCCCATAACTTGTTGTAAAACTGGTCTTATTCAAAGATTTGCATTGGAAAGGGAATGATTCATAGATCACAATCCTGAAATTTCAGCCCTCTAGGTGGTCTAGATCGAGAAATAATGGAGTTCAAAAATTTCCTTCTAGGTCTGGACTTTGAACCCTCTAGGGCTTATATTAAGGAAGATATTCGCATTTTAAGTTTGAACTTGGATTTTTGCCCATAACTTGTTGTAAAATTGGTCTTATTCAAAGATAGGCACAGCATTGGAAAGGGAATGATTCATAGATCACAATCCTGAAATTTCAGCCCTCTAGGTGGTCTAGATAGAGAAATAATGGAGTTCAAAAATTGCCTTCTTGGTCTGGACTTTGACCCCTCCAGGACGCATACTAAGCGAGATATTCGCATTTTAAGTTTGAACTTGGATTTTTGCCCATAACTTGTTGTAAAATTGGTCTCATTCAAAGGTAGGCACAGCATTGGAAAGGGAATGATTCATAGATCACAATCCTGAAATTTCAGCCCTCTAGGTGGTCTAGATCGAGAAATAATGGAGTTCAAAAATTGCCTTCTAGGTCTGGACTTTGACCCCTCTAGGACGCATATTAAGCGAGATATTCGCATTTTAAGTTTGAACTTGGATTTTTGCCCATAACTTGTTGTAAAATTGGTCTTATTCAAAGATAGGCACAGCATTGGAAAGGGAATGATTCATAGATCACAATCCTGAAATTTCAGCCCTTTAGGTGGTCTAGATCGAGAAATAATGGAGTTCAAAAACTTCCTTCTAGGTCTGGACTTTGACCCCTCTAGGGCTTATATTAAGGAAGATATTCGCATTTTAAGTTTGAACTTGGATTTTTGCCCATAACTTGTTGTAAAATTGGTCTTATTCAAAGATAGGCACAGCATTGGAAAGGGAATGATTCATAGATCACAATCCTGAAATTTCAGCCCTCTAGGTGGTCTAGATAGAGAAATAATGGAGTTCAAAAATTGCCTTCTTGGTCTGGACTTTGACCCCTCCAGGACGCATACTAAGCGAGATATTCGCATTTTAAGTTTGAACTTGGATTTTTGCCCATAACTTGTTGTAAAATTGGTCTTATTCAAAGATAGGCACAGCATTGGAAAGGGAATGATTCATAGATCACAATCCTGAAATTTCAGCCCTCTAGGTGGTCTAGATCGAGAAATAATGGAGTTCAAAAATTGCCTTCTAGGTCTGGACTTTGACCCCTCCAGGACGCATACTAAGCGAGATATTCGCATTTTAAGTTTGAACTTGGATTTTTTCCCATAACTTGTTGTAAAATTGGTCTTATTCAAAGATAGGCACAGCATTGGAAAGGGAATGATTCATAGATCACAATCCTGAAATTTCAGCCCTCTAGGTGGTCTAGATCGGGAAATAATGGAGTTCAAAAATTGCCTTCTAGGTCTGGACTTTGACCCCTCTAGGACGCATATTAAGCGAGATATTCGCATTTTAAGTTTGAACTTGGATTTTTGCCCATAACTTGTTGTAAAATTGGTCTTATTCAAAGATAGGCACAGCATTGGAAAGGGAATGATTCATAGGCTGAAATTTCAGCCCTCTAGGTGGTCTAGATCGAGAAATAATGGAGTTCAAAAATTGCCTTCTAGGTCTGGACTTTGACCCCTCTAGGACGCATATTAAGCGAGATATTCGCATTTTAAGTTTGAACTTGGATTTTTGCCCATAACTTGTTGTAAAATTGGTCTTATTCAAAGATAGGCACAGCATTGGAAAGGGAATGATTCATAGATCACAATCCTGAAATTTCAGCCCTCTAGGTGGTCTAGATCGAGAAATAATGGAGTTCAAAAATTTCCTTCTAGGTCTGGACTTTGAACCCTCTAGGGCTTATATTAAAGAAGATATTTGCATTTTAAGTTTGAACTTGGATTTTTGCCCATAACTTGTTGTAAAATTGGTCTTATTCAAAGATAGGCACAGCATTGGAAAGGGAATGATTCATAGATCACAATCCTGAAATTTCAGCCCTCTAGGTGGTCTAGATAGAGAAATAATGGAGTTCAAAAATTGCCTTCTTGGTCTGGACTTTGACCCCTCCAGGACGCATACTAAGCGAGATATTCGCATTTTAAGTTTGAACTTGGATTTTTGCCCATAACTTGTTGTAAAATTGGTCTCATTCAAAGATAGGCAAAGATAGGAATGATTCATAGATCATAATCCTGAAATTTCAGCCCTCTAGGTGGTCTAGATCGAGAAATAATGGAGTTCAAAAATTGCCTTCTAGGTCTGGACTTTGACCCCTCCAGGACGCATACTAAGCGAGATATTCGCATTTTAAGTTTGAACTTGGATTTTTGCCCATAACTTGTTGTAAAATTGGTCTTATTCAAAGATAGGCACAGCATAGGAAAGGGAATGATTCATAGATCACAATCCTGAAATTTCAGCCCTATAGGTGGTCTAGATCGAGAAATAATGGAGTTCAAAAATTGCCTTCTAGGTCTGGACTTTGACCCCTCTAGGACGCATATTAAGCGAGATATTCGCATTTTAAGTTTGAACTTGGATTTTTGCCCATAACTTGTTGTAAAATTGGTCTTATTCAAAGATAGGCACAGCATTGGAAAGGGAATGATTCATAGATCACAATCCTGAAATTTCAGCCCTCTAGGTGGTCTAGATCGAGAAATAATGGAGTTCAAAAATTGCCTTCTAGGTCTGGACTTTGACCCCTCTAGGACGCATATTAAGCGAGATATTCGCATTTTAAGTTTGAACTTGGATTTTTTCCCATAACTTGTTGTAAAATTGGTCTTATTCAAAGATAGGCACAGCATTGGAAAGGGAATGATTCATAGATCACAATCCTGAAATTTCAGCCCTCTAGGTGGTCTAGATCGGGAAATAATGGAGTTCAAAAATTGCCTTCTAGGTCTGGACTTTGAACCCTCTAGGGCTTATATTAAGGAAGATATTCGCATTTTAAGTTTGAACTTGGATTTTTGCCCATAACTTGTTGTAAAATTGGTCTTATTCAAAGATAGGCACAGCATTGGAAAGGGAATGATTCATAGATCACAATCCTGAAATTTCAGCCCTCTAGGTGGTCTAGATAGAGAAATAATGGAGTTCAAAAATTGCCTTCTTGGTCTGGACTTTGACCCCTCCAGGACGCATACTAAGCGAGATATTCGCATTTTAAGTTTGAACTTGGATTTTTGCCCATAACTTGTTGTAAAATTGGTCTCATTCAAAGATAGGCACAGCATTGGAAAGGGAATGATTCATAGATCACAATCCTGAAATTTCAGCCCTCTAGGTGGTCTAGATCGAGAAATAATGGAGTTCAAAAATTGCCTTCTAGGTCTGGACTTTGACCCCTCTAGGACGCATATTAAGCGAGATATTCGCATTTTAAGTTTGAACTTGGATTTTTGCCCATAACTTGTTGTAAAATTGGTCTTATTCAAAGATAGGCACAGCATTGGAAAGGGAATGATTCATAGATCACAATCCTGAAATTTCAGCCCTTTAGGTGGTCTAGATCGAGAAATAATGGAGTTCAAAAATTGCCTTCTAGGTCTGGACTTTGACCCCTCCAGGACGCATACTAAGCGAGATATTCGCATTTTAAGTTTGAACTTGGATTTTTGCCCATAACTTGTTGTAAAATTGGTCTTATTCAAAGATAGGCACAGCATAGGAAAGGGAATGATTCATAGATCACAATCCTGAAATTTCAGCCCTCTAGGTGGTCTAGATCGAGAAATAATGGAGTTCAAAAATTGCCTTCTAGGTCTGGACTTTGACTCATCTAGGACGCATATTAAGCGAGATATTCGCATTTTAAGTTTGAACTTGGATTTTTGCCCATTACTTGCTGTAAAATTGGTCTTATTCAAAGATAGGCACAGCATTGGAAAGGGAATGATTCATAGATCACAATCCTGAAATTTCAGCCCTCTAGGTGGTCTAGATCGAGAAATAATGGAGTTCAAAAATTGCCTTCTAGGTCTGGACTTTGACCCCTCTAGGACGCATATTAAGCGAGATATTCGCATTTTAAGTTTGAACTTGGATTTTTGCCCATAACTTGTTGTAAAACTGGTCTTATTCAAAGATTTGCATTGGAAAGGGAATGATTCATAGATCACAATCCTGAAATTTCAGCCCTCTAGGTGGTCTAGATCGAGAAATAATGGAGTTCAAAAATTTCCTTCTAGGTCTGGACTTTGAACCCTCTAGGGCTTATATTAAGGAAGATATTCGCATTTTAAGTTTGAACTTGGATTTTTGCCCATAACTTGTTGTAAAATTGGTCTTATTCAAAGATAGGCACAGCATTGGAAAGGGAATGATTCATAGATCACAATCCTGAAATTTCAGCCCTCTAGGTGGTCTAGATAGAGAAATAATGGAGTTCAAAAATTGCCTTCTTGGTCTGGACTTTGACCCCTCCAGGACGCATACTAAGCGAGATATTCGCATTTTAAGTTTGAACTTGGATTTTTGCCCATAACTTGTTGTAAAATTGGTCTCATTCAAAGATAGGCACAGCATTGGAAAGGGAATGATTCATAGATCACAATCCTGAAATTTCAGCCCTCTAGGTGGTCTAGATCGAGAAAATAATGGAGTTCAAAAATTGCCTTCTAGGTCTGGACTTTGACCCCTCTAGGACGCATATTAAGCGAGATATTCGCATTTTAAGTTTGAACTTGGATTTTTGCCCATAACTTGTTGTAAAATTGGTCTTATTCAAAGATAGGCACAGCATTGGAAAGGGAATGATTCATAGATCACAATCCTGAAATTTCAGCCCTTTAGGTGGTCTAGATCGAGAAATAATGGAGTTCAAAAACTTCCTTCTAGGTCTGGACTTTGACCCCTCTAGGGCTTATTTTAAAGAAGATATTCGCATTTTAAGTTTGAACTTGGATTTTTGCCCATAACTTGTTGTAAAATTGGTCTTATTCAAAGATAGGCACAGCATTGGAAAGGGAATGATTCATAGATCACAATCCTGATATTTCAGCCCTCTAGGTGGTCTAGATCGAGAAATAATGGAGTTCAAAAATTGACTTCTAGGTCTGGACTTTGACCCATCTAGGACGCATATTAAGCGAGATATTCGCATTTTAAGTTTGAACTTGGATTTTTGCCCATTACTTGCTGTAAAATTGGTCTTATTCAAAGATAGGCACAGCATTGGAAAGGGAATGATTCATAGATCACAATTCTTAAATTTCAGCCCTCTAGGTGGTCTAGATCGAGAAATAATGGAGTTCAAAAATTGGCTTCTAGGTCTGGACTTTGACCCCTCTAGGACGCATATTAAGGAAGATATTCGCATTTTAAGTTTGAACTTGGATTTTTGCCCATAACTTGTTGTAAAATTGGTCTTATTCAAAGAAAGGCACAGCATTGGAAAGGGAATGATTCATAGATCACAATCCTGAAATTTCAGCCCTCTAGGTAGTCTAGATCGAGAAATAATGGAGTTCAAAAATTGCCTTCTGGGTCTGGATTTTGACCCCTCTAGGACGCATATTAAGAGAGATATTCGCATTTTAAGTTTGAACTTGGATTTTTGCCCATAACTTGTTGTAAAATTGGTCTTATTCAAAGATAGGCACAGCATTGGAAAGGGAATGATTCATAGATCACAATCCTGAAATTTCAGCCCTCTAGGTGGTCTAGATCGAGAAATAATGGAGTTCAAAAATTGCCTTCTGGGTCTGGACTTTGACCCCTCTAGGACGCATATTAAGAGAGATATTCGCATTTTAAGTTTGAACTTGGATTTTTGCCCATAACTTGTTGTAAAATTGGTCTTATTCAAAGATAGGCACAGCATTGGAAAGGGAATGATTCATAGATCACAATCCTGAAATTGCAGCCCTCTAGGTGGTCTAGATCGAGAAATAATGGAGTTCAAAAATTGCCTTCTAGGTCTGGACTTTGACCCCTCTAGGATGCATATTAAGCGAGATATTCGCATTTTAAGTTTGAACTTGGATTTTTGCCCATAACTTGTTGTGAAATTGGTCTTATTCAAAGGGAATGATTCATAGATCACAATCCTGAAATTTCAGCCCTCTAGGTGGTCTAGATCGAGAAACCCTCTAGGTGGTCTAGATCGAGAAATAATGGAGTTCAAAAATTGCCTTCTAGGTCTGGACTTTGACCCCTCTAGGACGCATAAATTAAGCGAGATATTCGCATTTTAAATTTGAACTTGGATGTTTGCCCATCACTCAGTATTCTAGGTGGTCTAGATCGAGAAATATGTACTACTTATTTTCGTTAAGGGGTTAACCCACGATTTTTGCGAAAAACTGAAAAAAAAATCATTTTTGAGATTTATGCATCAATTGATGGATGGGTCGATGCTCTTTATTATTGGAAAACCGCATCTTGTTTGGAGGCTTGGTTGAGTAAATAAGCCAATCGAAAGATAATTTGTGATGGGCTGGTTCGAAATTCTGTAATTTTACTTTTTGACCATTGTTTCCGAAGCGAGAGCTCCCATTTTTTCATTTAGTTTATTTAATGTAGGTGCATGTAACTATTTTTACTATTATTAAACTTAAAGAATAAATTTAATTTATTAATTATTATTATTTTCCCAACAAAAGAACCTTTGTATGTATCGTTGTTATAGCAAGGTACATAATATACTTGAGTCATTCAGTTTCAGGTTGGTCATAGTGTATGGCTTTATTTTAATCACAAAAGTGCTTGTTCATAAATTAATGAACTGCTGGCAGCATACAAGTTGAACTTTCATAGCTTCATTGATTATTACAAAAGAAATATATATAGAAACGAAAATGACTATATTCATAAAGGACATTGTGCAAAGTTTGCTTATTGAAAATTATTCACACACGAACACAACCATATCAAGTGACTAAAAACAATATGCATACATCCTTATATTCATATTATTATGGTTGTACGTTGGTTGTTTGGAATACGAACACAAACACAAAAAAAGGATCTGAAGTGATTTAAATTCTTCATACAATATTTAAATAAGCCAACATAATGAAGTCTACCCTCGAGAGCCAGGTATAATGATTGGTATAATGATATGCTTGGGACTCCTAGCTTCAATTTTATATAGAGGGAGAGTGGTTTAATTTTTGTGCCCGAAATAAAAAGATCCTCTTCAGGCTTTTGAATGTGTGGTTGCTAGGTTATGCAATATTAATTAACTTTGCATACTATGAATAAATATTATTACAAGAGAGGATACTCCCAAAAGGACTAAAAATCCTGCACATTGCTCGTCGTCCTGATGTCGTGTCGTGTCGGTTGTTGAGTCAATTTGAGTTAATTGAAATAGAAAATGATGGACTCGCATTCTATATCTCTATCTCTCTCTATCATCTCAAGCTCTCATATCTCAACACTTTTTATTGAAAGTCCTGTAAAATTTCCTCGAATGAAAAATGGTCAAAAGTTGATGAATTATTTATAAGTTGATTGTATAAGAGGACATCGAAAAGGGATTCAACATCAACGTACTCCAATTCGTACAGCACATTCGTGAAGAGAAAAGAATTTCAAAGCAAGTGCGGTCTGTTATGGTTATGTAATGGCTTTAGGTAAAGGGAAGGTACATATATGATGTGGTCTAAAGTTGAAGGAAAACTTTTGATAAGGACACAAGAAAAAAAAACATGACAAAGAGTGGTGAATTAATTAGGAAAAGTAGTTGCAAATTTATCGACCGAAACAGAATTTTTGTGGTTTTCTGCTGAATTGACAATTTATTTACCACAACTTTGGGTTGAAAAAGGGGGCGGTTTTTTAATTCTAAAGCAAGAAGTCGCAACATGCGTGCTACATGTTATATTATAAAGTCTTTCAAATTTCATATCATGAGAACTTCAAAGGTTCTTATTTAAGTTTTATTGCCCGAAACAAAAAGATCAAAATGTTTCAGATTTTCAGAGAACGGAGCAAATTTCTTGAAATACAAAAATTAACTATTCAAATCACACAGCTATTTGAAATAAAATTTGATCGTTCACTTTATAGTGCAATCAAAGTAATCATCATCTTAGATACCTATACATCGTCAAAATATCTTGAAATTTTATATAGGAATTGTTTAAAAAAAGAAGGGGAAACAGTCATCAAGCGCAACAAGCTCTCCCTATTGCGATAGGAACCTCGATAGGAGTTGAGTTGAGATGCAATCAAAATAAACGAAGATGAAATGCTTCATTGAAATTGCTTCCTTCATTTAGTTTGATTTCTATTGAACTGGGTATTCAAACTCGAATATCGAATTGAAAACTGAGAAAAGACGACCATTCTCATCGTGAATAAGGGTTGCCATTGCACTATGGTATACGACTATACGAACAAACTAAGGACGATGCCACGACGACGCGGGACGATGACGACGACGATGAGTCGACAAACGACTGATGACGATAATGGTGTGTTGCAATTGAAGGAAAATCGAGTCTTCTTGATTGGAAATTTAAGTTCATTACAGTGCAAGAAGAGCAGGAACAAGAGCTTCGTGGTATATACCTATACATAGGTGGGTGGGTATTGGGTAATGTGAGAGGATTTAACAACAAGACAAAAACTAATTTATCTCATCAGTATTATTTTGTATAGGTCCTCGAATCGCAGAAAGGGGAGTCTTATATTGATTATTGCAATTAAGACTTTAATCATTTAAAAGAAGCTTCAAATGAGGTCATAATTTAAGGTAAAGGATTTAAAACTAGAAAAGTCAATCAGCTTATCGAAAAAACCAGGGCCTAATGACTTTTAATTCAAAGCAAAATTAGTAATCTTTAAATCTTTTTATTACATCTAAATGCGGGTAATGTAAGAAATTGTTGTAGAGAATTTTCTTATAGGGGTTTCATTAATAAAACAATGTGTATTCATTTGAAAAAAAATGAATGATATACCAATATCTCTGAGTTGAAGGCCTACAAGTTTATCTTAGCGGTCAGTTCAAATTACCTCCAAGTGAAGTCCTCGTATCATTTGATGAGAATTTCCAGTAAGGAATATATCCAATTTAGGACAAAAGAAGATAGGTATAATAGAGCGTTAGTGCACAACATTGGAGTTGATGGCTTGGCAACGGTGCTTCTTTCTCAAAAAAATATTAATCAATGAGGTAACCTAAACAAGATTCTCACTTATTTCAATTTGAATTTTGATGAATGTTTCGCATTTCTTGTGGATTGATACAAAAATTTTCTTGAAAGATTCATCATAAACACGTTGTTGTGTATGGTTTCTTATCTTAAGCTCTTGAGTCAGTTGAATGTTATTTCCATATTTTTCGAAATGTTGCCTGCAAAAGTCTGAATTCCTGTGAGCAATGATAATTGAAATCGATCACGGAAGATGGCGTTTTTTTAAAAACAAATATTGCGCCTCGTTGACAAACGGGTATTGGTTAACATTTCACCAAGCCAGTGGACTCAAATTAAGCCAACAGACTGCGAACATTCCGTCGGCGAAGCGTGTGGAATGTTCTTTTAAATTTTAAGCAAAACTTAGTGATGAAATGACAGCCAATTTGAAATATAAGACTTCAAAAATATGATCTAAAATATGCCCTAAAGGGCAAGTCTGTACGATAATTTGTCGCAAAAATATCGACGATGACAATAGCTCAAGAAATAATCGTCACATAGCCAATACTTTCTTACTGACTTAGATCTTCTAACCTATATAGTCCGTGGCTTGGCTATTCCCTAGAAAGACATAGGACTTCAACTTCTCTTAATTGCCATAGTGTGCGGTTTCTGGTGATTTCTTTGAGCTCCTTCCAGGTCTTCCCCAATCTCAATATTGTTCCTTTAAACTTAATTCTCTGTCACCCGAATTTTCCGCATTCTTGAGTCAATAGATTCCACTGCATTGCATGCCCTGTAATGCAGTCATTACCTTTTCGAAGCATGCAGTGCCACTTGGTAGTTCGTCTAATAGTGTGAATGAGTTCCTGACCCGTTGTCCTTTAAAGTTCATAATTGGAAATACGACTAGTCCAGAAAACCGGTAAGATGTTTCGTAGGAAAATATTAATAAAGGTTTACTTTTTGTTGGTAATCGTTCCTGTTATGTTTTAGGTGCTATATCCGTAAAACAGCACATATTCAACTGATTAGAGCTGAACAGTTGTGGCTTTGTCTTTAATCTGAGAGAGCTGTTCCTCCAAATATTTGATAACATTCCGAATGCAGCCTTAGATTTTTCCGCCCTTAATAGAGACAATACTTTGAAGACATTAAAAACTCTTTACTTTTTCCACCGATTGTTAAGCAATGTTTATTGCAAAGAATAACTGGGATAGGTTCCGAGACTAAACATCTTAGTTTTTCCCGTGTTAGTTTTCAGCCCGCCGCTCACTGTATTATTCTCCACTATTGTTGTCATTTGATGGAAATCCATTAGCCTATGAGATATCAAGCATATATAGTCTGCTGCCTATAATCTAGATGTTGCAGCTATGTTGTCAGAGTCCATCTTATTCCTCTGTTTTCTTTCAAGGCTGCCCACACATCACTAATCACAAATAAGAACAAAATTGGTGACAGTATGCAGCCCTGTCTGACTTCAGTTTCTGCTTCAAACTCTTCTGTAAAAACCTACCTCGCGTCCCTTCTTTCCAAGGTCATGGAAACACTGAATAAATATCAGCTTAAGAAATATCTCAAAAACCGAAAGCTTCTTAATAAGCTTCGTAACAATAGGTTCACCGTTAATTTGATGTTTCATCTGTTTTTTTAACAGTTTGGCACCAAGCTCTCTTATTGAAAATGAGTGCTCTTGGTATTGATGTGTATTTTCTTTGTTGGATTAGAAATTACCTTTCTTACCGTTCAATACAAGTTGTATTGGATAGTTTCAAGTTTGAAATTTATAAAATAAATGCTGGTGTTCCGTAGAGCTCCGATCTTTTGCCTGTCAATTATAATCCATTAAACTGTTTCGCTGACGACAGTACTCTCAGCTTTTTATATTGCTTCTTGATTAACATTCTTGTCCTTTGGATGTGGAACTTCAATGGCAGGGTATGATAAGATTATTAAATTCCAATCTCTACAGGATTATCCAATGAGGAGTTATTAAACGTGTTCAATTTAATACTTCAAAAACTCAGTGCTCCCCCGATACCATGATCTAGCTGTAATTTACAAAGCCGTCATTCATCAAAAACTAGAATATAACTCCCATATTTGGGCAGTTGCCCCTAAAACAAGTTTAAGTCTTTTAGATAGGATCCACAAAAAAAATTTAAGAATGATAGGTGATAGAACTATAACCGAAACAATTACGTCACTTGAACAGACCCCCATTTTGCATGCCTTTTGTTGTTCTACCGGTATTTTTAAAACCAATGTTCTGTCGAATTAGTCAATTCCATTCCCCTCCCCCCTCAAACAATTCAACCGTAATACTCGCACTTATCAAAATGCTCATCAATTTAACCTTGAGCTCAATTTCGGACGTACTGTCAAGTATAGAGATTCTTTTTTAATCCCACATCGAGAATGCGGAATGTTTTATGCAACTCTGTTTTTTCCTACAATTTTAATATTCAAAACTTCAAGACCAATGTCCACCGGTTTATACTCTATAATCCTCCCCTTTTTTCCAAAAGGTCGCACTGTGTTTAAACTTTAAAAATGTTAAGGGTATTAATATCCCCTTGAGTGCCCGTGAATTATAAAAAAAAATGCTTATCGTCGGTAATTCTTCAACATTAAAGTATCTCTTAAAAACCTTCAAAATTCTTTCGTTGCAGTTATTCTAATTTCGTAACTTTATTCATCAAACTTTTTTAGTTGTCAATTTACGTATGGCTTAGTTTTATGTGTGTGTTATATGGTTGAAATTACACCCAAATTTACTTCCCTTAAATTTTTATTGCTTTACATACAATTTGGATTATTTTTTAAGAGGTTTAAGGTTTTACAAGCGTATTATAAAGATTTATCCAGAAGGCTTGAATTGGCAGTCTGACGCGACCATTTAATTGTAGACGTTTGTGAATTATTTTGTTGTTTTTAACATAAATTATTATTAATAGCCGAAGACAACTTTTATCATTTTATAGTAGTAACAATAACTAAACCACACTTGGTAGTATAGGATAAAATATACGCATAACCAAATCATTGAAATTCCCCATTTGTGTGTCTCTAATTTTACTATCAAAATAGAAGAATTGTAATACCTTTCTTACGAGACTCTACATAATAAATTATTTTTAATGTGTGAAACATAAAATTTTACAACACTCAAAAATTTTTATCGTTCTAATTCCACGTCGTAAATTTGCTCTCTTTTTCGAGTTTCGACACATTTTCTTCTTATTATTATGATTATTATATGAGCGCAAAATATATCTCCTTCATGAATTTCTTCACTTTTCTTCTGTATTCAGAAGTTATATATGAAGCCCTTATTTGCAATATGAATATTAAAAAGTCTAATATATTCTCAACGAACCATGAATCAATAAAAACAAAATGTAGACAAAAAGCTGAGAAAGTGTACGGAACGTATCATCAGTGAAAAACATAGACATTTCAATAAATCCTTTTGGCGCCTATTTTATAGAACTTTCTTATCTTATTTTTTCTTCTTCTTTAACTCAACACACACATACACAACATAACACCGTCACTATATTGGAAAGGAATATGAATGAATGAATGAAGAAGAAGAAAAGAATCTAAGAAGTCAATAGTAATACTCTTTACTGTCAATAATTCACAAATTATCGGTTCTTTTGTAAAGGATATCTCTATATCTATGTCTTCTAAGAAAAATTGTGTACAGTCTTTTGAGAATCTCTTCTTGATCATATCCGTATAATAAATGACAAATTGTTCATGTCCCTTTAAAGATAAATTGCTGCAAAACCAATAGTTCGAAAAACTAGTCTTCTTTTTTTTGCTGAAAATAGTCTTAATCGTGGGGTGGATTAGGGCTTGGGAAGGCCTTGAACTCAAAAGTTGTCTCGATTCGTTTTTCTGATTGCATATGCCCAACTTTTAACTTTTTAACTTCATGTTTTTATTTAAATCAGTAACCAAAATGTTAACTAAGGGTATTGAATATCCTCTCAACGGTTTTTGGACACGTGTGTTCTTTCTCAAAAGGATGTTATGGGAACAAAAAATATCAGTGTCACTGTTCCATGTCAATTCGGCACTGTTCATAACTTTTTCTCAAGACATGAAAAGGGATATAGAATTTCCTTTACATGTGCTTGCTTATTGCCTCTAGCCACCCTTTCGATATACGTATAAGAAATCTATTAGGAATCCTCATCCTGTTCCTTATATACATAGTATATCCTTTTTTATAGTGGATCTAAGGGCAAAATCTACCTACATATACAAACATACATATTTCTGAGTGTTGCATTCCCATAGAGAATATGACAAGAAAAATATATAGGTATAGAATAAGATATACATATCTTATAGATATGTATACATTTGTAAAGCATAAACGATACTCACATCATTGAAGTGGATTAAATGGGAAAGTTTCTGTTGTCAGTGTCATTTTCAGAAGATTACCTTATTCTTAGTCCTCTCTTTCATATCAATAGAACGGATAAGCGGTGTATGATACTGATTTTGTTCAAAATATGGACATTTATAGCTTTTAAAAGGTTTATATCTTTTTTTGTGCCCGTCGTCGTCGTCGCATCGTGGGTAGTTTTCGGCGTAGGTAAAAATCAATAGGGAAGATATTGGTTTGAAGAAAAAAAAGAGACATGAAGAAAGTTACAAGGAAATTGAAAGGAAAAAATCAAAAACTTTAAGTTTTGCATTTCTAGCATAGGTTTCCAAGACCAAAAATTCGTAACAATCATAAAATGTATCGTTTGACAATTTCAAAGTGTGTTTAGAATTCTTCCCTCCTTAATGTAAGGATTTCAACTTCTTTTGCTAGAAAGTTTAGGACATAAACTTTGTTGTAGTCTTACCCTCACAGAGTTGGATGTGTTTGGTCTGAAAGTGCAACAATGTATCAGAAAAAAATTCTGACAGTTCGAAGAATAATAACGTAAAAGTGAGAAAATGTGATGAAACCCATTGTTGAAGTACGGAATTGTTTCAAAATGTGTCAATTAAACCAATTTTCAATGTCAAAACACTAAGTAAGAACAACATTTTTATCAAGAACTAGTATAGAAACAATTTAAAAAAAGACGCTGGGATGCGACCCACACTGGTAACTTCCCATCCCGTCTGTCGATTTGTCTTGCTTAAAAGTGTGAAGGTTTTCGTGTTTTGTTATAAAAGTTGTCAGTTGAACTATTCTTAAAAATTTTAAAATTACCAACAATATTTTGCATGTAATGAAATAGTTTGATTTCAAAATCTATTTTACTTAACGATATTCTTAGTCGTGAGGCAATTTTTACCAATTTTAGTACCATTTCTTAAAAGTTTTTATTTCTTATATAAACAAATACAAATTGGATTAATGTAGTTAATTTAAGTCAATATCTCCTATTGTTCACGAGATATCGAAAACCGAACATTTTTACCAATTTTGCGTCCTATTTTTTGTAGATTTAATTTTTTATGAAAAAACTGAAATTTGCTGAATGTCGAAAAGAATATTTTCTGTGAGATAAAAATAATTTGTAGCCAATATTTTTAAATTTTGAAAAGATATTTGAGTCAAAAGTAAATTTTTACTAAGTTTTATTAATTTATACATACATTTTTTATATTATTATGATATAATTTTTATATTTTGTAAAAAAAAATGTCAATTCGATTTTTCTCAAAAATTTTATTGAATGTTGACAGCAATATTTATTAAAAGATAAAACTAGTTTAGAGCCTATATCTCCAAGTTGTGAAAAGATATTTGAGTCAAAAATCATTTTTTACCAACTTTTATTAATTTTGGTTTAGGTTTTTATATTTTGTAAAAAAACTGTCAATTAGATTTTTCTCCAAATTTTACCAAATGTTGAAAACAATATTTCTTATAGAATGAAATTAATTGGAAGTCATAATCTTAAATTTTTTAAAAGATATATGAGTCGAAAACCAGTTTTTACCAATTTTGAGTAATGTTTTATGGTTTTTATTTTTCATACAAAAAACTGTCAATGCGACTTTCCTTAGAATATTACCAGACGTCCAATACGTTATTTTTCGTTGCACAAAATTATTTTGGAGTTAAATTCTTTTTTTGTTCGTAGAATTTTCGAGGTGACAAATATTTTTTTTTAGTTTTTTTGATTTATAAAAAAACAGTTAATTGGATTTTTTTCCAAAAATATATTTGTGTGGTATCGCGTTACAATATATAATATAAATTTTATTCAAATCTCTAGCGTTATTAGTTCGTGAGATATTTTGGGTTAATACAAATTTTCACCTTTTTTTTTAAATTGCTATGATGAAAAAAACCCATCCCACTCAATTTTTTTGAGAGTCCTTTCTGCATTTATATCTGTATAACAAAATTTATTTGAAGTCGATATTTCTAAAGGTTCTTGAGCTATAGACGACGAAAAAAACTTCCCGAACGTATACGAACGTGCAGACGTACGAACGTACCTACACACGCACGCACAGACATTTCTTTAAAATTCTTTTATATCAACTCTAGGGACCTTGAAACGTCGAGAAATGTCAAAATTTTCAATTCCACAAATCGGACCGACTACAATAACTTCCTATGGGAAGTTAATAATCACCAACAATTCTAAAATTCGAAATTCTAAAAGTTTTATTTCCAAGACCACAACTAAAAACATTGTTCAGTGCAAATAAAAACAAATTTTCTGAAGGTCAATTTCTTGACTTTTTTTTGGCTAATTGAGTTATAAATCATTCCCTCACTCATCTAGCGGATCTGCGCCTCAACCAACATGCGTCTCCAGCCACCTTGGTCCCTAGCTAGATGTTTTCAGTTTCGCACACCAAGTTGGTTAAGGTAATCTCCCACCTACTTGCGTTACCTGAGTCGCTGTCTCCCTCTACTGCGCTGTTCCTCGGGATTGGATTCGAAGACCCTCTGGGCTGGAGCGTTGATGTACATTCGCTCTACATGACCCAGCCATCTAAGTCTCTCACTCACTGAACTTATGTGAACACTGAACAAGTCTAACTGTATTTAGACCTCCGCTCCGTTTAAAAGCTTAAATTCAACTTTAAAATAGACTTCCTCCAGAGTCCGTCAAAAATATCAGAAATCTCTTAAAAACATATAGAACCCTTTTCTCCCATTTATCGTAAGCACCAAAATAAATTTTATCAAATTGAAAGCTTTCTCCTGGTCCTTGAAACTACTTAGTTTACCCTAAGTCAGTATTGGAAATTATTAAATTATCATATCTTGCAGATGGAATTTGCGAAGTTAACGAGGACTTGAAGCTACAAATGTATAGTATATGCATAAACTGATCATGAAAAATTTCATGAGAAGTTTATGATTCTGCAAATGTAGTCGTGCATTTTTAAACCATTTTAATTTAATGTTATGAGAAATGCTTATGATTTCAAAAGAGATATGCATACTTTCAAAAATTAGTTCCGAGACTGAATTTAAAATTAATGTTAAAAATGTTTTGAAAAATTCGACACATAATTTGAGGTTGCTTTCGACTTTGATATAAAATTCAAACTCTTTCATTGGCAAATCAAAATCAAATCAATCTACCAACAACAGAATATATCTTCAAAAATGGAAATAGTAATTTTGGCATTTTTGGCATATTTTGAGGAAATACTTGCGACCTAGTTCTTTACCTAAAAATAATAGAATTTACCTTGACAACGAATATAACGTAGGGTAGGATCCAATGATGAAACGCGATGATGTAGATGTCTACGAGGCGGACGTTTAGTAAATTATAGTGTCATACCTAACCTATATATACATATTTGTATCCCTCTTTTAGGGCAATAAGTCCATAATGATAGACATTTGATTCGAAGACATGAAAATATCTTTTTCATAGTAATTTTCTAGATAATGGAGTTTGCACATATTTCCAGTTCCAACTCAAACCCTACAAAAGAAAATGTTTGTATTGAAATCGAACCCAAATCAATATTTTTATGAATATCACAAAATACCTCCACAAAAATTGAAGAATATAAAAAAGGAAATAAACTGATGATGATGATGATGATGATGAATTTGTTGAGAGCGAAATTGAGCTATTTATATTCAAATTTATATCTACTAATTCTTTTCTATAGGTTAACGAAATAACTTTATTGATAAAGATGTCTTCTGTCTTGAAAACATCAGAATTATATTTTGCAAAAAGTCAATTTGCAAAAGATCCAACAAGATGTTACAATAATGACATACCATAACTCAACTTATTTTATATCTGTTATGTAATTATTGATGAAGAACTAAATTGAGAAGAAAAAGTTCGGCAAATTGAAATCGTAAACGAACAAAAAGTTAATACAATACAAAAATATGGAATCTTTAACACCATTAGAGTTCATACCTCCGTGCATTTCTAGCACATTAGACATTATCAAAGCTTGTATAAAAATGGTTCGATATCTTGTATTTATACATAATATCGATTTGGAAGTAGAAGTATTTTGCGTAATGTGTATCATCTGTAACACACATTATTAAGGCGTAATAATATTCCAAGATTTTTTTAAGAATATAATTTAAGGTGCTAATGGAATTCAATTTAATATCAATTAGGGCCACACTACATATTATATACATGAGGTTTCTTCGGGTAGGCTATATAGAAAATAAGCAAAATATCAAACAAGAAACTGAAGAACTATATGAGTATGTTATATTAAAGTATCTCGCTTAAATAGTGTAAAACTGAATAGCGTGAAGTTCGAAGTTTGAAGTGAAGAAACTTAGTAAAGTTGATGTGCCAAGTGTGAAGTCCTTAAAGAGAAGTGCGAAAAGAAAATATCCGAAGTTTGTAGTTCAAAGTTCATATACATAAGTATGTGCTTGATCTGCGAAGTCCTTTATTAGGTTAAAAAAAACTTGAATTTACATATAAGAATCTGGAAATAATGCCATGATATTCTTTCTTAAAGAACTTCACGACTGGTTGACTAGTAGTTGATGTTATTAATTTGAAGACTTTTAAACGAGTACCTTATTAAATTCTAATTAAAAGTGTGCATATGTTATTTTTTGCAAGCCAAATTGTAACAAAATGTAACAACTACAAACAGTTTGCAATACAAAATTGGGTTTTAAACAGTCTTCAATTGAAATATTTGCGAAGTTTAATCAAGTAAAGTATTTTTAATATACATAAAATGTCAACAATTGTATACATTTTGATAAAGATTTCTAGTAAATATCTTCATAATTGCAATTTAGACCAATCGGCATGGTAGAACTATTTCGGACAACTTTCCAGGTGGCAGATATTTTTCTCAACTCAATGCCAACTTCCGTATATAATATGATAACGTACAAAATTTCTAAGAAAATCAACAGTCCGATGGTCCAAATTATCGGCGACGCTGATGCATAATGAAGCTTCTATGCCGTTAATGTGTTGACTTATCTCATCCTTTAAATCTTGAATTGTTTCTGGCTTATCGACGTACACCACCTGAGATAACACGGCCACTGAATTTCTCGCGCAAAAGATTCATTGTTTCTTTAGCTGTGTAGCAATAGCAAGTGTCACCGTCTTGTTGAAACCACATAACGTCCACATCCATTCCCAGTAACTGCCTGACCGGCCTCAATAACTCACTCGTTTTGGGTGCATTGATTTTTCGACGCTCTTGGATAATCATCAGCCCGAATGCGGCAATTCTGCTTATTGACAAATATACTGAGGTAAAAATGTGCCTCAGCACTAAAGATGATTTTCTTCGAAAATTGATCATCCATTGTTGTCATTTCTTGCAACCATTATGACCATTGACGGCGGCGCTTGAAATGTTCAAGAGTTCTTGATTCAATTGCAACTTGTAAACGTATAAAATTTAGAAATGTCAAATGAAACGCAGCAAAAAACTTGACTTTTAGGTTTGGTTCACATTCAAATTAAAATAAAATATTATGCCAAAATCGTAGTATCAACATGGGTTTGTTTGTCCATTAATTTTTAATTCAACGGGGGCCTCATTCCCATTTATTTCGCTTAATTAAAGCTGAAAGTATAATTTAAAAAAATAACTTAAATGTAAACTTATAACTATAAGAGTGGTGGGTCAAAAGGAGTTTAAGGTTGTTGGTGCTGTTGAAATCAAATCAATTTGGATTCGAATTGACCAACCAAACCATACGGGTCAGACGTTCGTTAAGGCCATAGAAGGTGTGGTGTTAGTGTTTAAAGAAATCAACTTATAGAGAACTTTTAATTGAACCAGAGAGAAGCCGATGTATGAAAAGTATTTCAGCGATTTCTCTACGTTCCTGTAATGAATTAAGATTTAACAGGCAAATGCAGTAGCAATAAGGGGCTAAGATGAAAGGATTTTCCTAAGGAAGGTAAAAAAGTGGAAAACGAAGAAATCTTCAAATCTGAGACGGATATTCAAGTAGAGATAGGACAAACCTCATGTAAAGCGATAGGGTCACGTAAGAGTTAGAACATTTTTTGTACCATCTCTTAACAAAACCTAATAAAAAATTGGCCTTATGAATTAATTCATTAATGTATAATAGAAATGTCATTTCACAGTCACATAAAAGTCCGAGATCCCTTATGTTTTCTACTATATGTATGGGATGAATGTGAAGATAGTAATTACGGGGAGCTGTTTTAATGCGTTTACGTGAAAGGGTCATTGTCTGACATTTGCTAAAGTTGAGCTCTAAGCAATTTTTGGTAAACCAGGTTTAGGAATTGTCAAAATCAGTTTGGAGGAGAGATATGTCTTTATGTGCTGCAATGATTTTGAAAAATTTCGTAGCATCAGCTTAAAGGGAGATTAGATAATGTTTAATGACCATGTTGATGTCATTAACTGTAAAGATAAAGAGAAGAGGGTCCAAATGACTACCTTGGGGAACTCCAAAAGCGGCTAGAAAAGGATTGGATCGTGTGGATCTGAATAATTTTCCCGATTCTCAAGATAAGAAGGAATCCATTTCAGGAAAATATATTCAAAAAATAAGGAGGATAGTTTGAAGATTATGAGAAATTTTGTTAAACGTTTTGCTGAAGTCAGTAGAGATCATATTAACTTAATTCCCTTTTTCTAAGGCTCTAGGAGTTAATCAAATGAACTTTACAAAGTTTGTGGTATTGGATTTTTTTTTTTAAGAAAACATGCCGTGCTGGGGTAATTAGACATCTCCAATAGAAGCTTAGGAGTTCAAATATATGTATATCAAATGTTTTATCTAAATATTTGCCAACTTACTAGGTAATCTCAATGTTATTAATTTGTCACATCTTGTTAAATATTGCAAGCATTAATAATGATGTAATAATTATTAAATTTATTCATTTTCCAATAAGTAAAGGTCAAACATCCTCACTATCATCGCCAACCTTAAATCCCCAACAAATAGAGACACATTAAGGATTCAAAGGCTTTTCAACAATTATTTTATTTTTCGAGTTCTGAATGCGACAGTTCTGCTTAGTAATGTGTACGTATAGCTTACGAAGTTAAAAAGGGCCTAATCAATGAGTTATTGACGAAAATTAAAATCGAAGTTGCTAGTGATCAATAACCTTGAGCCTTAGCGCAAAATACTGTGTAATGCCGTCTGTGAAATGCATAGTTTTACAGATTTTATTCAACACCACAGGCTACAGCAAAAATATTGTAAGTTTTTCTTGAATACGCTTTAAATTTAAAAAAAAGCTTAGACTTGCACTAAAAACAGAAATTTTTTCACCAATTTCACTATTGTCGCCCAAAGGAAGGTACTTCACGACGGCCATATCTGTTAATAAAAAACACCAGAAAATTAGAAAGTTTACCCGAAAAATTTAGTCTAGCTAGAAGCTATCTGAAGAGTTTTTACTGAGTACCAATTCGGGAAGCTAACTATTTTGATTGTCATTTTTGAAATATGAAATATTTCTAAAAATTATATGTTTACTTGTAATACTTATTTTACTGAAATCTTAATTGATAAATTATACGAGTTTGTTAACAACCAATTGTGTTTAAGTCATAAAATGTATTAAGTTTCTAGTTTTACTAAGAACTTCCACTTTTAAGAATTTATACATGTTTTTCATCCTCAAAGCCAGCACCTATGTTCCTATTTAATAATCTTATGTTTTCCATATTATTTAATTTTCTACAAATAATCCAAAATTTAAAACGATAACACGTTTTTGATATGATTTGGTGTATATTTTTGATTTGAAATAAGATCTTTATTAAAACGAAATAAAAACAATTTCATCATGATTCCAACAAGAATACAAAATTTTTAATTCTTATAAATCTTCAAAAGTATCTCAATCTCTTATCTCTCAGTAATTGGATTAACTCTTATAGTTTTAATTAAAATCAAAATAAATTTTATGAAAACCTAAAAGATATTTAGATATCAACAACAAATTCAATGAAAAACACGTACCTCTTCTTATACTACCCTTTGTAAATGAGAACTTGCATCGAAATAATAATTATTCTGTTCACGCAACTTTGCAACAAAACTTTTAATTTTCGATCCTAGATAAGATTTATACCTACACCAACCAAACCAACTTAACTCAACTTTTGAGTCCCAATTCCAATCCTCTCTCTCTCTCTCTGTCTAAGATGTATGTATATATTGTACTGTACAATGTACATGTATCCTTATAGAAAAGTCAAAACTTTCTCGTTTTGGTTTAAGTGGAGGGTATGGTTGCATTGCAAAACGATTTCATTTCAAGACCCAAATGCGTTTTGTAGAAAATTAAATAAAAATTCGAAAAACTTTATAACCTAACATCCCTCATCCCCTCCCACTCCCCCTTTTCACTTTTATTTTTGTTTTCGAGCACTTCTCTGCGTGGTGTGAAAGTTATTGTTAGATTATATCCTCCGAAAGGACCTCACGTTTTTTAAAGGTTGTTTTTTGTTGGTGTGTGTGTTTGGTTTGGGTGTATATAAAAGCATGAGGATAAGAATGTGACACACTTCTGTAATCCATTGGCAAGTTGTCACCTTGTTTTCCTTCGTAACTTTTTTTTTCGAACTTCTGTGTTTTTGTGTTTCCTTTCACAAAAGTCAACAGGATCGTACAATGTTTTTTTATTTTAAGGACATACAACGAACGAACAACCTGGCATCATTGTTTTTCCCGCATTGGTCCTTTAGGGCAATGGCAAAAAGTTTAGCACTTTATTTTGGCGTCGAACTACTTTTTCTTAACTTTCCCTTGTTTTTCCGGGGCTAAAAATTTATTTTTGTTGTGTTTCACTGTTGATTTTGTGGATAAATAATACAATTACCCGAGTAATTGACTTGTGGATAAAAATTGTTGTTGTTGTTATTTTTTATTTTTTCAAACAAAATACAAAAACAGGAACAACTTAAATATTAAAAAAAAAATATAAGAATAAGATTGGAACTTTGTCGGAAAATAAGTTGTTTTGATTTTATTTTATTTTTTTTGTTTCTTCTTAGATTAATGTAGGTTTGCAATGTACGTAGGTATACTTAAACTTTAAAAGAACAGAATAAAATAATCTTAAGTGCTTAAGTGGCGCCACATTTATTTTAGGCTTTTTTGAATTGACACAACGCGTGTTTCGCTTAAAACTTTATTTTGTTGTGTGATGAGACGTTAGAGAACATACTCGTAGTACAATTTTTTAACTCAACTTGTTATCGTTCGTTGAATATGGATGGTTTCTTAAGGGTTTTGTTTTTGTGAATGAAATGGCATGACCTACCCTCATAAGGCACCAACACAAGAACTTAAGATATTTTTTCCTGATGACGACAACGAAAATAAATATTTGTTCTTAAGGAAATAATCAAAAGCTGCATAACCTTTGAAGTAGAAAGGAAGTAGACCATCGACTTTAAAAGAAAACATACTAAAAAGAAATTGTACTATAGTGTGATTCTATAGTGTTCAAAATTAAAAAAAATTCGTTATGAAAAGGGTAAGAAAGTACCTGTTAATGAAATGTAATTTTTAATAGATCAAAGAATTAATAGAAAAATGGTGATCTGTGCTGTTGAAAAAGTTCAAACTATAAGAATTCAAAAGTGAAAAGAACGTAGTGCACTGAACAACTAAAGGATTTCCTCTTCTGTCTTACCAAGTTTAGTAAACGTGGTCGATACAACAGAGTTCATTAAATCAAAAGAAAAAAGAAACAACGCAGTGCAACTATTCGAGGCAGTCCCTATATCAGAGCCCTCAACATCATCCGGTACGCGTAATTTACTTGATTTACCATCTGTAGCAAGAGTTTGCCTTTCAGTCCAATCTTCTGCAGTAGTGGCTTCAGCAGTTCTCCAGGACGTTGAATTCTAAAACCCACTCTTGTTATTGATAAAAACTAAATAAATCGAGCCTTGTTGAAATCAAGAAGCAGTTCATGAAATTAAAATGATGGTATCTTAGCTCGAAGCATACCTATATTTTGATGGAAGAAAATATAAGACCCCTATTTCTAAGTAAAAAGATGGGCTTCATTATCAAAAACAGGTTCTAGAAAACCATACTTCAATTCTTACAGGACCACAGGACTATTTCCTAGATTAGAAGTGATGGTACTGCCACTAATACGGGCTGAAAAGGTGGAGTAATTCACTACATGGAAATGGAACTAAACTGATATTGACGAAAAAATCACAGATCAATTAAATATATATAAAATAACTCTTTTAAGTGTGCCAAAAAATAAAATCAGGTAACTGCTCTTCCGGATTACCAAATCGATGAAAAATGACACATTCAAGATGGGTCAGAACTGTTAATAGAATATTAAGACCTTGTCCATCTAAGAATCTAAAAGTTCTTGTGAAATACAATATAGTGAAAGTGTACGCACCAGTTTACAAATATGTATTGATAGATAGAGCAAATTATTTGAATCAATATTTTTATTCTCAAGATGACTCCAACTAAATTTGAAATTAATCATTGATGTTGTCATTGGAAGAAATACTTTTTATGGGCACGACAAAATCAATTATGTCAGACAACTTGCTCTTAAACGGATCTTTGAAGCCAGAAAAAAGAATACATCAAACCAATATACAAAGTATCGAAAGATGCACAAAACTGTGACTGAAACAAGCCAATGCGTCATAAGAGCAAAATTAGAGAAAAGTTACAGAATTTGTTTTCTTCAGCACGACCTTATTACCCAATTCCTGATATTATATTAATTATTCAGAGCTCTGTAGTGCAATCCATTCCCACTTAAAGTTGCACCACCTTTATGTTTGAATGAGGCGAAACAAAAAAAAAGATTTTTAGAGAGATGTATGTGCGTGCGTGTCTACGTACGTTCGTATTTCCGTACGTCGGTACGTTCGAAACGTTTTTTCGTCGTCCACAGCTCAAGAACCAGTAGAGATATCGACTTCAAATAAATTTTGTTTTACAGATAATAATGCAGAAAGATGCAGAAAGGACTCTCAAAAAAATTGAGTGAAAATTTTGGTTAAAACAAAATATCTTACGAACCAATAACGCTAGAGACTTGAATTGAATTTTATGTTTGTATATTGTAACATGATACCAAACAAATATATTTTTGAAAAAAAAATATTTGTCACCTCATATATTTTATGAAAAAAAACCTGATTTTATCTCCAAAATAATTTTGTGCAACGAAGAATGACGTTTTTGACATCTGGTAAAATTTTGAGAAAAATCGAATTAACAGTTTTCTTATAAAAAATTAAAAACCTAAAAAAACATTACTAAAAATTCGTAAAAAATTGATTTTTGGCTTCGATTTTATTTTGTCTTATAAAAAATATAATTTTCAACATTCGGTTAAATTGTGGGAAAAATCAAATTGACAGTTTTTCAACAAAAATAAAAACTTAATATAAACATTACTAAAAGTTGGTAAAAATTCATTTTCGACTCAAAAAATTGAGATTATGGCTTTAAACTAATTTTATCTTTTAAAAAATATTGTTTTTAACAATCAAATTGACAGTTTTCTTACAAAAAATAAAAACCTAAGCAAAAATTAATTAAAGTTGGTAAAAATTATTTTTCGAATTAAATATCTTTTTAAAAAGTTGAGATTATGCCTTCAAACTAATTTTGTCTTATAAAAAATATTGTGTTTAATATTCGGTACAATTTTGAGAAAAATCGAATTGACAGTTTTTTAACAAAAAAAATTAAAAAACATTACTAGATGTTGGTAAAAATTGATTTTCGACTCAAAATCTTTTCAGAAATTTGAGATTATGTCTTCAAATTAATTTTGTCTTATAAGAAATATTGTTTTCAACATTCGGTAAAATGTACAGTTTTCTTAAAAAATTTAAAGACTTTAAAAAAAAAACAGTACTTAAACTTGGTAAGAATTTACTTTCGATTCAAATATCTTTTCAAAAATTAAAAATAATTGCTTCAAACTTATTTTATCTCACAGAAAATATTGTTTTCGACATTCCGTAATTTTTTATAAAAATCCAATAGGTATTCAGTTTTTTCATAAAAAAATAAAATCTACAAAAAATAGTACGCAAAATTGGTAAAAATGTTCGGTTCTCGATATCTCGTGAACAATAGGAGATATTGACTTCAAATTAATTACATTCATCCAATTTGTATTTGTTTATAAAAAAAATAAAAACTTTTAAGAAATGATACTGAAATTGGTAAAAATTGGTTTTCGACTTAAAATCTCGTTAACAAATATAGATTTTGAAATCAAACTATTTCATTATATGAAAAATATTGATGGTAATTTTAAAATTTTGTAGAATAATTCAACTGACAACTTTTTTAACAAAACACGAAAACCTTCAAACTTTTAAGCAAGGCAAATCGACAGACGGGATGGGAAGTTATCAGTGAGGGTCACATCATAGTCTCTTTTATTTTCATGAATTTGGACAGTTTCAATGCCTTGATTTTGGAGTATGAATCGTTCTCCATAAGTAAATGTCAGAATAATAGTAGATTCAGAAATGAGAGATGCCTAAATAACGGGCTGTGCAAAATGAAACTTCTTATTGGAAAACTTTTCATACTACCAATGAAATTCCGATTAGATTTTTCCCCCCTCAAGCGTGTAAAGGAGAGTGCTTTGAGGTTTACTATAGAAAAAAACAAATACTCACCATAAGAGAGAATGCAAAATAACTTAATGACTGACAAAAAAAAATAATTAAATTCCTTAATTAAAAAAATATAAACTGACGAGACTTTCTTTATTCAAAAATAAATTCCATAAAGCTCAACACCTTTGTTTCTGGACCCCCAAACTGTATGGAAAGACTTTACCTATTACTTCATTCACAACTTTACCTTCTTGCCTATAAAACAGATTTTCACAATGAATTATGATAGGCATAAAAACAGAAAGACTGATTTCAAAAAGAGTATAGGTGAAGAAAACATCAATAAATCACTGCCAAATGAATAATTAAGTATTGAGTAAGTGTGAAAAGGACTAAAGTCATGCCAAAAGAGCCAGTAGCAAGCAGTTCTTGTGCACATACAAAACAAATCACTTTAAAAATTATGTCCAGGTTCCTTTGCAAAGTGATGTTGTTGAAATAGGTATAGGTACCAATGTATATAGAAACTCAAGCCATTAACCGCAAGTTGCAGTTGTTATAATGGCTTTTAGACTCCTTGTTTCCATTTTTCTATGTGATTTTAGGATTTTTTTTAATTTATATTTATTGCCAATATGAAAGTATAATGAATGACTTATTATACATAGAAGGCAAGTTTCTCCATCATGTATAGAAAACCTTTTGAATTTCGGGCCAAGTTCCTCACATCCATCAAAACCAAACCCATCCCCCAAAACATTTCAAACTTTTTCTTTTTTTTCACATCCTATATCGATACAAATTTGAAAAACCAAAACCAACAGAAACAAAAATAAAGTCAAGGTATACAATTTATGTGCGGAACAATTTAGAACGACATAACTCAAATATTTGTTTTTTCAAAAAATATCCAATAATAGCAAAAATGGAGAAACTTGATGAGAAAATTGGTAAAGGAATAGGAAATTGTTGTTTTCATCCCGATCCCAATATCAACATTCTAAAGCCACATTACAGCCTTCGTTATCGATACTGCTATGCTAATTTGAGTTTTGAAGTCTACGGAGGTAACGGTGAAGGCGGCAAGAACACGATTTATGAGTTTGCATTGATTTTATTCAAACGAATTAAGGATAATCAGAGGAAGACAGAGAGTCAGAGCTTTTTGTGATTAATGGTTGTTTGAAAAAAAATTATAATTATTATTTTATATCAAAAAGCAAACAAGGTACCTACTTACTTTGAGTCCTCCGCCACTGCATGCCGCATCGGTTCGGTCTTAGTCATCTCTCATATAGACGTTTATATTTATAGATCTTTCAGGGAACTGAAAAGATTGTAAAATTAGCAATTAAAGAAGTTTTCCTCGTAAAGTAAGCAAATACACTTGAGCCAATCCTCGTGTACAGTACACAACCGAGTATACGCGCAAAATGATAGAATGATTTTTCATATAAAAACTTTAACGATGCTTCACAAGCCATTAAGGGAGAAGGATTAAATGAATCTCCTGTGATAAGAGAATTATAATTGATCGTAAAAATAAAATTGAGCTTTGAGTTAATAATAAACAAACACATAACAAGAAATAAAAAAGTAAAACACTTTATTTTCTTTTGGAATTTAACTTTATACTCGTCGTATACTCGTACACAGAGGGTTTGACTTTTCTTATATGCGATTATTTTTATATGAAGAAGATTTTACTACCTATGTTCTTTTGGGGAAAATGAAGAAAATTATAATTTTTACATTTGAAGTGATTTTTGAATGAAAATGTTTTTTGAAAGAGAAATTAACTTAATAAAGAGATCTTCATTAGAATATATGACTTAATGGGAAACATTGTCTCAAGTTGCTTACCATTTATTCTAATGCTCTTTATTTCTTCCATGATAAATCTTTTGAAATTTTTGACAATTAATTCTTTAACATTCTTAAATTTTTAATGGAATAGAAATTTGATAATTATTATTGTCAACTTGTCACTTTACAAATTGTTGTCAGTTGCAATTGTTAACGGATATAAGGCGAAATTGCATTAATTTCTTCAAATTTGATACTGAATATTCGGAGTTTGCTTCAAACTTTAAGCTTGCTGTTTTATTGAACAATTTCTTGCTGCTGTTATTCTTTATTTTAAGTATTTTTCGTGCCTACTGACGCAAAACTTTAAAGAACCTATATTTAACGGCTTAGCATTTAACTAAGTAGCAATTTGCTTAATATGTAGCAATTCACTAAGCGACTTCAAACCTTTAAAATCTTTTTTTTCCTTCTTCTAACTAGTAATTTGCCAATTCTCTTTTATTGAAAAATTGGCCTCCGAACAGGTCTAAATAGACAATTCGTAAAAATACACAAAGCAAACAAACTTAAAAGAGCCTATTAATTGGAATTCTCAACTGTAGACTGCACCATTCTGTCGATTACTCTTATAATGTTAATTGTACAGATGCCATATGGATTAAGCAAATTGCTTGAAGTTAACGTAGCCATTCCGTGATTTTAACTTTAGCAAATAGTTAAGAGAAAGGAAGAAAATAAAATCGTTCAAAAGTAGATAAATAATCTTTTAAGCTTGGTAAATTTGTAAAAATGGCTTTAACGTTTTACTAAATCTTCTAAAATTTTGCGCCAATCTACACTAATATTATAAAGAAAAAAGATTTGTATTTTTGTATGTAACGAATAAACTCTAAAAGTATTGGACCGATTTTAATACATAATTCTTTTTTCATTAGAAAGCTACATTATCACTGAGTAACATAGGCTATATTTAGTACTAGATTACTATAGAAATCTTTAGAAATTCCTATTAAAACCAACCAAAGGTGTAAAAAATTAGCCATAAAATGTCTTTCATCGCATACGCTGGGAAGAGTATTAATGATAGGACAAAAATATGTTTTCTAATTTAGTGATTCATGGTCGTTTTTAATTAGCATGCTTATAACTTAAATATCTGTACCTATTTATGTCTACCCGTGCGAAGCCGGGACGGGCCGCTAGTGTTTTTTAAATTCATTATACGAGTACATTGAAGATGGAAAAAAAATAGTAGAAATTTTCGATCTTTAAATTTTGTTTGGAGAAATATAAGAGTATCATTCATATTTCTGATTTTTAAATTTATACTCCTTATCAAATTCACAATTCAAATTGATAATAATTTGAGTTTGGGTCTTTTTTATTTTAGTTCAAATTTCTCCCACTCTATAGCAAAAGAAAAACTTTCTTCGGAAGTCTTATTTACACAATACAGTTTTTTTAAAAATTCAATACCTTTTTAATCGACTTTTTTACGGATTTTTACAATTTTTTTCCAGAACTGATTGAAAATTTGACATAAATTGGAATTTTTTGGTTTGAGACATATTTCTGAAAATGTATCAACTGCTGTATTTCTACTACCAACTTTTTTTCATTACTTAACTAAACGAATGAATTTTGGGAAAAAATAATTTTAACAAAATTACTTCTAATTGAATTGTTTTAGATAATTTTAAATAGCGACCCACACGTTTTTTAGATGTTAACCGGAATTAAATTTCAAATTGTTCTTATGTGAAAAATTTAAAAATAAGCAAGAAATTTTGTTAAATATTTTGAGTCATTCAGTGGTTTTTTCTTAAATCATAGGCTATTTTGACACTGACAATTACTGAAAGCACGATGTTTCGAATATTGACAGAAAGTCAGTATATCTGCACACCTTTGCAAAATTAAATTAGATTTTACCGAAGCCTATTTTATTCTTTTCTTCGAAAACGATAATATGAACAACGTTTTGGTCAACGGTTTTACTTTATGTTGAGTTTTTAATGATTAATGAGAATTTTTGACGAAATTGAATTTTGTTAATTTTTGTTACCTTTTTCAATCCAACAAAAATTGACAAATTGTCATAAAAAATGCTTCCTCCAAATATCTATTCGGTTTGGGCATAAAAACTATAGGTCCCATCCATCCTTGACATGATTCGAACTCAGAAATGGTTAAGAATTGTAAGTCACAAGGCCCTCGATTTCTCCAGGCTGTTTCGCCAACTAATTTATTTTATACTTGCGACATATAGGAACTATGTACCTTTATATGGCAAATTTTGCATTCGTAAGAAATTTCGAACTTGAGATATTAATCAAACATGACATTACGATGGTAAAGAAGCCGAAAAAAGTGGGTCCCGCTTCCGTCCGCCTGTTTAGATTTTTTCTTAATTTTGCTTCTTTCAATATAAAATAAAATGCACGACTGGGTCGCACGAACTTGCTCCTGTATTCAAAGAGTCTGTTTAAAAAAGTACCTTAATAAGATTTAAAAATATACCTGCAAAATAAGTTTGTCTTCAAAGATATAAATGCCATTTGATTTGTCAAAAAAAAACCTCCATTTTCCAATTTTTTGGGAGGGGGTTACATTTAATACAGTTAAAATAATTTAAAAAAAAAACTAATTTAAGATTCAAAATTTTACCTGAAAAATAAGTTTGTCTTCAAAAATTTAAATGCCATTTTATAAATTAAAAAACCCTTGATTTTTCAATTTTTATTTTTCGAAAATCGTTAGAGCAGTTTTTTTTTTAATTAATTTTGTATATATAAAATTTTTCAATTTTGTTCTAAAAATATTTTTGGTATGCAGTTGTTTAGTGATTGTTAATATACGCTCTACATTTGAATTTCATACAAAAAAGTTTAACCGTTTTTGAGATATAGAATTTTCAAAAAAAAATCAATATTTTTTTTAAAATCCAAACAAAAAATAATTGCACTTTTGATAAAATATTGTTAAGGCAATATAAGAGCTCGTTCAAAAAAAAAGATTGAAATCGGTTCATAAGCTGCTGAGGAAATTAAAAAAACAAAATAACGGTAGCGGTTCCTTTCCGGAGCAATAAACAACAACAATAAACAAGTTAAAAAATAAAATTTTAGAGAAAATTTAAAAAAAATCTATCGGTTTGTTTTTGAGAAAAATCGAATTTTCGTTTTTTGGCTAAAAAAATTGTATGGGGGCCACTGTTAGTTTTGATATTAAAAAAAAAATTAAAAATGCCTAACGCGAATCTGCTCAAAAGCTTAACTTCCAAGTTTGAACTCAATCGACCCAATGGTTTAGGCTGTAGGAGCGTGGACAGACAGACAAAACAGACCGAACGGAATTGTGGGACCCACTTTTTTCGCATTCTCTACCATCGTAATATCATTTTTGATTAAAATCTCGAGTTCAAAATTTTGCACGAATGCAAAACTTGCCATATACATAGTTCCTATATGTCGCAAGTAAAAACATGTTTATATTACTCCAAAAAGGTACCCCAAAGGACCGCTGTTTTGTTTTTAAGCTTTTTCAAGAAATAATCAACCGATTTCAATATTTTTTTTTTCTGCTCAAGCTCCTATACAGAGTTTTTCAATTGGCGAGGGTAGATTTTGGCACCCCGTGGCGGCCATTTTTTTTTGTGACATCTGTCAAATCTTTTGCTTATTATTCAATTGTTTATGCCAAATCATCATGGCAAGTTACACGATTGAACAGCACGTTAAAATTATTAAACTTTATAATCAAAATGACTGTTCGTTAACGCAAACGATGTGAGCATTGTGCCCATTTTACGGTAGACGTGGTGGCCTTTCACAGTCGACTCTTCAACGTTTGGTGGCCATATTTGGGACGACCGTTTCAGTAAACAATCAGCCAACACCTGTACATTCAATGAACGCCAGATCGGCCGAAAACATCGTCACGGTCCGTGAAAGTGTACAAAAGAACCCGATGCAGTCTATTTCTCGCCGTGCACAAGAAGCCGGCCTTTCGTAGACTTCATAACTTGGCAAATTTTGCGTCGGGACTTGGGCCTACACTCGTACAAGATCCAATTGACCCAGGAGCTCAAAGTTCATGACCATAAACAACGCCGTGTGTTCGCTGACTGGGCTTCGAATCGTTTGGAAGAGGAATCCAATTTTGGCCGAAAAGCATCTTTAGTGACGAGGCGCATTTTTGAATGAATGGCTGTGTATATGGATCGACACCAACCCACGCGAGGTTCACCAGATAATGCATCCTCAAAAAGTTACCGTTTGGTATGGATTTGGGCTGGCGGCGTAATTGGTCCGTACTTTTTTGAAAACGGACGTTACAAAGGCGGTCACCGTCAACAACGAGCGCTACTTAACAATGATAACTAATTTCTTATGGCCCAAATTGAACCATATGGACCTAGACGACATGTGGTTCCAACACGACGGCACAACCAACGTGCCACACAGCAAACACCACGATTTAAATTTTGCTATGAACGATTTGAGGGTATAAGGTTATCTCTCGCAGGGGTCATTTGAATTGGCCACCACGGTCATGCGATTTGACTCCGCTAGACTTTTTCCTGTGGGATTTCTTGAAGTCGCAGGTCTATGCAAATAAACCACAATTGACCGATGCCCTAAAGGTGAACATAACACAGGCCATCGGATCCATGCCACCGTAAGAAGCCGAGGCGGGCATTTGAATGATGTCATATTTCACACTTAATGTCATACATGCGCCTTTCAAATAATATAATAATTTTGTTAATACCTCACACACAGCTTGTTTTTTTTCCATTTCAACATCTACCCGCCCTTATTGAAAAACCCTTTAGAAGAGACTTTTGTCGTGCTAAGAAATCGTTTCAAATAATTTGTTTGTTGAATCAAATATTAAGTAGAAGCTGCGACTTTCCGAGAATCAAGTCTATTTCAAAAACTTTTTAAGCAAATTTTTGTATTGCAATTGAAATTACTTCTGTTTTAAAACAATTTCTACTTGTCAAATTCAAATCACACCAACTTAATTTAGTCGAAACTAAAGTACTTGAAAATCGCAAAAATCGAAATTCACTTCCTTTTAACTTAAAAAATTAAGAAATCGATATCGACGAAAATGAATAGCAGGAGTCCAATTTTCATTTTGAATGGATTACATTTCGAATAAATGTGAAATGCAGATCTTAGCTGAAAGTCTCAAATAAATGTACATATGTATATTCCACACGTTGTAAGATTGATGAGAATCAAACAAAGAAAATAAATTAATTGAAAAATATGTCTTACCAAAATTTCTACACAGTTTGCAAACACATTAAGTATTAAATGAATATTATTTCTAAGCAAACAGTAAGTCTTTTTGGCCTAGTTTAAGGGCCAGGACTTCAGAAAAAGGTCTTTACTATTCCAAATGTTTGGAATACAAAATGAATAATTACTAAACATTATAAAATATTCTTACCTTAAAAAGATTACAAATTTTAAATATGTGAATTTCAAAGAACCTCAAACTGAAGTTCATTATTTTTCTCATCAATAAATTCATAGCAAAAATAGGAATTTTCCATTTTCACAAATCCCTGTGATAGTTTCCTTTTCAATATTGCATGTTGTTTACTGTCTTTTTACTCTGCACAATCACGTACTTCTGTATAAATGTCAAAATTAATATTTAAATCGATAAATATCCGAATAACCATATAACAAATTTCTATCATATTCAAAAAGCTTTTAAGCTTTCTGTAAGTGCTACAGAAATATTTACATTATATTCTATATACATATTTTCATATAATAAATTACATAAATAGTTTATTTTGATGTCCTTATTTTGATTTTAAAATACAGAGATTATTTCTACTGTATGTACATTTAATTGCTCATCATCATAGTCATTATAAAGGAATTTTCCAATCTGAATTAAAGTCTTGGTATTTCGAATGATTATACGATTTTCCATTTTACTAAGCAAATGACAAGTAATTATTAATAAGCGTTGTGAAATTGCGTGATATGGGTTTCAGCTTTTTTAAAAAGAATTTAAATTATTTGTATTTTGACAATTAATAAACAAAGGTTTCGACATAGAAACATCAGAACGATGGATGCGGTTTTAATACAAAAAGGTGGTTTTAAGCTACATAAATCGAAAATAATGAAAATGTGCGGTGAATTCATTTATACATATATCGTTTTCACCGTCAATGAAATTAATTGGATGATACCGATATTATTGTAGATAGGTACGCTTGTTAAAATTATGTTTGCTTACGTGGGGTATAAATATAGATTCTAGAATTTGACGATTTTTCGTAGTTTATTTATATTTGAAATTAAATGCATGGTCACTTTTCATTAAGGTTATAGTGCAACAATGATGTGATTTGACATTTTAAGCTAGATGAGATTACAATTTTACCTGTATGAGCTTTTTAATCACTGTAAAAGTTCTTTAAGTACGAAATAAAATAAAGTCGATTTGGTTTGTTTTTGATTTTTCGATAACAAATATTTAAATCGGTCTAATTTGTACAGTTGAACATTTTAAGAAATCAGCACCATCTGACATTCTTAGGACCTGCATTCGACATACCTTCTATCTTCTCAAATATCTCAAGAAAAAGGAAATTATGTTTATGTATACATATTTGTCAAATAATACAAAAAATTCAAAAAAAGAGTCTAGGATGCTATCTGCTGATAACTTCCTATTCGTGTCCGTCTCCTAAAAGTCTTACACAATAAAAGTCTAAGATTGAAAAGTTTGAAGTCAATATCTATATTTATTCTGAAGACACTTGGGTTGAAAACCATTTCTTATCAGTTTTTTAGTTGCCAGTTAGGTTTTTCTAAACTGAAAGTTAACAGCAATGTTTTACATATGGTCTGATAAAAGCGATTTGAATATTTTTTTGAGTCAAAAATCAATTTTTACCAATTTTTAGGCATATTAACTTCCCATAGGAAGTTATTGTAATAGGTCCGATTTGTCGAATTGAAAATTTTGACATTTCTCGACATTGCAAGGTCTCTAGAGTCGAAATAAAAGATATTTAGAGAGTTGTCTGTGCGTGCGTGTGTAAGTCCGTTCGTACGTCCGTACGTCCGTACATCTGTACGTTCGCGATATTTTTTTCGTCGTCCATAGCTCAAGCACCAGTAGAGATATTGACTTCAAATAAATTTTGTCATACAGATAATAATGCAGAAAGGACTTTTAAAAGAATTGAGTGGGTGGTTTTTTTACCATAGCAATTTAAAGAAAAGGTGCAAATTTTGGTTAACCCTAAATATCTCACGAACCAATAACACTAGAGACTTGAATTAAATTGTATATTATATATTGTGGCGTGATACCAAACAAATACATCTTTGGAAAAAAATTCCAATTAACGGTTTTTCTTATAAATCAAAAAAAAACTGAAAAGAAAAATATTATTAACCTCGAAAAATGTACGAAGAAAAAAACAATTTTATCTCCAAAATAATTTTGTGCAACGATAAAAATGTTTTTAATTTCTGTTAAAATGTTGAGAAAAATCGAATTCACAGTTTTTTACCCAAAAATAAAAACATAAAAAACATTACTAAACGTTGGTAAAAATTGATTTTCAACTCAAATATCTTTTCAAAACTTTGAGATATTGGCCTTAAACTAATTTTATCTTTTAAAAAATATTGTCTTCAACATTCAGTAAAATGTTGAGAAAAATCGAATTGACAGTTTTTTACAAAAAAATAAAAACTAAACAAAAACTAATAAAAGTTGGTAAAAATTGATTTTCGACTTAAATATCTTTTCGAAAATTTAAGATATATGCTTTAAACTAAATTTATCTTTTAAAAAATATCTTTTTCAACATTCAGTAAAATTTTAAGAAAAATCGAATTGACAGTTTTTTTACAAAAAATAAAAACCTAAAAAAAAAACCAATACTAAAAGTTAGTTAAAAATAACTCTCGTTTCAAATATCTGATCAAAAATTCAAAATATTGGCTTCAAACATATTTTATCTCACAGAAAATATTGTTTTCGACGTTCAGTACATTTTTTATAAAAATCCAACTGTCAGTTTTTTCATAAAAAATTAAAATCTACAAAAAGTAGTACGCAAAATTGCTAATAATTGATGTTCGGTTTTCGATATCTCGTGAACAATAGAAGATATTGACTTCAAATTAATTTCATTCATTCAATTTGGATTTGTTTATAATAAGAAATAACTTTTTTTTAAGAAATGCTACTAAAATTGGTTTTCGACTAAAAATCTCGTTAACAAAAAAAATAATTTCGAAATCAAACTATTTCATTATATGCAAAATATTAAAATTATTATTAAAATATTAGTTTTAAAATTTTTGAGAACTTTTTTAACAAAACACGAAAACCTACAAACTTTTAAGCACGACAAATCGACAGACGTAATGGGAAGTTATCAGTGTGGGTCGCATCCCAGCCTCTTTTTTTTTATTTCTCCACCAATTCTTGAGATATTGCTGAGGAAATAAGATGTCCCTAACGTACGGACGAACGGGCGAATGTGTACACAGACTTTTATCTAAAAACCTTTTATTTAAATTCTAGAGACCTTGAAACTTCGAGAAATGTAAAAAATTTCAATTCGATAAATCGGACTGATTACAATAAGTTCCTATGGGAAGTTAAAAAACCACACACCGAAATATTTCAAAAGCCTCTCTGCATATCTTAATTTTATTAACAAATATTTGAGTTTAATGTCTTTTTGAGTTCTTGAGATGTTTTGAATTTTTAACTTCCATTTGTAAGTTATGTAAAACTTTTTGATTTGTCAAATTGAAAATTTTGACATTTCTCGAATATTCATCAATAATTTAGAAAAATGCAATTGAAAGTGTTTTAACATAAATTTAAGTCCATCAAAAATTTTACGAAATTGATTGTTTCCTACACTTTAAAGCTCTTAAAAAGACAATTCGTCTTACAAAAAATTTAATTTGCAATTTTGTACGGATATTAACTTGATATAATTTTAAATCTTTAAAAAAGAGTTAAACACTATAACTAAAAAATGTTATTCATGAATAATATTTTTGTTTAGGAAAGATGCAAATGCTTTTTATTTAAAATTGCAAAATATAACTCACCTATGAATAAATTTATCACTTAACTCAGCTGAATATAGAATTTTTTGTAGATATAATGTATTGCAGGTGCAACATACCCTATAAGGAAACGCTATATTGAAATATATTGTTCTAGTGTCACATAAAAAGGTCCTAGACAATAAATAAGTGTAACAAAAACACTTTCTTTCTTCTTTTTTGTATCTTTTATTGAAGCGAATAGCTTCTTTTCTTCTATATAGCTTATAGAACTTGTAATGTTGTAATATTCTACCTTTGCAAAAAAAAAATTCCTTATATTGTAAGGTATAGAATATAGTTGCTGAGTTAGGGAACTTTCTGTATCCTCCTTCTTCCGTCTGCACACCGCATAAAACTGAATTCGATTTATAAGGTTGAAATAAATTCAATTGCGGTTGGTACTCTTGTAAGGTATGTATAGGTAAGGAACCCAAAACCTTTATATATAGATACTTTTATAAACCTTATAGCTAACTTAATATTTTCTTTGGTTTAGGAATTCATGCTGAGTTTTCTGTTGCTATAGAAACAAAATGCAATATTTTGAGATCATAAATTTTGAAACAACCAAATCGAATGTATTTCTTAGATACACTCCCATTTCTTTCTTTTTGGTTGCGAAGGTATTTCTATATCTAAGTACCAAAACTACCATACCTACACTTTACTTTGTATTTTGGTAAATAATAGAAGGTGAAATCTCTCCAATATTGTAGATAAACATTTCTCTGTATCATGAAGTTAGATACGAAATTTACAATATATCTATCTTCATAGCTTCTATGTCTCTGATAGAAAGGTTGAAATGAATGGAGAAAAAGATAAATTTTCAATGGTAGAAAATTATTAGATAGAGAATGCACTTCATGGAATTTATGATTTTGGGGAAGATATTTATTGGTAGGGTTTGTAGATAAGTGGTTTTAAAGATATAAACAAAATTTCTGTATTTTATTTATTTTTGAATAAAACATGAAATCACTAATGCGTCGCATGAATTTGCTAATTTTTGAGAGGTATATTGACTGACTTTCTTCCAATAAACACTGAAAATCAAAGTTTCTTGTTATAAAACCATGCATTTTTTAAAAACTTCATTAAATACAAATATGTATGCATAATTTTCGTATTTTCAACAACAGATTTCATGAAAATACCAAGAGGAAAATTCCAAAATACCTTCCTCATATAGGTATCTCAGATTTAAGATACACTAGTTCTATTCCAAAATTCTGCATCGCTCTTAGGTATAATTCGAGAACTCATTGTTTTCTATTTCTATACACACATTTCCTAGACACATAAATTATGTATATATTTTATGGTATAACCCTAAGCAAATTTCATTCATTTTTTAAATCCATTTTGATAAATGATCCTTTGGAAACATAATAAAACAAAAAAATAAACTGAATATAAATACAACACCCCCAAAAGGAAAGAATAATTAGTCAGTATATCTTTACGTATACCTATATGTTTGAATATTTCGTATATTCTAAAAGTATTAGAATATCTGCTAAGTTTCTCAGGAAGATTTTATTTGGGTTTTCTTATTTTTTATTCATTGTTCAAAGAAAAATGCAAATAGTTAAGTTCTCTGGGTTAGTTGCTGAAATGTGGAACTTTAGAATTTCGAAAATTTTTAATTTAAACGGAACTAAAACTTAATTCCGTTTTTGAACATAATTATAAATGTCTTGTCATATTTTAGTCCTCAAGAAAAACAGAGTAATTTTTATAAATGATTTTTTGTCTGAAACTTCTAACCCACTAAATTTTTTCGCTGATGACAGTAAGCTTCTCATATTCGTTCTTAAATTCTCATCCTTGTTCTTCGGATGTATACTACCGACCGACGACGGCAGCGTATAAAAAGCGCATTAAATTCTGATCTTGACAGCATTTTCCAATGGGGAATTAAATACCGTGTGGAATTTAATGCTTCGAAAACTCCTACAATAACCCTCCCTCAACGCCGTGGTTCTTGCATCAAGGAGACTGAACAGCTTTCAGTCCTAGGAATGTGCATTACAAACCAATTGTTGTGACATCGTCAAAAAAGTGTTTAGGTTTTCTCCGTCGATGTAAGAAGTTTTTTACTCCTTCTGATCTAACTATAATTTATAAAGCCTATGTTCGTCCGAAACTCGAGTACAATTCATGCATCTTGGAAGGAGCTCCTATAACCCTTTTTAGTCTCTTGGACAGAATTCAAAAGAGAGCTCTAAAAATGATAGCTGACCGTTGTCTAAGTGAAACTCTTGTATCTCTCGAGTACCGTCGTAAGGTTTCATGTCTGTCATTATTTTATCGCTACTTTCATAAGCAGAGCTCTAATAAAATAGCCAGTTGCTTTCCTCCCCTCAACAATTCAACCGTTAGACCCGTTCTTCTAGGAATGCTCATCAGTTTACCCTTGAGCCCATTTTCGGACGCACTTTAAAGTAAAGAGATTTTTTCGTTCGTCGTACTTCACGAATGTTGAATGCTTTACCAGAATCAATATTTTCCACTCATTACAATGTGCAGACATTTAAAACCAATGTGCATCGGTATCTCCTTTCTAACCCTATCCTCCCTTCCTAATTGCTCGCACTGGGTATAATTATTATAAGAGTATTTATATCCTCTTGAGTGCGCGTATTATATTAAAAAAAAAAAATGACCAAATCCATGGATAATCAAGAGCACCTCTTTTGTGGGCTTTTTTTAGAAAATTGCCTACCATTGAGTTCGTCAATCGTCTTTCAAACAACCTCACGGGAAAAAGTCTAGTATTGCAAAATCAGAAGAACTATGAGCCTAAACCAAATAACAATTTTTTGAGAAAACACTTCCTGCTTTGCACTGCACTGTCTGTTAAAAACAAAAGCTTTAAACATACAACGGTAGCGTGTGCCTTTGACAGTCTCTTCAAGTTTCAAGGAATAAATGCCAATGATAGTTTTGGAACACTCCCCAACCTAAACAGTTACTTTTGGTAATGCTATAGTGTTTGAATTAAAAAGTCTGGGTTCTATGTCTCACAAATTCTTAAATATTATTTACTAACTCAACAATAGAGGACAAAATGAGCCTCATCTGTCAAAAATTTTGTTTAGATAACCACGTAGTTTTATCACAATAGAACGAAAAGAGCTATAATTCTAGCAGTTTGATTTAGTGTGTATCGAAATGATCCATATCTAAAATGTCAATGAACACAATTTCAGAATTGTGTTTATTTGTCAAAAGCAGCTGAAAATGGAGAGTTTATTTAATGGTTTAAATGGCTTACCCTGTATGAAACTAGTTCTACATAAAAACTTAAAAATACATTTAATTTGTGCAAGTTTGAAATCGTCCACAAACTACTTCGTATCGAATTTAAAGTAAATTAGTTGTTTATATTCTTATGCTCTTTGATGTCGAATATAACATAGAAACATACCAACTGACGGAAACTGATGGAATAAATCATTTTGATGAAAACCTCGTACTTCTCATCCGTGAACCTTATACTTTTTCTATTGAGAAAATAAAAAATGTTACAATAATTTCTCGATTTATTAGACCTCATCCTGGAGTTAAGCTTTTTCTTAGATTTGAAAAACCACCACCCCTACCCTATATACCTAAATATAACAATACAAAATCACGTGATGGCAGACAAATCGTCACCATAAATCTTCTAGCAAAAAAGTATAGACAAAATTTTTAACTGATAGCAAAATATACAGATGGGGTTGATTTTCATCAATTTATCAATTCTGTCAACGGCATTAATTTTCGCTAATCATCCTAAACAGATCCATTTTCAAAAACCAAACGAAAAAAAAACATCGAATCAACGATTAGACCCACTTAGTTTTGTGCCTTAAGCAAAGGTGATTACAGATTATACCTTACCACCATATCTGTTTTTTTTTTTTGAGTGATAGCAGCCAAAGCCACAATTCGTCAAGAACCTATATAGACCGTAATATACGTATATACATTATGTCATTAATCATATTTAGGTAGGATTTTTTGGATGACAAGTCTGATGCCTTGAAAAAAGGGAAGTACCTACCTATTTTGCATACACCTCTACCTATGTCACATAAATAAAGGTAGGTAAAGAGGTTATTCATCAAAGCATTGAACATTTCTAAGGGTATAAGCATCTTTGTCTTCATGAAGGAAAAAGAAACCATATTTCGAAGAATATTCCAATTTGGTGTTGGGAATCCAAGCATCTGGTTATGAAAATGGGTTTTTAGGGGTGAACGAAATTGAAGGCTTAAACCCGAATAGAAAGAGAAAGATATTTCTATGGAATAAGAGTATTTTCATAGCTTACCAATTTTCCCTTGCTAATTGTCAATATCAAACTTGAATCCTTTCCACACAACCCAACCACACAAAACAAAGCCATAACAATGCATCCACATCCATACTTACATGACCCAGTTACAAGTTAAAATCCATACCAAGTCATTACCAGGACCAGGACCAGTTACAGTAACAGAGCTATTCGAATCTTTAGAGTTTAGACCATTGTATATCCATTTGCTTATATTTTACTCAAACCAAATGAAGGTCAAATTCATAGAAAACAAATCTCTGTAGCTTCACCAAGCGCATAATAATGCAAATCCCCCCCCCACATCCTTAAGCTCGTTTATACTATACCTACTATATATGTGGTGCTATGGTATATGCTATTGTGTGGAACGCATATAAATCTTCCTGGCAGTAACCCGTTTTAAGCCAATTTGCATATCATTTGCGGGGGATAAGCCAATTGTTCATATTTCTCTCTGTCTATTAGCCAAAGCTAGGTGGATTTTGTCCAAAATCATGACCATTCTGTGGGGTGCACCTAAAAAACTCATTCAAGAGCTATGCAAACAATATTCTGTTGAAATATTGCATGAAAGAGAGTGTGGAGGGGGGGGGCAGGTTTTGAAAGTTTCCATATCTCCCTACTGTATCTATAGAGACTAGGGGCGCTGTTGACGACGGCGAATGGTCAGCAAGCGTTTGGTGGTACTATGGTAATGCTGTGCATTTGAAATTTTAATTCTTGCACCAATAAAACTCAAACTATGTTTAACAAAATTTATATGCCCGAAGCGTAAATTCTTAAAACACAAAAAATTAGGTCAGTGAATTGCTTAAAGGTGAATATATTCTAACTCGTATGTACATTTTATAAATTATAAATACACAGAGTTTGAAATCCTTTCTTAACACTTTGCGTTTGTAGTCCATCATTCTGGATGCTGATTCCTGAAATTCTGTATTATATGGTGAGGGGAGAATATATAACAAGAGGGAAAGCTGAAAGGTTCAATAACGAAATTCAATTAAACACGTTGGCCAATACACCACATCCAGAAGATTGGGGGTGAAACCGAAACGTGATTTACTCGATAACTAACTTAAGGTGTTGTAATAGAATAAGGTTAATTTTGTGTATTGTTATTGTATGTATGTATGTATGGATGGTGATGATGTTCCTGAACTTTAAAGTGAGATAATTAGCTTAAAGAGTGCTAGCCACAAACTGTTGCAAAATACTCGTACCTAGGTATTGATTTTGGTCCATGGTTTCAGAATGTACGTGGAATATTTTGTAGAATTCGTAGAAAAATGTAAAATTGAAACAACGTGTGATCAGTTTCGTTGGAATATTTGTACAAAATTTACGGAGAATTTTTAATTTTAAATTTTCAATAAAAATGAAAGAACAAAAATTGAAATGCCACCCTCATTTATTTTACCCTCTTGTTCCAGAACAGATACATATTTTTTTCAATCAATCCACACTATACATAATATTCTGTACATTGTAATTCAAGATAGAGCACAAACTAGTTAAAGCTGTTTGCATAAATTCTGCAACTTAAAAATGTTATTTGTTTTGAGAGTATGCACACTAATTTATATAAAAACTATTAATATTAAATTAAACGTTTGGTAAAAGTTCAGGTTAAGCATATTCTTATCGATTTTCTTTAAGCTTATTAACCAGTTAGCAATAAAAGTTAGCTTTAATTGTACTTTAAACATGAGACTGTGAGATGCCGAAAAAGGTTCTTAGAGCTATACTCGGGTTTGAAATATGGCTATGAATGTGCCCTATTGAGGCCAGAAATATTTGGGGTTAACCAAGTTTTTAACACACTCAGTTTTTTCAAAGGTCTTTCTGCATCTTGTGATGTTATTATCTGTAAAACAAAATTATTTTGAGGTAGATATCTCCACTGATTCTTGAGATATGACGAACGAAAATAGGTGTCCCGCACACAAAAATTTCTTTAATAACCTTTGGTTTTTGTTTTAGGTACCTTAAAACGTCAAGAAATGTCGAAGATTTTAATTTGACACATAGGACCATTTACTTTATTTATAACTTAGTATCTGAAAGGTAAATAGATGTCGCAATCGCAAAATGTTCGAATCTCGAAATAAATGTACGGCCGAACAATTTCGTTATAATTATTTGAATGATAATTTTACTAATAAATTTCATCAAGTCTAAGATAGTTTTTCCGCTATCGTTAACAATTTGCTGATAACTATGTTATTCATGGGTGCCGTTAAATAACGTCGTTAGTACAGTGTTGTTTTATAGGAAAATAAGGCCAATTTTCAGCAGTTGTTCTGATTACATTGAAATAAGATCAAATTGGTTTTATTGAACTTTCAGCAGTTTATTTTGGTATTAAAACTTTTAAACTTGTTTATTATTATTATTATTATTATTATTATTATTATTATTATTATTATTATTATTATTATTATTATTATTATTATTAAATATTTTTTAAGATATTAGCAATGAAAAATGGTATCGCTCTTTTGGGACTGAATGACTTCGAGAGCTTTATGAACTCCATATTTTAGTTCTTTCTAATCAATTTCAACAAAATTAAAGGTCTAAAATCTAAAAAATTAATACCCGATAAAATATCTTCTTTAATCTCTATGACAGATCTGTTTTTTCAGAGAATTAAAAGTACATAACGAAATTTGTTTAAAGTCTCGTATATCTCGACAGAAAACAGCTTTAAGTTCAATTTTTTAGTGCATACCCTATAAAGTGGAAATGGCATGCCAGCTTTTTTTCTATTATGGTATTATTTTATATTCTTTTATATTGAATAATTATATTAACTTAAATCCTGTTTAAAATTTCAGTTGAAGTCTTTAAAATGTTTTACATTAAATTTCAACATAAACCAATGGTTTTGTTATACATACATTGTTGGTTGTCTGTCGGCTAAGAGTAAAGATACGTCCTGTTTAATATATTCCAGATTTAAAAACCTAATTTACATAATAATTTTGTCCAGTGAAATTCTTTATGTACCAATATATGCATAATGTTAACCGCAAAAGCTTGAAATGAATAAAATATTTATTAATTTCCTGGAAGATTATGGAATAAAATAAAAATAAAAACAGAAACAAATCACTATAAATACACTTAAATATTTTGTATAAGTACTTTTCAAGGTCAATTTTTAATTCAGATAACTTTTTTTCTTAAGTGGCAAATGTGCAGTGAAATAACAAGATGAAATATAAAAGCAAATTAAAAGTAGATTAATTAAATGCATGACAGCTAAAGGTACACATACATACATATACATACCTACTTACTTAACTGAATAATTAAAAATATAAATTCTTGTACATGATGGAAACAGAAAATTCCCATTAAACTTGATTTATATAAGAAATAAGAATGAATTTGATATGGAAATAAATTTAACCTTAAGTGACATAAACATTTCATTATTTTATTCATTTAAAATGCATTTTCAAGGTATAAATAATTACAAATTTGAGTGTTAAATTTAAACGGGTTTCTTTCAGTTTAAAAGTTAAAGGAATTGAAGTCGAATACTTAGAAATAAATTAGAAATCTTAAAATACTTTTCTTAAAAAAAAAAAATAATTAAGAAACACTTTTTTCTCGTTTTGGAAAAATTGTGACACGAAAATAACACGTGATTTAAACTGCACTTCAAATATCTGGCATAACATTTTGGAACACCCTTACTATCACTCAAAGAAATACATGTATACTGAAAAATCGGATTGATGAGTGCTAACTTAGCAAATCATCATTCACCGTTCAAAAAGTCAGTTAGTGGATAACTTCAAGTTGCTTAGCTTTTTATATATTAAACTTTCCATAGGAAGTTATTGTTATCGGTCCGATTTGTTGAATTGAAAATTTTGACATTTCTCGACGTTTCACGGTCCCTAGAGTCGAATTAAAAGATTTTTGGAGAGATCCATTTGCGTTTGTACGTACGTTTGTTCGCGAAGTTTTTTTTCGTCGTCCATAGCTCAAGTACCAGTGGAAATATCGACTCCAAATTAATTTTGTTATATAGATAATAATGCAGAAAGATGCAGAAAGGACTCTCAAAATAATTGAGTAGGTGGATTTTTTACCATATCAATTTAAAAAAAATGTGAAAATGTTGGTTAACCCAAAACATCTCATGAACCAAAAACGCTTGAGACTTGAATTAAACTGTATATAATATATATTGTAACGTGATACCAAACACATGTTTTTGAGAAAAAATCCAATTGAGGGTTTTTTTATAAATCAAAAAACTGAGAAAAAAAATGTGTCACTTTGAAAATTTTATGAATAAAAACGATTTTATCTCCAAAACAATTTTGTGCAACGAAGAATAACCTTTTAACATCTGATAAAATTTTAAGAAAAACCGAATTGGCAGATTTTGTTACACAAAATAAAAACCGAAAAAAATTTTACTCAAAGTTGGTAAAAATTGCTTTTCGACTCAAATATGTTTTCAAAAATTTGAGATTTTGGCTTCCAACTAAACAACTAATATTGTTTTCAACATTCGATAAAATTTTAAGAAAAATCAAATTGATATTTTTTGTTTTTAGAAAAAATAAAAACCTAAAATATAAATTATAAAATTTGGTAAAAATTGATTCTTGACTCATATATCTTTTCAAAAGTTTGAAATATTAGCTTTAATTTAATTATATCTTATAACAGATATTGTTTTTAACATTCAGGTAAATTTTGGAAAAATTTAATTGATAGTTTTTAAAAAAAAAAAAATAAAAACTTAAACAAAACATTACTAAAAGTTGGTAAAAATTGTGGCTTAAGTAATTTTCGACTCAAATGTCTTTTCAAAAATTTGAGATTATGGCTTTAAACTAATTTTATTTTATAGGAAATATTGTTTTCAATATTAAATCGAAATGACAGTTTTTTTTAACAAAAACATACAAAAAAAACAAAATTAAAACTTGGTAAAAATTTACTTTCGACTAATATCTTGTCAAAAATTAAAAAATTGGCTTCAAACTAATTTCATCTCACAGAAAATATTGTTTTCTACATTGAGTAAATTTTTTATAAAAATCCAGCATAAAATAATAAAAAATTAAAATCTACAAAAAACAGTACGCAAAATTGTTATTCGGTTTTTGATATCTCTTAACTTTAAATAAGTTTCATTCATACAATTTGTATTTGTTTATACATATAAGAAATAAATATTTTTAAGAAATGATCCTAAGATTGGTAAAAATTGGTTTTCGACTAAAAATCTCGTTAGCAAAAAAAGATTTTAAAATAAAACTATTTGCATATGATTCAAAATATTGTTGGTAATATATTTATATTTCAAGTGACAACTTTTTTAACAAAACACGAAAACCTACAAACTTTTAAGCAAGACAAATCGCATCCCAGCCCTTTTTTTTACCTTTTTTTAAAACACTTACTAACAGAACTGAAAGGCTAACATTTTTCCAGGTTTCAAAATTGGTATAATTTTTAGCATTTCTTGGAAAGAATCTTGACTTAATAAAAAATTTCTAATTATTTTTGGGGAGTTTTCAAAAACATTTTTTTTGAATTCATTACATATCTTAAAAACGTTCCAACAATTTTAAACATAACTCAAATGTAAAACATAACGGGTTATCCATTTTGTGGTTTCAAAAGTATAGGGTTGGAGTTATACATCTGTCAAACTAAGTTGTTAAGCCAATTTTTGTTTTTCAGTTGAAAGTCTGACATTTACGAGAATGGATCGCTTAACTATCGCACAACGCATAGAAAAATTGTTAAAACCGACTACAAAAATGGTGATTCTGATACAGCCACATATCGAGCATCAAAAATATGTTATGGTTTACATAATCGTCTAACTACCCAAGCAATGGTAAAAATTGTGAAGAAATGTGAAGAGACTATAGATTGGTTGCAGATATTGTAAGACCTGTGCCTCATCATTACGCTCGTACCACTGAAAATATTACTGCTGTAAGTGAAATTGTTGCCAAAGACCCGAATGTGTCGATTTCTCGTCATTCTCAGGAATTAGGACTGTCCTACGGCACATTATGGTGTATTTTGCATTTGTATCTACACCTTTATTCGTATAAAGTCCAGGTCACACAACCACTGAAGCCAGCTAACCATTCACAACGTTCGTAGATACGTCAAATGGGTGGCTTGAACAATAGGCGGTGCGGTGGACAGCGATTTTTCGAACAAAATTTTCTTTAGCGACGAAGCTGAAGCAAATTTCTCACTCTGTGGGTATGTTAATAAGTCACTGTTTAGTGCGCTCTTTGGTCTGGAGGTGTGATTGTACCTTATTTCTTCGAAAACGAAGATGGAACGACTGTCACCGTCAATTCGGAGCGTTATGGTCTATGGTCATATGATAACCGACTATTTTCGGTTCTATTGAAGAGTATGACCTAGAGAATATGTGGTTTCAACAAGACGGTGCCACATGCATCTTGAGCACTTTACCGCTCAATGTGTGTCAAAAAGTGGTCAAAAATTACCTCAAAAGAATCAATAATTTGGGTGGTGGTCATTCAAAGTTTATAATAAAAACGAAATGTCATAAAAAAAAATATTATATATGTGTTTTATTTATGTCTACTTTTGAATCCGCAAAATGAATAACCCTGTACATTTATAAACACTAAATAAGTGTTGACCAAAAATATAGGTTTACAAAATTAATTAAAATAAAACGTTATAACGAAAAAAATTAATACATTCATTTTTAAAGATAAACTTAATTTGCAGATATATCTTAAAGTTCATATAAAGGATTTTTTTTGTCATAGGGCTCTTTAACAACAGGAGAAAGTTCGTGCGAACCAGTCTTGCAGAAAGACCTTTCTGCATATTTTGATTGCATTATCTCTTCCAAATATCAACTGAAAAGAAAATATTCATTTTTACAAAACCAGTAAATCCGAATTTAATCGAAGTCCTTCCTTCAAGATTTAACAAATTACTTTCGTGTTTATTGTTGGAAAAGAATCTCATAACTCATAAATTCAAGTTACCTTTATACATCCATTATTAATTTGATTATGCTTGGCAATAAAAATCCTTAATTGAAACATTTTCTTCTGATTAAATAAAGTAGGTGCCTACCTTTACCGTGTTTTTTAACTACTTAAAAAATCCAGAAACCCAACAACCACAAAGGAGAAAAAAAATCATTTCCCAAAACATTAAACTTACTTTGATTTTAATTTTAATCATTACAGCGTTTCACCATAAAGATTGAATAAATAAAAAGCATGAAATAAAAAAGGAAGGTCAAGATTAAACAGAACAACAACAACAACCAACAAAAAAGTTAACAAAAATCCTTCGTTTCCTCTCGTACTTAAATCAAAAAGGGTACACAAAAAGGACTCAAGTTATATGTATACCTACCTACCTTTATAAACCTACAATATTTGACCTTGATAGTCATTTTGCAATTATTTTTTTTCTTTCTTCTTCTTCTCCTTCTTCTTCTCCCATCTGAAGCTTTAATTGCGAAACAAAATGTTTTAGCCCGAAAAATTGTAAAAAAACAGAAATCAAAATATGAAAATGAAAATGAAACCTAAATGAGGAAAGAAAAATCCAAGTTCGCAGAAGGTAAGTTGCGTGATGGTGGTAATGTGAAAAAAGGAAAATAATTGGAAACTTCATATTTTTTGTTGTTGCCTTTTCCAATGTAAAGTTGAAAGTTTTTATTTTTGTTTTGTAGCCGCAAAATATGTCAACAAGAACCGGAAGAGTCTGTTGCGTTTATGGGAAGTAGGCTTGAAAGAAAAGGGGTTTCGTATAATGAGTATACGATGTTCAGTGGGCTCAGTAAAGCTTATTTTTATATAAACTGGAGACTTTTATTATTTCTTTTTAGTCCTAATCAGCTTTTTCTAAGAATGAAAATATTGCACTCTGTAAAAATTTCGAACTGGTGGTTTAGACAAATATGAAATAAAGATTATAAAGAAGACGATAAAATTGGGTTTGGCGATCTTATCCCTCTTACTGTTTGTCCTTACCCAATGGCGTATCGAGGGGGGAAGGGTCTTAAGGGTCAGGACCCCCCCCCCTGGGTGATACTTGTTTTTATTTTCGAAGGAACTCCCTTGAATTCAAAACTATCATATTATTTTTAGTTATTTATTTTTTTACATTTTTTAATATTTGAAAACAAAATTTGTATTTTACTGCCTTAAACTTTGTTTGCTTAAAGTACTACTTTTAACTGAGGACTGGAACAAGACCAAAATTCGAGTATGAATCGGAAATTCAGTCATTTCCCAATAACACAGCACAAATTCATCAACTTTTGGACAATGGACGATCTAGGTGGGGGGTCATATGAGCCATAAAGCTTATACAGTTAAGTTGTATACTTAAAGATTTGTTTGTAATTTAACGACATTTACCAAAAAGTGGTTTGGTGTCAAAAACAACTAAAATTTTTGTTTTCACGCAATTTATAACTTCGAAAAAACGTAAGTAATGCTTTAAATTATTATCATAAAATTTGTTTCTATGAAAAAGAGCAAACATTCAGGTTCTCAAGAAGAAACCTTGGATAAGAGATCGTCAACTTGATTGTTGCATTTAAATTAATGAAACTCGCCTTCAGTTCCGTGACATTACGATGGTAAAAAAAATCGAAAAAAGTGGGTCCTCCGATTCCGTCCGTCTGTCTATTTTGGTCAATGTATCCTTGTGTCGATTGAAAAAAAATTTGGAAATTAAGTTTTTAAGCCTATTAGCGTACGGTGTTTTTTTTAATTTTTTTAATACGAAAAATAACAGTAGTCCCCGTACAAATTTGTTGGTTAAAAATTGAAAATTCCATTTTTTTTTTTCAAAAATTAGCCGATACTTTTTTTTAAATTTTCTAAATTTTGTCTTAATTTCGCTTCTTTGTACAAGAAAAACATATTTCGGTATTGATCCAGAACAGTACCCTTCTTAAAACCGTTATTTTTTTTTAAGTTTTATCAAGAATTTTTTTTTTTTTTTTTATTTTTAAAAATATATTGGTGTTTGTTTACAAAAGTCGATATATCAGAAAAGGGTCATCATGTAAAATGTTTGTTTAAAAGCACTTTACTTAGTGCTTACCAAAAATATTTTTAAGACCAAATTTAAAAAATGTATAAATAAAAATTTAAGAAATAAAATGGCATTTTAATTTTTGAGAAAAACTTATTATGCAGATAAATTTCTAAACCTTAAAGTATAATAAATATTTTTAAACAGACTTTTTGGAAGAAATAAGCAAGTTCTAGCAACCCAGTCATGCATTTTATTTATTTCAAAATTGATTTTCTGTTGAATACAACAACTTTTAAGATCTCAAAAATTAAATCAGTTTACATATTTTATGAAGTGAATTTGCTTTGGATGACCTATAACAGCGCTTAAAACACGAATTTCAATAATGTAAATATCCCAAAAACAGCAAAAGTGACACTTTTGTTAAACTTATGGCTAAAAAATAATAAACGTTTCATATTTATTGATATAAAACTTTGAATTTCTTGAGATTTGAAGTGAAAAGAGATTCTGAAATGTGTGATCCTCAAATTTGTGAGTGCTACACAAAAGTTTCTTCACAACTTATTTGTTTAACTTAATTTGGTTCTATTTAATTTTTAGAGAAATTATGAACCTATTTACTTAAATTCAAGAACTAAACATTTTTCTCCTTACAATTTTTAAGTTTTGTTGACTCCTTTAAGATAAAAATATTTTCTAACATCTACGAATAAGCAAACTGATAATGATAACGATAGTAATAATAGACTATCAAAAATTGAGTAAGAAAAAACTACGTCCAAAAAAGTCCGAAAATTCTTCATATTAGATCCTCTTTCATTTTCTGGGTTTTTGAATTTTTGTAGCGTTCTTTGCATTAATACAAATGGAAACAAGAAAATTAAACATTATTTTTGGAAAAAAGCTACGTTTCGACAAAATTTCTAACATTTCTGCATGAAATGCACAAGAAGCCCCTATAAACTATTGTAATCTTGGAATGCTCTCATATTTAGGAAGTCGTCCAAATTAAATAATTAGACCAAACTTTGATGTAAGGCAGTGCTCTAAAATAATTTTATAAATAAAAATGTCACTTAAGCCCTTGAAATGTGTAAATGTAAGGTTAAGATAGACATTATGTTATTTAAATATTGTCACTTTACAGAACATAAAAGAAAATGTTTAAGCGGTGATTAAAAACTCATTCATATGTTAAGTGTCTGACACCATCCCCCCCCCCTGATTAAAAGCCTTGATTAACCTTTGTCCTTGCCCCTACTACCTAAACCATTTTGTGGATTGAGCTCATAGGATTGGGAATTAAGGTCTTAAGCAGTTTCACGTTTGATGTTTTTTTTATTTGTTTTAAACCAAAAATAAAAAGAGGCTGGGATGGATAACTTCCCATCCTATCGGTGGATTTGTCTTGCTTAAAAGTTTGTCTATATGTATCAATTTTTACCAAATTTGCGTACTATTTTTTGTAGATTTCATTTTTTTAAATATCGAAAACAATATTTTCTGTGAAATAAAATAAGTTTAAGGCCAATATTTTTCATTTTTGAAAAGCTATTTGTATTTAGTTTTAGTATTCTTTTTTTTTAAGTTTTTATTTTTTGTAAAAAAAACTGTCAATTCGATTTTTATCAAAATTTGTCTTAATGTTGAAAACAAAATTTCTTATAACATAAATTAGTTAGAAGCCATTTTCTCAAATTTTTGAAAACATATTTGAGTCGAAAATCAATTTTTACCAACTATTGTTAAATTGTTTTTAGGTTTTCAATTTTTTGTACAAAAACTGTCAATCCGATTTTTTTTCAAAATTTTACTGAATTTTGACAACAATATTTTTTGAAAGATTAAAGTAGTTTAAAGCCAATATCTCAAAGTTTTGAAAAGATACTTGGGTCGAAAATCAAATTTTACCAACTTTTATATATTTTTTTTTAGGTTTTTATTTTTCGTAAAAAAACTGTCAATTAGATTTTTCTAAAAATGTTTCCTACTGTTGAAAACAATATTTCTTATAAGATAAAATTAGTTAGAAGCCATTATCTCAAATTTTTAAAAAGATATTTGAGTCGAAAATCAATTTTTACCAACTTTTGTTAATTTTTTTTTTAGGTTTTCAATTTTTGTACAAAAACTGTCAATCCGATTTTTCTCAAAATTGTTCCTCATGTTGAAAACAATATTTCTTATACGTTAAAATTAGTTAGAAGCCATAATCTCGACTTTTTGAAAAGATATTTGATTCGAAATTCAATTTTTACCAACTTTGAGTAATGTTTTTTTTAGGTTTTTATTTTTTATAAAAAAAACTGTCAATTAAATTTTTCTCAAAATTTTATCAGATGTCAAAATATTATTTTTCGTTGCAAAAACGAAAAAACGATTTATAAAAAAAAACCGTTAATTGGATTTTTTTTTCAAAAATATACTTATTTTGTATCTCGTCACAATATATATCTAATATAAAATTTAATTCAAGTCTCTAGCGTCATTGGTTCATGAGATATTTAGGGTTAACCAAAATGTTTACCTTTTTTTTAAACTGCTATGGTAAAAAAACCACACACGCAATTTTCTTTAGAGCCCTTTCTCTTCTGGTTCTTGAGCTATGGACGACGAAAAAACGTCGCGAACGTACGGACCTACAAACATACATACGTACACACGCACGCACAGACATCTTTCTAAAAATCTTTTATTTCGACTCTAGGGACCTTGAAACGTCGAGAAATGTAAAAATTTTCAATTCGACACATCGAACCAATTACAATAACTTCCTATGGGAAGTTAGTTACGGGTGTTTTTTTATAAAAAAAAAACTGAAAAAATTGAATTGTCACCTCGAATACTTAACGAACAAAAAATTATTTTATCTCATCAATAATTTTATGGAACGAAGAATAATGTTTTTGACATGTGGTAAGACTTTGACAAAAATCGAATCAACAGTTTTCATACAAAAAATAAAAAAAACCTAAGATATAACACCACTAAAACTTGGTAAAAATTGATGTTCGATTCTCGATATGTCGTGAATAAATACAATTATTGACTTCTTGATAACGGTCTTAAAAAAATTTAATCTGTACTTTTTTACATAACAAATAATAACTTTTAAAAAATGCTTTCAGAATTGGTCAAAATTGATTATCGACTAAATATCTCGGGAACAAAATTTGTTATTTAATATTGAAATCAAACTTATTATATCGTATGCAAAACATTGTTGCTAACTTTAAGAAATTTTTTAGAAAAATTCTAGTGACAACTTTTTTTTACAAAAATTAAAACCTACAAAAACAATAACATACTGATAAGAAATGGGTTTCCATCAAGCATTTGGAGAACGAAGAAAGATATTGATTTCAATTTATATTTTGTTAAAGTTGCAAGACAAATCGACATACGAGATAGGAAGATATCATTGTGGGTCGCATACAAGCCTCTTTTTTATTTAAATATTTCTAATCAATGTGTACTAACTGCACTCACTGATGCTTGATTTCGGTGATCGATGGGAATCGATGCTTTATCAGTGACTAATTTTCTTCAGGTCTAAGAGAAACAAACTATAAAAGCGCGGAGATTCAGTGATTTTTCTTAATCACTATTTTAGTTTTGGAGTTTTTGAATCATGAATTAAGCTTCTACATAAACAACTCACAAAGATATCGGAAGTATCGGAAAACGCTAAATATGATATTATTTATTATTATTATATATTTAAGGATAAAAAAATACGTATACGTCTAGGTATACCAAATGTAGTTTTCAATTTTAAACATATGCATAAATGTGATTTACAGAATTAAACTCAGAATCTATATTCAAGGAGGAATGCATGTTATTATCCTTTAATTATTTAAATTCATATCATTTAAATATATTTGATATATTTTCCAACATAAAATAAAATAGTGTCTAGACGAAATAAACAAGTCATTAAATGTGAATATGTAAAAACATCTATCCTCTTAATGGTCATATATGTTCTTGTTCTTTTATAAATTTAAATTTTTATACTCTTTTCCTTTCCTAAAATATGAACAAAACCACCATCAAACCCTCACATAAAAAAACTTGTGATAGTTGTCTTTAAATTGTTTGAAATTAATGTTCCAAAAGATAAGGTACATAAAATATATTAAGCAAAAATATTAAAACAAAGATAACATCTGTAGCTGTAAGTTTTTTATTCCAAGTCATTAATTTAATGATCTGTGAAAAATAAACAATGGTCAGGACATTTTCTTTTTTTTTAAATTATGTTCACATATACGTATGCTTATGAACCTTTGGATTTTGAAATATGTTACATGAGAGTGAAAGCAAAAAAAAGCAATTTCATCATGATGATTTTAGAAAATGTTTTTCTTCTCATAAAACTCATCAATCACGTTTTTGTTGATGTGTCAACAATATTATTTCATCGGATGTAAGCACAATGCTTTAGGTTAGATAAATGTAGGTAACTTTGATATATTTTCACTTCTATAAAATTAGACCCTTATGCTATTCTATTTTGTGGAAGATCTGAATTAGAAAACCCAAACCCAACTGTATGTGTTTTCATGGATCTTCTTTGGACTCCTAAATATTAGTATTAGGTTTCCTAAATAACATCATCTAGTGTAAATATCAGAAGGAACGTACTTCTATATTAAATTTCTACCCGAAATGTGCGTATTCAGATGAAATTCAGCTTTAAATATAGAAATTAAATAGATAAGTCAACATTTGTACGAGAATATAGAAAATTGAGAGAAAAAAAGGTTCAAAAATTCAATTTCATGCTTCGGTTAAGGAACTTAAAAAAGGATTTTTCTTGGTTAGAAATCTAGACGACATTGAGTACAATATAATTTATATACCCTATGTATATGTTTGTACATGAAAGGATTTCTTCTTTAATGGCTCTTCAAGGCTTTTTGTCAAGACTTTTACAAAACTCATCATACCTATGAAAAAAACATAGCTACATATAGACGAAATGGGTATGTACTAAGGGAAACTTGGATTAAGAACCATCATGGGATTACTCTTCTTTGCTATGTATGCAAGTTGTTAAAGGTTCAATAATGATACATTACATTGTCCTTGACCTTTTCTTTGGATCATTTATTCAAATATATATATGTACCTACCCTCACCTTCAAATACCCTACCTACTTTTCAATATCAAACACTCTCTTGGATTTTCAATTCCTTTGAGAGGTCCGAACAAAAAGAAAACCAAAAATTGATTTGGAATTATCTTCACTTGAAGGAGGAAAAGGTATCTACGAGTATGTAGTGGGTACATACAAGAAAATGTATTAAATGTAAATTCAATATCAAATATTTAAAATATTTTACATAAATTCTTTGAAAGAAAATTATACTGGTATATAGATTTTACAGAGATTAATATATTATGCCTGCATGTTTGAAAACTTTTAATATGATGATGGGGAGGTTTTATCAATACTCAATTTACTTAATAAAGGATAACAAAACAACAACAACTACAAAAGAAAATAAATAAAAGAAGCTTTATTGTGTCTTATGTTCTCTTTTATATGAATTTCTTTAACTCTGTTATAAGAAAATTCAAAATTGGAATATCTATATCCTTTAAATGTCTATAAGGCAATGTATCAAAATCAATGTTTATGGGTATTGGTTTCTGTTTCGGACATTGGGGGTTGCTAAACTTTCATTTCATATTTTACAGGGTGGTTCGAAATCAATCTAGCTTTGTTTGAACATTTTTAGGGTTAGCTTTTGCTGATTGTTTTTAAATGTGTTTTCAACAAGAAAGAGATAGAGTGTGTGCAGACACTGCTTATCCACAATTTATAGATCTACTAATTTTCTGGGACCGAGCAATATTCAAAAATTTAGAATTCAACTGGTCAGACGTTTTCAAAAACATAACCTGTGGGGTTATTTGAAGGGTAAAGTGTTCGTAAATAAACACACCCATATCCCACAACCAAAGTAGTATTTTTGTGCTAAAATAAAGGCGCATTATTTCCTTGAAAGCTTTATGAAAAATGCTCTAGAAGAAGCCCGTCTCTGTGAGCGTCCCATATGAAGGACATTTTATTCCATACTTAGCCTAAAACAATCTCTATCCATAAAATATTTTTTTAACAAAACAATCTATAAGAGTTATTATCAATTTTGAACCACCCTATATATTTTCTTTCTTCTGTTTCAGACATTTCGGAGTAAATTGAAAATATTAGATATATTGTTTTTATTTTGGCATTTTCCCCCTCCTCTTTTCTTAATTCCTTTGTTGACCCCTTTTTATTATGTATAGGTAATACTGATGAAGTGAATAAAATATAATTTTTGGGATTTATATGAAGGTTATAGAATTGAGTATGAATTGTTTTGTTTTCGATTCGAAGAATTAAGTCTATGTCCATAATCCTGGTTGGATCAATTTTCGATAAGAAACCCTTAGAAGTATTTGTCTTATACAAGTTCATAAGTTAGTATGAATATGAAATAGGAGGGAATATAATAATGCAAGAATGTCTTAAGAATTTAAATTATCATCAATTATAGTATTTTCTTAAACAAAGAATATTTAATGCAAATAATTTTAAGTTCTCATTAATTTCATAAAAATCTGTCAAAATCAGAAAAGTTTCATTTTATTAGATTAGATTACATACGATGTTGCATGTTTTCAACATTTATATTTCTATATGATACAACCGAGAATATTTTTGTATATTATGAATTTTGCAAGCAATCTGTCCGTCCAACTTAATATTATTTGTAATTTTAACTGTATTTTCGCTTGAAATAAATTTCACAAGTTTTGCAGAAAAACTATCACAAAAACAATATCGAATTTTTAGTTTTTCATACATTTCATTTAAATATTGATTGTTGATCCTTAGAACCTAAAAAGATGTTTGTATGAACGTACGTTCAAAACACCTTTGTTCGTCCTCAATATCTTAAGAACTAGCAGAGATATTGGCTTAAAATTACTTATGCTTACAGATGCATATATCAATATTAAAATGTGCCACAAGGATTTTCAAAAACAATTATTAGTAAAGTTTTTTTTTCTTAGACACATTTTTAAGGAGACTAAAATTAAGGTTGATCAAAAAATATCTTAGGAACCAATAAAAATTCAATTTTAATTAAATTTAGAATCGAAAAACAAAATTGATAATTTTCTTACAAAAAATAAAAACATAAAACAAAAAGTATTAAAAAAAAAATGAAAAAATAAAAATTTAGTTTTGTCTCAAATATCCTGAGAACAAAGTAATAAATTATCTTTAAGTTATTTCGTGGAACACAAAATATGGTTTTTAATTTTAAGAAAATTAAAGTTGACAGTTTCTTAATAAAATAAAAATCTTCCAAAGTTAATAACAAATATGTTTAACATCTCGAAAGTTTTGACAGAAAACAACTTAAATGACAATTAAACTTATTCCAAAAATATCAAGTGTTAATTTTTAAGGACACCAATGGGTAATTATTAGTGTGTGTTGCACCTTAAACTCTTTAAAAAACTTTAGTTTACAAAACTATTTAACCTTTAAGACTTTAAGTTTTTCTTTAGATGCAATTCAATATGAAAGTCAACTCCATAAAAAAATCTTGTCTTCCAACTTCCAGGATTAAAATAATCAATAATTAAAAAAGTTGAGGAAATTTGAAGTTTTTTGGGACTGAAAGAGATTTTTTGCAATCTATACTAATTTTTTGAGGGAAAGTATATTTTTTTAAATATATATAATACGTATTCGAAATATCAACTTTCGAGAGTTTATTTCGGAACAGTTGTTACTGTCTGAACTGATTTAGATGATTCTTTTGCATTTGGAAACAGTCATGACAAACTTAGTGCAATTGAAAAAAAAATCGAAAAGAAGTGAAAAATAAATACAAATAATAATTATTCACTTCGAAAAAAATGATATTGCATGGAGGTTTTATACCCCCCCCCCCCCTGTTAGGCAGGGGGGGTAATTTTTCAGAAATACAAAATCAAAGATTGCAAAACAAATGTGACACATACAATAGACAGAAAGCAACATTTTTTTAAAAAGTTACTTAAAGAATGGATTTGTGTCTTTGACAAAATTTCTATAACAATAATGTACTGTGTTGGCCAAAACAAAAGCAACTTCAATTACCTTCATTATTAAATAATTAAAAAAGAGGCTGGGATGCAACCCACACTGATAACTTCCGATTTGTCTTGCTTAAAAGTTTGTCTATATGCATCAATTTTTACCAAATTTGCGTACTATTTTTTGTAGTTTTTTTTATGAAAAAAAGGACTGTTGGATTTTTATAAAAAAATTGCTGAATATCGAAAACAAATTTTTATGTGAAATAAAATAAGTTTCAAGCCAATATTTTTTTTTGAAATGCTATTTGAGTCGAAAGTGAATAAGGTCAAAGTTTTTTTTTTTTTTTTTTAGGTTTTTATTTTTTGTAAAAAAACTGTCAATTCGATTTTTTCAAAATTTTTGCTTTTGTTGAAAACAATATTTCTTATAAGCTAAAATTAGTAAGAAGCCATTATCTCAAATTTTTGAAAAAATATTTGAGGCGAAAATCAATTTTTACCAACTTTTGTTATATTTTTTTTTCGGTTTTTTTTTGTTGTAAAAAAAAACTGTCAATTCGATTTTTTTCAAAATTTTACTGGATGTTAACAACAATATTTTTTGAAAGAAAAAAGCAGTTTAAAGCCAATATCTCAAAATTTTGAAAAGATATTTAAGTCGAAAATCAATTTTTACCAACTTTGAGTAATGTTTTTTTTAGGTTTTTATTTTTTATAAAAAAACTGTCAATTAGATTTTTCTCAAAATTTTATCAGATGTCAAAAACATTATTCTCCGTTGCACAAAATTGTTTTGGAGATGAAAACATATTTTAGTCGTAAAATTTTCGAGGTGACACATTTTTTTTCAGTTTTTTTGATTTATAAAAAAAAAACGTTAATTGGATTTTTTTAGAAAAATATAATTGTTTTGTATCACGTTACAATATATAATTTAATTCAAGTCTATAGCGTCATTGGTTCATGAGATTTTTAGGGTTAACCAAAATGTTCACCTTTTTTTTAAACTGCTATAATAAAAAAAAAGTAGTACCCGTGGCAGGATGGTTAGTGCGTTGGACTGTCATGCGAGAGGTCTTGGGTTCAATCCCTGCCTGTGCCACCTTAATTTAAAAAAAAAAAAAAAAAAATTCTTGTCATGAAAAAGTGCTTTCTCAAATAAGCCGTTCGGATTCGGCATATAAACTGTAGGTCCCCTCCATCCCTGCAATTATTCGCACACAGGAATGGTTGAGAGTTGTAAGTCACTAGGCCCTGGTTCTCTACGGACTGTTGCGCCACCTAATTTATTTATTTTTATTTTATAATAAAAAAAAACCACCCACGCAATTTTCTTGAGAGCCCTTTCTGCATCTTTCTGCCTTCTTATCAGTATAACAAAATTTATTTGAAGTCAATATCTCTTCTGGTTCTTGAGCTATAGACAACGAAAAAAAACGTCGCGAACGTACAGACGTACGAACGTACGTACACACGCACGCAAAGACATCTTTCTAAAAATCTTTTATTTCGACTCTAGGGACCTTGAAACGTCGAGAAATGTAAAAATGTTCATTTCGACAAATCCATTACAATAACTTCCTATGGGAAGTTAAAAATGTATAATATATTTCAAAAGTCCTAAAAAACAATGACATTTCTGATCATCAAATATTATTAAGACAAGAGAAGACCTTGTGTAGAAAAATATTGAAGTCAGTTTATTAGTTCGTGAGAAAAAAAAAAATTAAATGGAATCGGGGGAACCACTTTTTTTGTCTTCTCTACCATCGTAATGTCATGTTTAATTATAATCACGAAATCTTTTACCATTGCAATACTGAAGGCAGAAGTAAAAATATTGTTTTTCATAAAAGCATTTTTTAGAAAAGTGGAAAATATGGTTGATCAAAAAAATATCTTAGATAAAATTTTGTCTTGCTGATTTTTTTAGAAAAAAAAAAATTGACAGCTTTCTAACAAAAAATAAAACCCTACTTATGAACAAATTGGTTTGACGTCTCTAATATCTCGCAAAAAAATGAATTTAAATTTTGTATTACATATTTTAAAATTTTGTTTGAAATGACAATTTGGCTTATTGCAAAAAAAATATTATTTGTAAGTTTTTAAAGGATTTAGGAAATCGGCGGTAATTTGGCGGTAAAGTAAGCGTATTTCCAAAACAATTTTTTTGAATTAAAAAATTCTAAGAATTAAAAGTTAAAGGCTAATTTCATACAAATTTTGATTATCCCAACCGATTTAGATAATTCTTTACGTTTTGAAAACTGTCATCTCAAAACTGTAGAAAAAAATCGAAAGAGAAATTCAAAACACCGAAAAGTAAAAAAACAGATGCAAATAATAATATTATAATCACTTCGAAAATCTTAGCGAACGAAATTATCAATGAATTGTTTTGTTTTAGTATATTATTGATTTACTTTAAAACTAATATTGTAGTCAAGCCCAATTTAAAATAATTTCGAGTTTCAAGGTTTTCAAAAATCTCTTAAGGTGTTAAATTACAAGATCATGGTAGCCAGTTGTGTTCACCTTTTAGAGAAATGAGAGGAAATTGCGAACTGTGACTGAAATTTGTTAAATATTTTTGAAGTAAATTTTAACAATTTCAATACGTTATTGAAGCGTATTTCGTTCCCTTTTGACAGTTCTTACTTTTCAAATATCAATGATAAACCAACTTCGACGGTTAGCAGAATTAGCAGGCTATTCAAAAATGATTCATCTTCTTGGAAAATCTGTTAAAAAAAGTATTTAGGTACATACATATGTATGCATTTTGGCCACGATTTGAAAATGTATTTCTTAAACAATTAATTTTTTGGATTAATATTTTAAGTTTTTTAAGAAATAAATATTTTTGTAGTTTAATTAATGGTATTTTTTTATTTTTTGTATACATAGAATTTAAGTTACTCTAAATCTAAGATCAATATTTTAATTTTATCTTCAAAGGTTGAGTTTTCCCAAATTTAAATTCGTATTTCTAATTACTTATGATGTGAACTTCATAAAAGTTTTGTTGACATTAAATTTGCAAAGGTACCTATTTGTTTTAATGAGCGTCAGTGTCAGTTCACCTTAATTTGAAACAAAAAGACTCTATACAAAAATTCCGTAATTTCTTATTCATAAAGGGATTTCAATGCTGTTTGTCATTCAAAAAGAAAGAAAACAAAATTAATTGTGTTTTTTTTTCTTCCTTTGTGTTGTTTTAAAAATACAAATTAATGCTTTTGAAGTAAATTTGAATAAAACGAAGGAAAAAGAATTAAAAAAAGAAAAAGTAGAGAGAATTCTTGATAAATAATTATTTGTTTAATACATAAAGAAGAAAAAAGGATACTTGACAGGTTTCTTTTTCGTACTAAGAATTGCATGACGTTTCTGTTGTTACTGTAATTTTTTTTAAGGGCAATCAGGAATATACATATACTATTTTTTTAAACAATCTATGATATACAACTTCTTAACCCTGACTTAATTTTTGTAAATCGTATCTATATTTGAAAAACTAAGCTACAATTCGATATGTACTGATCAATGAAAGCACGTTGTTCTCTAGGTACCCAGCTCCATTTCTTAAAATCCCAAACAGTCAGCTGTCAAATCTTTTTCTTTCAAAGGATTGCCAATACTTTAATAAATAAAAAGTTGAGCATTTAAAGCTAACTTAAACAGTTTTGGATACGTTTTCTAAAATTATACCTTCTCAGAAAAATACTGATATCTTTTTATTTCTTTAAAATATTTTTTTCAATCGAAAGAATCAACTGGTGTTTCTCAAACTTCCTTAATTTATATAGAATTTCAAAATGTAATTCAATTGTTGTGCCAGAATCATCATGTGCACAATAGAATTTTCTGTCATCAGAAGGACTTACAATAACAGTTCGGTACACTCTCTAAACAATTTCTATGGCAACATCCTGTCAAGGCCGATGAATGTCTGCTGATTTCAGTTCAACATTATACGAATACAAAAAAGAAATATTTTCAACAATCATCCTATATACGAGAAATTCTACCTCGAAACAATACATCAAACAAAATAACGCAAGATGTTGGCGCCAAAAACCTCTGCGTTGCTGATTTACAACATATTATTACCTTCACAATTTTCAGGCTTTAGATTCGCTATATAAGCTTCATACTATAAATGGAGGGTATGATGATGGCAGTGAGAAGGATTTACAACGTTAGCCGTGTGAAAATTATCGATCCACTGTACCGAAATCAAAACATATAAATTATTTGGAATATCGTGTGGAAAACAGAAGGTAAGTACGTTTACATACCAGATGCAGTCGTATGGAAGGAAAATTTTGATATTAGATCCTTTAGAATTTATTCAATGATTCATGCATGCGCCAGAACTATAGCGCTAAGCAGTGCTATACTATAAGGACGAAATTACGCACCGGCACCGTACATAAGCATCAGCATCATCACACTCACTGATGATGATAACGAGGATGGTGTGGTGTTGTGTGGTGTGATGGTGACTGGCGTACTGAAGCTGACGAAGACGTCTATTGGTAGAAAAACCACCTTTTTTGAAAAATAAATTGCGTGAAATAATCCGGCGTGTTGGCAGTGTGGCGCGGCATTGGATTTTTGGCGTCTAAAATGATGGTTTGAGGGTAAGGTATGGTATGAAGTGTACATAGGTATGTACAACGTATTTCAAAAAGATGAATTATGTTTTAGGGAAGGAGCACATATTTCGCGAGGCCTTGAAAAACACATGTGGTTAGCTTCATACAAATATGTTCTGTTGAGTATATACGGAAGGAAAGACATATATAACATAGCTCACGCATTTTTGACAGACATGACGACAAACTGAAACGATAGATTGATGGTTTTTGATGAATTTATGAATTAAGGAAATATTTATACGAAGACCACATTATTGGGAGCGTGCAACCATTCAACGGATTATAAGCATTTTTGTTCAAATAGCTGATCTGTAGGTATATAACTAAGTAGGTTTTGGTTCATACCAAAGGGCGTTTTGTAATTTATAAAGAACTCATATCGACATGAGGTCCTTTTTAAAGCAAAATTTTAAATTTGAATGTTAGAATAATTCATTACGTTATTTAATATTAAGTAGCTGTTTGAATCTCTGGTTAATAACAGAATCCATTAAAATGTATGAAATACATCAGACGTATTGCATACAATTAAATCCAGTGCGTAGGTATATTGGAGCTTCAAGATGTGTCCCCTGCATGCGAAATGAAATTAAGGAATAAATTGATTTAAATTATTCTTAAATTAATTAGACTGTAACGTGATGTACAAATCTAACATCTGGATTGATGTATAACCCAAATATTGAAAAAGACGTTTGACATTTACTGGAACGTAAATTTGAATTATAGATTTTTCCAATTCCAGGCTTCATTTCAATATTAAAAAAGGGGATGGGATGCGACCCACACTGATAACTTCCCATCCCATCTGTCAATTTGTCTTGCTTAAAAGTTTGTAGATTTTCGTGTTTTGTTAAAAAAGTTGTCAGTTGAATTATTCTTAAAAATTTAAAAATTGCAAAAATATTTTGCATAAAATGAAATAGTTTGATTTCAAAATCTATTTTTGTTAACGAGATTTTTAGTCAAAAACAAATTTTTAACAATTTTAGTAGCATTTCTTAAAAATTTGTATTTCTTATATAAACAAATACAATTAATTTGAAATCAATATCTTCTATTGTTCACAAGATATCGAGAACCGGACATCAATTTTTACCAATTTTGCGAAATATTTTTTGTAGATTTTATTTTTTATGAAAAAATGGACTGTTGGATTTTTATAAAAAAAATTTACTGAGTGTCGAAAACAATATTTTCTGTCAGATAAAATAAGTTTAAAGCCAATACTTTTAAATTTTGAAAAGATATTTGAGTCAATTCGATTTTTCTCAAAATTGTATTGAATATTGAAAACTATATTTATTATATATTATAAGATAAAATTAGTTTGAAGCCACTATCTTAAATTTTTTGAAAAGATATTTGAGTCGAAAATCAATTTTTACCAAATTTTATTATTTTTTTTAGGTTTTATTTTTTGTAAAAAAAAACAGTGCATTCGATTTTTTCAAAATTTTACTGAATGACGAAAACAATATTTTCTGTGAGATAAAATTAGTATGAAGCCAATATTTTTAATTTTTGATAAGATATTTATGTCGAAAGTAAATTTTTACCAAGTTTTAATATTGTTTTTTTTACGTTTTTATTTTTTGTTCAAAAACTGTCAATTCGATTTTTCTCAAAATTTTATTGAATGTTCAAAATAATATTTTTTAAAATAAAAGGAATATAGTAGTTTAAAGCCAATATCTCAAACTTTTGAAAAAATGTTTGAGTCAAAAATCAATTTTTACCAACTTTTAGTAATGTTTATTTTTTGTAAAAAAAACTGTCAATTTGATTTTTCTCAAAATTTTACCAAATGTCAAAAACGTTATTCTTCGTTGCACAAAATTGTTTTGGAAATAAAATCACTTCTTGTTCGTAAAATATTCGAGATGACAAATATTTTTGTTCAGTTTTTTTGATTTATAAAAAAAACGTTAATTGCGTTTTTTTTCCAAAAATATACTTGTTTCGTATCACGTTACAATATATAATATAAAATTTAAGTCAAGCCGGTAGCGTTAATGGTTCGTGAGATGTTTTGGGTTAACCGGTTCTTGAGCTATGGAAGACGCAAAAAACTTTCCGAATGTACGTACACAAAATCTAAAAATCTTTTATTTCGACTCTATGGACTTTGAAACGTCGAGAAATGTCAAAATTTTTAATTCGACAAATCGGCCCGATTACAATAACTTCCAATGAGAAATTAAAAAGAGGCTCAGTATTTGTCGCAACTCATAATTCCCTATTAAAGTCCTTTCAATTAATCATTAATTTCCCATAGGAAAATATTGTAATCGGTTATCGAAAAATCAATTCAATTTCTTTATATGTACAGTTAAGAAATTTACCTACATACGCGTATAAAATGGTAAAGATTTTGACTTGTTATAAATTCTACATAAACTTTCAGATAAACACACGGTGATTTTTATCGATTTTCACTTTGACGATTGGAAGTGAATTCATTACACATAAAGTAGAACCACTCACAACATACTATTACCTATTTCAAGCCCGCATCACCAATGTTATAAAACCTATTGTATATAGTACACTCTATCTACTATACACATGTTTTATGCTTTGACTTTTCCCTCTCACATGTATTTTATGATCCTTTGGAGGATAAAGCAAAAGGTGAGAGTAATGATGCTGGGGGAATATGTTAACACCGTCTCACAGTCACAGCATATCACACTCTGTATCTTCACTTCAGATATTGCCATAAAGAGATTTAGGCTCATTTAAGCCTCTTGAGTAATGAATTTTTTTCACCAACCTCACCTCATGTATGTTGTTTTTTTGATGTCCTTGATGTCCTTATACATTGAACAATGTTTACTTGATATAAAAAATAAAGGAAGAAAAAACTTAAATATTTCCCACTATATTATGTTGATGCTTTTTCTTACCTTCCCTTATCCTGGTTAGTACTACATTACATACATACATACTATGTTTTATCCTGTTCAAAGGTTGGATTCAGAAGATAAGTGAGTAGGTAGGTGTTTTATTTGGGATAAGAAATGAAAGAAAATGTTTGGTCACATATCATTTATGATTGATGGTTTGTAAGAAATTGTAAGTTTGAATTAAATAAGAAAGGACGAAACACAGGACTTTTCTTATATTCGGGTGATGATGATGACTTGCAATAATCAATAATAGAAAGAGGTTTATATAAACTGGGAACATTCATATTTTCTAAGGATATCTCTTTATTCAAATGTCCTTAGATTTGACCAAAGAATTACATTATACACTTTCACAAAACGATGAATTGCATTTTTATAGAAAACAACAATTTTTTTTTTGATTTATGTATTTTTGTCACTCAGACGCAGATGTTTTGATAAATCATTTTTATTATTATTTGATTAATTTAGAATCAAAAAATAATAGTAAGCTAATGTTGGTTTTTTATAGCAAACATTTTTTGGGGGGAAGGAGGTTGGGTTTTTTGGAAGAATATCTTCTTTGCACTATAACACCATCAGGCGTGAATTTTTGTACATTTTACGTATACACATTATCCATATTATAAATGAAATAGGATTGAAATTTCAACCTTGTCAAATTGAACTTATTAAATTTTTATAAGCTCAAAGATAAACTTATAAAACTTGAATCTGATGAATTTATTTCAAAGTCTTCGGAAGACCGGAACTCAATTAATTGTGGTTGATAAAGTACTAGACTTCAAATTTGCCAAGTAACTTATGGTTTGATTCGAACTGTAAAGAAGATATTATAATCAAAGACAAAATTTTCCATATTTATAAAGCCAACCCCACTGAGGAAAAACGGAATAAGTTCAAACAACCTAGAAAGACTTCTAACGGACATATCCGACAGATTCAAAGTACGGCAAAAAATATTACAAAGTCCCAAAGGTAGTAAACATTTATGGTCATTTGTAAAAAATATACGTAACACTACGTCATCGTCGTTTCCTACGCTCGTTTCCTTTTGAAAGCTCGTTTGATTGAGCCAATTTGCTTACAGCTCAGTTTGCTGTTAATTCGATGCTGCCAATGAGTGACATGACTATTCCTTTACTTAAAAGCGTAAACAATTCGATGGGACGAATCTTCTTCCGCACACTTACAATTGCTAGAGTACTAAAAGTTCTTGACATTCACAAATCCACTGGACCGGATAGTATTCGCACTATTGTTCTGAAGAGGTTTTCTTCAACGCTGATAAAACCACTTCGTAAGCTATCCCATCTGTCCTGTTTTACAGGTATTTTTCCGAGTGGATGAAAAATTTAATTTTTTCACCCTGTCCCTAACAAAGGCGAATCCTCCTCACCCCTTAACTATCGTTTAATTGCACTTACGTCTCTTCTTACCAAGGTCATGAAAATGATGATCAATTTTCAGCAAAAGAAATATCTTGAAGAAAGAGAGCTTATAATGACCGGCAGTACGGTTTTCGTAGAAATAGATCCACTGGTGAGCTCATGGTTGATCTTACCGAACAGTGGAACAAATCTTTACATCCCTTTGGAGAAAGTAGAGTGCTTTGCACATGAGCAACGAACTGCGAACTGCGAACTGTGGATGTTCGCATATTTTGACTTTTCTTTCACATGAGCTTTTATTTCTATTCGCAGGTAGCGACGAATTGTCAACCCTTTTCTCCATATTTTCCTCAGCCATCATCTTTCACACAAAAACAAAACAAGAGTGGTATAATTTTGAGGTTAAGTTGAGCGCGAACAATTTATTCGTTGCAGTGTGGATGGTATGTGGAACGCGAATAGAGTTTGACAGTTCGCAGCAACCACACTGCGATTCGTTACTACCAAATTGTTTTTACAAAATTCTCTTGTTTTAGATAACAAAATGCAAATTTTATTATCCTAATATTAGTGTCAATTGGTTTCTTATAATTTAAATGTGTTTTTGTGTGGAATTGACTTTTTGAAATGTGTAAAATCACGTTTGTTCGTCCATTCACAGTTCGCAGTTCGTTGCTCATGTGCAAGGCACTTAAGGTTATTGCCCTTGATCTTTTAAGGGCATTTGATAGAGTTTGGCACCAAGCTCGCTCATCGAAAATGCGTGCATTTTGCATTGATGAATTTCTTCTTCTTTAGGTTAGAAATTATATTTCGGACCGTTCAATTCAAGTAGTACTGCACGGGTTCAAATCTGATATTCACCAAAAAAAAAACGCTGGTGAGCCCCAAGGCTCCGTTTTATCTCCGACACTCTTCCTTATTTTTATAAATGATCTTTTGTCTGAAACTTCTAACTCACTTAATTGTTTCGCTGATGACAGAACCCTTAGCTTTTCATATTCGTTTTAAGATTCTCACCTTGTTCTTCGGATGTGGACTACCAACGGTAGCATATGATAAACTCTTTAAATTATGATCTTGACAGCATTGTCCAATGTGGAATCAAAAACCATCTAGAAATTAATGCTTCGAAAACTCAATGGTGTCTACAGTCGCAAAAGTGTAACCCTCTCCCAATGCCACTATCCATGGGTGCTACTTGCGTTAAGGAGACTAAACAGATTTCAGTTTTAGGTGTGTGCATCACAAACCACTTGTTGTGAAGTGATCACATATTTAACATCGCCAAAAATGCTACCAAGTTTTTAGGCTTTCTCCGACGACGCAAGAAGTTTTTTTACCTTTTCTGATCCGGCTATAATCTACAAAACTTTTATTCGTCCAAAACTCAAGTATAACTCTCATATTGGGGCTGGAACCCCAATAACGAATTTGAGTCTTTTGGATAGATTCGAAAAAAAAGAGCTCTAAAAATGATAGGAGATCCTTCTCTAACCATGACATTTGCTTATTCACCGCCGCAAAGTCTCATCTCTATCATTGTTTTATCGATATTTTCAACAACAATTCTCTAGTGAAATATCCAGTTTAAACCTCCCCTCAAACAATTCAACCGTAATACCCGTATTTCTAGGAATGCTTGCTCATCAGAGCCCAACTTCGGACGTACTCTTAAGTATAGGGATTTTTTCTTTAGCCGCACTACACGAATGTGGAACACTTTACCAGGCTCAATATTTCCCACCCATAACAATGTGCAGACATTCTTATCCAGTCCTTTCTTCCTAATCGATCCCACTGTGTTTTATCATTATAATGTTATTTATAACCCCTTTACTGCGCTTCTAATATAACAAAAAAGGAAACCCATACATTTAAGCCAACAATAATTATTTAGTAGCAAATATCTGTCATTATTATGGCAGATAATACTGAAACAAATTTTTATTGAAACGCCTTTGTGAATTTAGAAATTTTGCAAACTTTTATAGATCGGATTGCTTTTTACCGCAGATTTATTACTCAGGATTTTTGTATTCAGCAGAGCCTTGCTACTTTTTTAACATTTATTTTTATTTATAAAACTGAAACTGTTGATTTGTAAATATTGATTTTCTTATGTTTTATTTGTTGTTCGTATGTCGAGTCCCACTATTCTACCAAATTTTATCTTCCTGTGCCTTTTATTTGAATGTTAACTATTCTAATAAAACTGGGTGGATACCACGCCCTAAGTCTGAACAATTTAAATAAATTGTATTTTCTATGTACCTCAAATTTCATCACTCTACATAATTCAGAAGTGAATAATATAAATGAAAACATAATGCTTGAAAAGTGGTTGGATGCCACGCCCTCTGTGTGAACAATTTGTGTGCTTTTTGATTGTTTGTGTATGCGTATGCGTATGCACACCGTCAACTGTACTGTATTTCATTATTATTCATTCATTCAAAAAAAACTTATTTTAGCGTTGTAGTTGATACTCAATTTTGTACTTTCGTACAAGAAAGTGGGTGGATACCACACCCCTAAAAATTTTGTGCAAAATTTCAAAATTCTAAGATATCAGGTAATGTGCTTCACAATTTGGATGATCAGTCAAAAAGTCAATCAGTTAATCATCAACTAGCTTAGATATTATTAGTATTAGTTAAAGTTTCTGGCTCCGAATTATTTAGAATAAAGCACAATCCACTTTAAGATTTATAGATTTATTTACTGTTACCAAGACAATTTTTAGATTAATAATTTAATGAAGGTTCAGTTTAAGTGACAAAGATTTTCTAATTTTTCTTAAGAAAAAACTTAATATTATAAACATAATTTGTTGTAACGAACAACGTGCTTCATTAAATCATATTTTAGAAGAACATTTCCAAAGGGAATTTTAAGTTTCAGATTTTCAACCTTGCCGTGATTTATATCAGGTGCTTTACAAAGAGCTTGAATAATTTTGCAATGATGGTTAAGCTTGCTGGTATCAGAAATTGCAGCGTATTTTAGGAACCAAATGCTGTCGATGTTCAAAATACGATATATTTTTTTAAAACGAAACAACTTTATGTATTCCAATTCTCACCATTTTAATATTAAATCCACTGAAATTGTGAAATTTGGTTTGATTGTTGGTATTTATTGTTCGAGTCAAAAGTCTGTGTATATCTTTTAAAAATAAACTTTTTTAGACCAATATTATTTTAAAATCCCAAACAAATAAATTCTTAATTAAATAAATATATACCTAAGTAAAAAAAGGTCCTTTTTTTGATTGTACATTAATTTTCTTTCAAATTTTATATTATATTCTTATTACACAAATTCTCTTATTGAATTACAGTTTTTCGTTAAATAATGGACATAAGAAATTACGTCTTATTCAAAAACAGACGTCAAATCTTGCCATGTTTTTGTTATTCCAATGTGATATAAAATTAAGTATAAACTGATTCTTTTGTTAAAATACCAATTTATACAAACTTAGTTTATTTTATATTTTCTCCATTTTATAATCATCATCATTTTTCCTATGCTATAGGTCGACAACAATATTGTCCTACTCTCATTTAAAGTTTGGTTGGTGTGCCGCTGTTTTACAAAACAATTTTCTAACTATTTTCCAACTGAATTGAATTTCGCTCAGCATGGGTTATCCTTGTTATTGGAAAAGCAACCTCTCAAAACCATTACCATACAAACACAAATCGATGTGGACTACGATGACGATGACGATGAAATGACGACAACAACTACAAACAGCAACAGCAAGGACTAAAAAAGGTTCTCATAAACATATACATACTAGTGTAAAGTAGGTATGTACATACATACATATTTATTGTGTATGCTGCCCAGAACAGCCCAAATCAGCTAACATCCTTTTGTAGATTTTCAATTTTCTTTAATGTTTAACCGTTTTGTTAAGGATTTGACGCCTCCCATGAGGCAAACAACGACACCAACTAACGACAACGATACAGACAACAAACTTTAGAGAGATCTCTATAAGTTTTCCTATCATAATATCTAACAAGAAAGAACTTAAAGACGATATTGATTACGGCAATGCCTTGTAGGACGAGGACCGATATCGACGACGACGACACGCACGGCCGACGAAGACGAAGGCGTAAGTGGAGTCGATAGGTATAGGTACACCATACTGTTATCTGTTGGCAAAAGACAAATAAAAATGTCCTAGCCCATTATTTTGTGGATTTATCATTTCTGTCGAAGGATAAGCCAATAACAGGGCATCTAGGGGTGAGTTTCACAAAAGCATTTATCGTGTCGTTGGCGAAGGAGAAGTTGTTTTTGTGTTTGTGTCCGTAGACAGAAAATGTCCTTTTTTATGCATGCAAAAAACAAATAAGAGTCCTGGCTGCTTTCCTTTTTAAATTCATTCTCTTTTAGTATTCTTGATGCTTAACTTAAGTTTTTTTGTTATTTGTTTTCCTTGCATGGAAAAAGGATTTGCTTGGACGCTTCTCTGAGATTCCTGATGACGACTTCTATATTAAGGGATCCTTAACCTTACACTTTTTTTTTTCTTTGCATAACTTATAAAAATAGAAAAATAATAAAATTTTACTCTGAAATGTATTTATGTGTATAAGTGTCCCAGAAAGTTAATCTTTATCAACTCTAGAGCCGGAAATGAATTAGGTCATTCCTGTACATTCCCAGACAAGGATATTTTATACTTCCCAATATTTTTCCATCCTTCCCAGATCCTTTTATAAGGATTTTTAATAAAAGAATCGATTTCTATTTAAAGGTCTGTTAGTGTTTGTCTTTGTCCAAGGATCATTAATTCTATGTAGATTGATTAATTCAGATAAATTGAAAGGAAGGAGTCAATTTCCTTAAAGAAAAACCTACGCAAATAATTTGTATACGAAGAAAATCTATATAAAGCTTTATGTCCTATTTTATGGTTTGTTCTTTAATTATGTTATATCTATGAAACTTTGAAGTTGAATAAGTTAAGTTTTGGGTCATTTTCTGAAAACTATGTTGTTAATAGTTACATGTAACATGGGAAGAGGAGATATATATATACTCGTATATCCAACAAACAAACTGAGAAAGTTTTGTTGCTTAATTTAGGAAACCCTTTATATTTGTTCTTATTTTTTTTTTCAAGGAATTTTGTTTGAGAGAAAGTCTTTAAGGAATTTGAATAAACCTACTCCTTCTTTAACCAAAGTTATATAGACTTTTTCAAAAAAAAGGATCAATCTATTTGATGGTAATCTTTATTGTTGTATATTATGTAGAATTGTTTGGTTTGTTGAAGTATTTTCGTTTTATTATGGGTCGTCTTTTTGACAACTTTTTGCTTAAAGAATTCCTTGAAAATTGAGGTACATCAAAACGAGTGATATTAGACCACGTAACTAAGTTGCGTGTATAGAAGAAAGAGAAGGGGAAAAGACATGAATAATATTCGTTGATACAGCAAAGTCCTTAAATTGGGTTTGTTTGTTAGGTAATTCTTTGAATTCATATATTTTGTATTTTTTTGAACAATTGACATGAAAAAGAAATTTGAATGTAATGATTCCAAGAAAGAAATCAGTTAAGAAATTTCTTTTTGATTAGCAATGAAATTCTGGACGACTTTTATTTTAAATTGCATTTAAGGGAAATTTTTAAAAGAAACTCAAGACACATACAGACTCAATCGAAAAATATTTAAATGTTTTGTATTTTGAAAAATAATTTAGAACAAAATTCTTAGGAAATCCGTGGATGAAATTTATTTGTGGTTTGTTGTTTAATTCCCGGGAAATTTTTAATTCATCAAAAATTCAAATTATATAAAAATATTTTTTGAAATGTTTTTCTAAGAGTTTTCATAGAATTTTGTACAAATTAATTCCTTAAAACTTTTTCTTAGTTTCATGTGAAAAACTTAGTTTGGAACTCAAATATATGGTATTTTTCCAACAAAAGGTTTTAAATTTTTAAATTGACAAAAAAGGTTGGGATGAGACACGTAAAGTAGCTTCCCATGTGTGCCTGCTACAAATTTTCCAATATTTTTTTTTTTTGTAAAAAGTTATTAACTTCCCATAGGAAGTTATTATTCGTACGTCCGTACGTTCGCGACGTTTTTTCGTCGTCCATAGCTCAAGAACCAGTAAAGATATCGACTTCAAATATATTTTGTTATACAGATAATAAGGCGGAAAGATGCAGAATGGGCTCTGAAGAAAATAGCGTGGGTGGTTTTTTTACCATAGCAGTTTAGAAAATGGTGAACATTTTGGTTAACCCTAAAAATCTTATAAACCAAAAACGCTAGAGACTTGAACTAAATTTTATATAATATATTGTAACGTGATACCAAACAAGTATATTTTCTGAAAAAATCAAATTAACGGTTTTTTATTAATTAAAAAAAACTGAAAAAAAAATGTGTCACCTGAAAAATTTAACGAATACAAAATGATTTTATCACCAAAACAATTTTGTGCAAAGACAAATAACGTTTTCAACATCTGGTAAAATTTTGAAAAAAATCGAATTGACAGTTTTTTTTTATAAAAAATAAAAACCTAAAAAAAACATTACAAAAAGTTGGTAAACTAATTTGAACTTATAAGAAATATTGTTTTCAACATGCGGAAACATTTTGAGGAAAATCGAATTGACAGTTTTCTTACAAAAAATTAAAACCTAAACAAAAAAACTAATAAAAGTTGGTAAAAATTGATTTTCGACTTAAATATCTTTTCAAAAAAATGAGATATTGGCTTTAAACTACTTTTACCTTTCAAAAAATATTGTTGTCAGCATTCATTAAAATTTTGATAAAAATCGAATTGACAATTTTTTTACAAAAAATTAAAAACCTAAAAAAAACAACAGTACTAAATTTTGGTAAAAATTTACTTTCGACTCAAATAGCTTTTCAAAAATTAAAAATATTGTCTTCAAACTCTTTTTATTTCACAGAATATATTGTTTTCGATATTTAGTAGTTTTTTTTTATAAAAATCCAACAGTCCGTTTTTTTCATAGAAAAATAAAATCTACAAAAAATAGTACGCAAATTTGGTAAAAATTGATGTTCGGTTCTTAATATCTCTCAAATTAATTTTATTCATCCAATTTGTAAAAATTTAAGAAATGCTATTAAAATTGGTAAGCAATTTTTTTCGACTAAAAATCTATTTAACAAAATTAGATTTTCAAACTAAACTATTTCTTTATATTAAAATATTGTTGGTAATTTTAAATTTTGTAAGAATAATTGGCAAGAGTACGATAACTTAGGCTACAAGATATAATAACGGTTTTTGGTAGAGGGGCTTAATACAAGCATTTTTTACTATGGGAGGGGGGGTCTATCTCCCCCCGTTTAGGCGGTAGGGGCAATTTAAAAAAATTATTATTTAAAATGAAAAAAATTAATTAAAAAATAACGGTAATACTTACAATTAAGTATCATACCTTTTTTTAAAGCCAACATTCTGTTTTATTAGACAGTTTTTAATTCAAGTCAAAACTATGCGTAGTTCTTGAAAAATTTAATTTTAAACTCAAAATTTGAGTAAAAAAAGTTAAAAAAAAGGTTTAAATTGTAATTTTTCAATACTTCAAGATTATCTACCATTGCTTTTATTTCGGAATTTATTGCTCTTATTTGTTTTTGATCAAAAACTGAAAACAAGATGATTGTATGTCTTTTAGTTTTTGAGAAAATTGAAAATAACCACAACTACTATTTTAATTTAATTCTTTTTTTTTTGCTTGAGTGGTCTTATTTTGATAGTAACAATGGTAGGTGCGAGTTTGGATGTATGAAACAGTAAAGTGTGTGCGAGTTTGGGTGTATGCAACAGTGGGATCTGTAAGGGGGGCATGCTGCCCCCCTGCAACCCCCCTGCTTGGGCACACTATAGGATTTGGGGTGGGTGCGAGGTGGAGTGGGTGCAAGGTTGGGTGGGTGAAAGGTGCAGTGGGTGCAAGATGGGGTGCATGCAAAGTTTCTATTGCATTTAAATAAGCTGGATTTAAGAAAAATTAATTTACCCTAGGTATATCTTAATCCATATTCGATTATTACTATCAAAATAAGACTACGTTAATATACTTAAGCAAGGAAAAAGTAATTTAATTAAAATATTTTTTTTTGGTAATTTTCAATTTTCTCAAGAACTAGAAGACATAAAATCATCTAGTTTTCAGTTTTAATTCAAAAACAAATAAGAGCAATGAATTCTAGAAAAAACAGTAGTAGATAGTCTTAAGGTTTTGAAAAATTACACTTTAAACCTTATTTTTAACTTTTTTTTGACCAAATTTTGAGTTTAAAACTATTTTTTTCAAAAACTATGCATAGTTTTGACTTGATTTAAAACAGGCTAATAGACAAAAGTGTTGGCTTTAAAAAAAGGTATAATACTTAATTGTAGGTATTACCGTTATTTTTTAATTATTTTTTTTCCATTTAATGTACATATTTTTTAAATTGCCCCTACAGCCTAAACGGGGGGAGATAGACCCCCCTCCCATAGTAAAAAATGATTGTTTTTAACTGTTCTATACAAATCCGTCATTAAACTTTGTCGCCTAAGTTATCGTACTCTCCCCGAATAATTCAACTAACAACTTTTTTAACCTAACACGAAAATCTACAAACTTTTAAGCAAGACAAATCGACAGGCGGGATGGGAAGTTATCAGTGTGGGTCGCACCCCAGCATCTTTTTTCCTATTCAAAAAAGACTAATTATTAAGATTGTAGTGTCAGAAGTTAAGTTACAAATAATAAAAATGTTAATAAATAAATGAAGTGAAAGTCAAAAGTCTGACATTTACAAAAATGGATCGCTTAACTAACACACAACGTATAAGGCCTCTTTCACACGAGACGGTTTCGTCCGTACGGTTAAAATACGTACGATTTTTTTCCGTACGGACTATATTTTCACACATAACCTATTTTCCCCGTTAATCGTCTACGTTCGGTTATAGCTATTTTAAAAAATTTTCTACAGTACAATGTGACCACAAAAACGGACGGCAGACGAGTAAAAATCGTCTTTTGTGAATGCGTTCGCATAGTCACGTACGCCACTGATAAGACGGCGGGCGATGGCACGGTCGCCGTATATTTCAGTCGTTGAGATGGCTGTTTTAAATCGTCCGAAAAAACCCGTCTCCGTCCAGTGTGAAAGCTTTAGTTAATTTTATTAGTTTACTATCAAAAGCTCACGGATAAAAACCGTACGGATTTTAACCGTACGGACGAAACCGTCTCGTGTGAATGAGGCCTAACTCTTAAACACTCAAAAACCAACATTCGTCAAGCTATGGCTTACATATCGCCCAATATGTGTCAAAAAGTGGCCGAAAATTACCAAAAATGAATCGATGCTTGCAACAATTGGCGTGGTGGCCATTTAAATGACTTAGTGTTTCACACATAATGTTAACGTTCAAACTTTATAATAAAAAAGAAATATCATGAAAACAAATATTTTATATGTGTTTTATTTAAATTTACTTTTAAAACCGCAAAATGGATAACCCTAGATAAGGAACTCATTATCTTAAGGGACAAAATAAAGGGCGCATTAACTCTTCGCTAACGCCTCGAACAACTCGAAATATTCAGCACTATTAGAAACTAAAGTCAGGGATAATTGATGCGTTAGAGCAAGTTTATGAACTATTGGAAATTGTCTAGAATAGCCTCTAAGAACATAGAAACAAATTCGGAAAATAGCCAAATCGGTGTATTTTTTCGGAAACTTTAATAAAAAATCGGGGGAAGTGCAATTTTGCAACAATTTTTTTTGTTATTAATTAAAAAAGTTGTTGCTTTACAACTAATTACAATTTGTAAAGCAACAAATTAACCTCAAAAGTGGAAGTGAACGTTTGTTCTTTCGTGTTTACCCCAAAGAATTTTCAAGAACAAAAAAAATTGTTGCAAAATTGCACTTCCCCCGATTTTTTATTAAAGTTTCCGAAAAAATACACCGATTTGGCTATTTTCCGAATTTTTTTCTATGTTCTTAGCAAAAGTGGCTATTCAAGACAATTACCCTTGATTCTAATGAGGTAATTAAACATTTTAACTAACTTTCAAAACAAACAAACTTTCCTAAATCAATGTCACATTTCTATGTTGTGAAAAATATCATGTCATCATTTCAATCGACAAATTTTAAGCATAAAATTAAGAACCACAAAAATATTTCAAAAAGGCTTAAAATAATCAAATATCAAAATAGAAAACAGCTAAAACTACAATTTATTCTTGAAGTTCTTAGCTGAATTTGTCAAGATTTTAAATGTGAAATAAAGTTACTTACCCATTTTCACTCAAATTATATTTTCAAAAAAGCGACATCAAAAATTCACTTCCTCGTCAACACAACCGGGACCGATCGCGACACGAGACACCATACGATTTAAATAATTTAAAGAATAATCGCACCTTTTTTAATAATCGAACTTTTATTTCTATTCACTTCTTTACTGCACAATTAAAATAATTTTTCTTATTTTGCTCTCATGAGCTTAACACCAAAAAAACCGAATTCAAATTTTCAAATTTAACCGCCAATTAACATTACCAACACAACAGAACAAACCAACCAACCGACGACGACGCACGACGACGACCGAGCTACGGAATGAATGAAAAAGAAAATAATTAAACCGTAATTCACATTTTACAAGAAAAAACAGTAAGCCTCGCAATTAATCGATATTTTTATTGCATTAACTTAAACTTTATAACTAACTTAACATTTTGTTTAAACTTTTTCTACCGCACATTGAAAATAAATATTTTTAATTAATTTTTTGGTTTCGAATTCGAGACAAACGCGAACACAAGAATTTCACAAAAAGTTAGGTACTGCCATATACCAAAGATTAGAGATAATGAAGACGAAAGTGTTGAGAGAATATGAATGAACTAGAATATGTCATGGCGGTCAATGGCAGAGAAGAGAATTAATGGTCGTGTTCATTGGGTTCAAGTGCATGGATTCTAAACTATTGGAATTATGGTGAACTAAAACCAAGATTACAAGAGTCGATTGAGAAATCAAAACAAATCCGAATTTAAATTTCTATCCAGATACATATACATATATGGCTACTTTGGGTTGAAAGGAGACTAATGATTTAATTTAAATGGAATCGTAGTGAAATACAGAATAGGAAGTTTTGTATAATTTTATAAAAAGCCATATCGACTTTAAATAAGAAACAACTAAAAAGAGGATACATTAATACAATTAAACAAATTGGCATTTGAGAAAATTCGTAAAGTATGCAATCAAGCTGTTCTTCAAGTTGTTCGGGACTTTAAACCAATCTTTGTTGTGTTTTTGTGAGGTTTTTAATTTTTTGAGCATACAAATGTTTAAAGTTTATATAAGTTTTATGTTTTCCAGAGTTTTAAGTTTTAATCAGAGATTTAATTTTCAGTAACAGTTTTTTAAGTTGTTTCAATTTCAAGATTGTTCTTTCGATTTTTGTTTTAAATTTTATAGGATGTTAAAAACGCTTATTCTTTGTTGAATAAGATTATATTTGAGGTAACAAATATTTCGTGTTTTCAGTTTTTCAATAATTTGTATTATTTAATTAATTAATTCAATATTGGTATTGATTAGGTGAACAAGCTATAAAAAAATGCAATTTTTTGCATAAATTATAAATCATTTATTGAATTCAACTTGAAGTTTACAATCATTCGAAATTGGGACGTCAAATTTTGTAATCACCAATTGACCTTAAAAATAACTGCAATAATTTTTTCTCCAATCATTTGACTGCAATCAATTGATTGCAATCGTTTGAGAACTCATGCATTCTTTGCATTACGGTACTTAAAATCACTTAAAGTCTTTGCACTCCTAAGTGAAATTTCACTACACAAAATATGGGTACACCTATTTTTGGCGTCAAACAGCGATTTTCGATGTTAGACACCAAAATATTGGAATTAAAATTTAAAAAGTGTGTAGTGAAATACTACTTAAGAATGCAAAAAATGCAAGGACATCAAAAGAATGCAAAAGCTTCAAGTGACCGCATGAATGCATGAAGTCTTGAATGATTGCAATCAAATGATTGCAATTACGTGACAGAAAAAATTGATTGCACTATTTTACAGGATTGGTTATACTTCTTTCAAAATAATTTCAAACATCGAAGAATGATGTAAAGTTTTAATAAATATACTGTTGTCAGTTCTTTGTTTCTAAAAATAAAAATCTAAAAAAAGAGGTGGGATGCGATCCATACTTTTAACATCTCATTCGAGCTTGTATGTCGATATCTTAAGTCTAACAAAATATAAAAAAGAGGCTGGGATGGGACCCACACTGATAACTTCCCATCCCGTCTGTCTATTTGTCTTTCTTAAAAGTTTGTAGGTTTTCGTGTTAGGTTAAAAAAGTTGTTAGTTGAAATATTCTTAAAAATTTTAAAATAACAAACAATATTTTTCATATAAAGAAATACGTAGTTTAGTTTGAAAATCTAGTTTTGTTAAATAGATTTTTAGTCCAAAACAAATTTTTACAAATTTTAGTAGCATTTCTTAAATTTTTAAAAATTGGATGAATGAAATTAATTTGAGAGATATCAAGAACCGAACATCAATTTTACTATTTCTTGTAGATTCTATTTTTTTATGAAAAAACGGACTGTTGGATTTTTATAAAAAAAAGTACTAAATATCGAAAACAATATATTCTGTGATATAAAAAGAGTTCGAAAACAAATTTTTAATTTTTAAAAGCTTTTTGATTCGTAAGTAAATTTTTACCAAGTTTTAGTATTTGTTTTTTTTGTAGGGTTTTTATTTTTTGTAAAAAAAATAGTTTTTCCTCAAAATTTTACTGAGACAACAATATTTCTTAAAAGATAAAAGTTTTGAAAAGATATTTGAGTCGAAAATCAATTTTTACCAACTTTTATTAATTTTTTTGTTTAGGTTTTTATTTTTTGTAAAAAAAAACTGTCAATTCGATTTTTCTCAAAATTTGTCCAAATGTTGAAAACAATATTTTCTGTAAGCTTAAATTAGCTGGAAGCCATAATCTCAAAGTTTTGAAAAGATATTTGAGTCGAAAATCAATTTTCACCAATTTTTGTTAAATTTTCTTGTCAGTTTTTATTTTTTGTAAAAAAACTGTAAATTCGATTTTTCTCAAAATTTTACTGAATGTTGAAAATAATATTTTTTAAAAGATAGAAGTAGTTCAAGGCCAAAATCTCAAAGTTTTGAAAAGATATTTCAGTCGAAAATCAATTTTTACGAACTTTTTTTTTTTTTTTTTTTTTAAACTGTCAATTCGATTTTTCTCAAAATTTTACTGAATTTTTTTTTTTTTGAATGTTGAAAACAATATTTCTTATAAGTTAAAATAAGTTGGAAGCCATAATCTCAAATTTTTTAAAAGATATTTGAGTCGAAAATCAATTTTTACCAACTTTTGTTAAATTTTCTTGTCAGTTTTTATTTTTTGTAAAAAAAAACTGTAAATTCGATTTTTCTCAAAATTTTACCAGATGTTAAAAACTTTATTTTTCGCAGCACAAAATTGTTTTGGAGATAAAATCATTTTGTATTCGTAAAATTTTTGAGGTGACAAATTTGTTTTTTCAGTTTTTTTAATTTGTAAAAAAAACCGTTGATTAGATTTTTTTCAAAAAATATACTTGTTTGGTATTAAGTTATCATATCTATACTATTATATAAAAGCGAAACCATTTTAAAGTTTGTAACGCATGATCTCAGAAAGTAGTCAACCGATTTATTTGAAATATATTTTATTATTTTCTATATTGTTATGAGAGTGTTTATGGCTTTAATTTTTTTTTCATTAATTATTTGTCAAACTTAAATATTATTAATTTTACATCTTTTGTCCATTTTTTTTCATTAGTTGACTTATACAACCACTCATATCTTAAAACCTATACAATAATCGACAAAGATTAGCATTGCTTCATAAAGTCAATATTGTTGCACAAATTTTAAGCCTAAAATCACTTCTAAGTTAAACATACAACCTGAGAAATAAATAAAAACAAATTATAAAATTATAAACTTTTTGAATTTATTTTATCCAGGAAATTAGATTCCATCACAATCGCGAGGTCGCTGCTTTGTTTCATTTCATTTTCATTCCAACATTTTTAATTTTCTTTTCTTCCCATGCTCTTTCTCTCTTAATATTGTGTTCCATTTAATAGTTACGTCTTTTCTCTTACCTACCTCTACCTATATCTACATATTCAATTTTTCTGTATTGTATAGTTCATCAACTAACCTACACACACACATTATTTTTTTGTTTCTCTAATTCTATCGTCACATCGCTGAGCACGAGCAGTGTGGGCTCTTTTTTTTAAGTTACTATGGACATTTAATTAACTTACAGTGCCGTGCACATGAAATGCCGATTTATCTAAAAATGTTTCTATGGATATTTACACACGCATACCTATAGATGTATGAGAACATTAAAAAAAACAAATTTGTTTTTTTTTTACCGCAAATCTATACTATTATATAAAAGCGAAATCATATATACATATAAACTAAAATTAATATTATTGTAGAAAATATGCTCAGTCCCATTGAGAAATTTTTTCATATGCTAATACTAATATTCAAAAATGGTCGTGGTTACAATTTGCGAAGCAACGCAAGCACGGGTCGGCTAGTATTATATAAAATTTAATTCAAGTCTCTAGCATTTTTGGTTCGTAAGATATTTAGGGTTAACCAACATTTTCACCTTTTTTAAAAGTTAAGTTATCGTACTCTCCCCTTTTTGGCAAGAGTACGATAACTTAGGCGACAAGATATAATAACGGTTTTTGGTAGAGGGGCTTAATACAAGCATTTTTTACTATGGGAGGGGGGTCTATCTCCCCCCGTTTAGGCGGTAGGGGCAATTTAAAAAAATTGTTATTTAAAATGAAAAAAATTAAATAAAAAATAACGGTAATACTTACAATTAAGTATCATACCTTTTTTTAAAGCCAACATTCTGTTTTATTAGCCAGTTTTTAATTCAAGTCAAAACTATGCGTAGTTCTTGAAAAATTTAATTTTAAACTCAAAATTTGAGTAAAAAAAGTTAAAAAAAAGGTTTAAATTGTAATTTTTCAATACTTCAAGATTATCTACCATTGCTTTTATTTCGGAATTTATTGCTCTTATTTGTTTTTGATCAAAAACTGAAAACAAGATGATTGTATGTCTTTTAGTTTTTGAGAAAATTGAAAATAACCACAACTACTATTTTAATTTAATTCTTTTTTTTTTGCTTGAGTGGTCTTATTTTGATAGTAACAATGGTAGGTGCGAGTTTGGATGTATGAAACAGTAAAGTGTGTGCGAGTTTGGGTGTATGCAACAGTGGGATCTGTAAGGGGGGCATGCTGCCCCCCTGCAACCCCCCTGCTTGGGCACACTATAGGATTTGGGGTGGGTGCGAGGTGGAGTGGGTGCAAGGTTGGGTGGGTGAAAGGTGCAGTGGGTGCAAGATGGGGTGCATGCAAAGTTTCTATTGCATTTAAATAAGCTGGATTTAAGAAAAATTAATTTATCCTTGGTATATCTTAATCCATATTCGATTATTACTATCAAAATAAGACTACGTTAATATACTTAAGCAAGGAAAAAGTAATTTAATTAAAATATTTTTTTTTGGTAATTTTCAATTTTCTCAAGAACTAGAAGACATAAAATCATCTAGTTTTCAGTTTTAATTCAAAAACAAATAAGAGCAATGAATTCTAGAAAAAACAGTAGTAGATAGTCTTAAGGTTTTGAAAAATTACACTTTAAACCTTATGTTTAACTTTTTTTTGACCAAATTTTGAGTTTAAAACTATTTTTTTCAAAAACTATGTATAGTTTTGACTTGATTTAAAAACAGGCTAATAGACAAAAGTGTTGGCTTTAAAAAAAGGTATAATACTTAATTGTAAGTATTACCGTTATTTTTTAATTATTTTTTTTCCATTTAATGTACATATTTTTTAAATTGCACCTACCGCCTAAACGGGGGGAGATAGACCCCCCCTCCTATAGTAAAAAATGCTTGTTTTTAACTGTTCTATACAAATCCGTCATTAAACTTTGTCGCCTAAGTTATCGTACTCTCCCCTTTTTTTTAAACTGCTATGGTGAAAAACCGCCCACGCAATTTTCTTGAGGGCCCTTTCTGCATCTTTCTGCCTTATTATCTGTATAACAAAATTTATTTGAAGTCGATATCTCTTCTGGTTCTTGAGCTATGGACGAAGAAAAAAACGGCGCAGGGACATAAGGCCCAGGGACATAACCCACCCGAGTGGGACATAAAGCCGAAATTTAATTTGGGCCCAAGTCCCACCCAAGTAAGACGTAAGTCCCAAATTTGTTTGTTAAAAATGGTACATTGTCCCCAAATTTTCGGAGAGCCAAAAAAGAATATAAAGTTTTTGTATTTCAATACAATGAACAATAATTTTTTGATACGGAGAAAATACAAAAATTTGGAAAAACAAAAAAGTTTATTTTCAACATTATTTGCGGGATCTCAAGATTTTAATTTCCTTTTTCGGGGTCACACCCGCTCACGCAACTCCGTTGCTTTGCTTAGGGTGTGTAAAGTCGCCAGGCAGGCGCCTACATATATCAACAACTTCTTTCAATAAAAGCACTTGTGGGTGGCACGCTTCGCGGGTTCTCAGGATTTTAACTCCCTTTTTCGGGGTCACACCCGCTCACGCAACTCCGTTGCTCCGCTTAGGGCAGTAGCGTAGCGTGGTGGGGGCAGGGGGGGCAAATGCCCCGGGCGGGCGGCACTTGTTTGAGGGGCGGCAAAAAAGGGGCGGCGGGAAAAAAATGTTACCAAAACAAAAAACCCTGCACTTGTTTGAGGGGCGGCAAAAAAACCAAAACAAAAGAACCCTGAAATAATTTTCGGTAAACAGAATTTCGTATGGGGTGGCATCCAATCGACCTGTACTTCATTTAACCACAAATTTAACTTAAGCATTAGACTGAAAATCTACGATGGTAAATCTTTTGCGAATTACGATCCACCCATCACACTTTCAGATGAACAACAAAATCTTAAATAACAATTGCTTCACTATTAGCGGTTGTTGTGACCGAAAATCTCAAAGAAAATTTCTGAATAAGCAACGCAGCAAAACAATCCCTCATTAAATTATTCTAACAGAACACATATCTTTTGGGACGGGTGGTGAGGTGTCGACTCGTCGCGGCGGAGCGGCGCGGCGGGTAAAGAAAAACATCGAAATCAACCCTTCACGATCACGAACATTCTCGCACCAACCCAAACTGTTCAGGTATCTGGCAGTTGAACACCTGCAAAATGCAAGTTATTTTCATTTGCTTTCGCAAATGAGCAATTTTCAGAAATCTGTTTTGGCACTAAACACGAATCTACCCTTGCAAACATCACTTTGTATGCTTCTAAAGCATTGAAAGAGAATTTAACCCACTACAAGGATTTAGATGACATTGGAAAATGGCCAGAAGGTATTGCACCAAGAATTAGAACTCTTCTTGTTCAACGAGGACCAGAAGTTGTGCAGCATCTTCAAAGTAGCTTTGCTGCTGTATCTACAGTTTCAGGTACATCTAGGCGGTTAACGAAAGATTGGTTTTACCGCACACTAACAAATGGCGAAAAAGTATTAAGGAGCTGGTTAGCTTATTCTCCTTCTAAAATGTCATTATTTTGTTATTGTTGCTGCTTATTTGAAGATAAGACCAGAGAGGGACAATCAATGTTCTGTTCAACCAATGGATTCAATAACTGGAAAAAACTTAATCCCAAAGTACAGAACCATGAGTCAGGTCCAAAACATAACATAAATGTTTGCAAATGGAAAGAATTGGAAGTAAGACTTCAGAAAGATCAAACCATTGATCAAACTGGGGAAAAACTCTTGGCTAATAAATCAAAAAAATGGCAAGAAATTCTTGTTAGAATGGTTGACATCATTAAATTTCTAGCAAAACAAACTTTAGCTTTTCGTGGCCATAGAGAAGACCCTACAAGCTCTAATAGAGGCAACTTCTTAGAGCTAGTACATCTCATCTCAAAGTATGACCCAGTCCTTCGTGAGCATCTTGTAAGAATAAAAATGAATGAAAAAATATCAACAAGTTATGTCGCCACAAATTCAAAATGAATTTATAAACATTTTAGGAGAAGAAGTGCGACATCAAATTATTTCTGAGGTGAAAAAAGCGAAATACTATTCAATAATTTTTGATAGCACTCCTGATATTTCCCACAAAGACCAGACCAGTCAAGTGTTGCGGTATATAAAAATTGAAGATCATCATATAAAAGTGGTGGAATCCTTTGTTGATTTCATTGAAACGAAAGATAAAACTGCTGAGGGCATTGCCGAGATGATCCTTTGTAAACTAAAAACCGACGGCCTGGATATAATGGATTGCAGGGGTCAAGCTTACGGCAATGCCGCTGTTATGGCCGGAAAAAACACAGGAATATAAAAAAAAATTCAAGACATAAACCCGAAAGCCCAGTTCGTTCCATGCTCAAATCACTCTTTAAATCTTGTTTGCCTGCACGCTGCTGCAACTGAGTCCGACTCAGTTACTTTTTTCGGAACATTGGAACGATGCTATGTGTTTTTTGCAATGTCAACTCATCGTTGGGACGTCCTGATTGCGACCACTGGTAAATCGTTGAAAAGGATTCAAGAAACAAGATGGAGTGCAAGAGCGGATTCTGTGGAGACCATATACTCTTACTATGAGGATATTTTAAATTCTATAGAAAAGCTTACTGAGACAGGCGAAAGCTTAAATACGAGAACAGATGCAGGAACTTTGTTTATAGCAATGCAAGCTTTTTCTTTTCTCTGCTTTTTGGGCTTTTGGAAACCTGTTCTTCATGAAATAAATGATTGTCAAATTTACTTACAAACCGAAGGTCTTGACCTTTATCAGTGTGCAGCTAAAATCAGTGCTCTACTGACTTTTCTTGAAGACACAAGAGAAAAATTAGTCAATGATGCTCTTGTTTACGCAAGGAATTTGTGTGAGAGCTTAGGCATTTCCTTGGATCCTCCCAGAAGGAAAAAAAGGAAATACATCTTTGGTGATGGAAGCACAGATGTTGGTCTGTCTCATGACGAAGAGTTGAGAAGAAAATTGTTTTCTTCCTTAGATAAAATCATCGTCGAAATCAAGGAGAGATTTAACCAATTGCAAAGTTTGGCCAAAAAATTCGACTTTCTCTCAGCTTCTAAGCTACTGGCTGAAAATTTTGATTACGATTCGGAACTTGCATTCAATGAGCATGATGTATCTCCCGATGATTTCAAAATAGAACGTGGTCGATTAAGAGCCTTTGCATCTTCCTTGGAAAGACTTAACGATCTTGAAAGAACAAACCCGCTTGAAATATTAAATTTCATAGTACAGTCGAAGTTAGAAACAAGTTTGCCAAACATTACCATTATGCTGCGTATTTTTTTAACAATAGCAATAAGCAATACCGGATGTGAGAGGAGTTTTTCAAAACTAAAACTAATAAAAAACTATCTCAGGTCAGCAATGAGTACTCTAAGGTTAAGTAATCTAGGAATTCTAGCCATAGAAATGCAAAAAACTGATGCGATTGACACCGAAAGAATAATAAAAGAATTTGTGTGTAAAAAACAAAGAAGACAAATAATTTAAACATTTTCTACGTTTTATAAATTATTAGACATCGGTAACGTACATAAGTCAATGTCAGTTGAGTTGCTTGCCACAATGTAATTAAAAAAAACAAATTTGCTTAATTTAAAAATCGAAACAAATGTTCATTAAAAATAAAAATATACGAAACTTTCCTTATTAAAATGAATACAAAAATTAAATTTTTGCTTTATATGTACTAGTAATAACCAAAATGAAGTGATTTAAAAAATTAAATATAATTTCTTAATCTTAATTTATTTTTTGAGCTTTATTTTATAGTGAGTATGCAATTTAAAACATTAACCAAATTTGAATGTTAGGTTCCTTAAAATGTGGTTACTTTCAATATGGTTATAATCGATATATGTACATCACCTACAAATAAATGGATACTCTGTAAGTATAGTTCATTATGGAAGAAATGGTAGTGTTCAACTTTGACAAAAAAAATTTGGGGCGGCAAAATTTGATCTGCCCCGGGCGGCAAAAACCCACGCTACGCCACTGGCTTAGGGTATGAAAAGTCGCCAGGCAGGCGCCAATATCAACAGCTTTTTTGAATAAAAGCACATGTGGGTGGCCCGCTTCGCGGGATCTCAGGATTTAAACTCCACAAAATAAAGTCTTGTGGTATTGAAGTGCTCCAAGTTTTGTCATTTGGTGATTCTTATTAAGTGGGACATTAGCCCCAACATTTTTATTTGGGGCTTCGGTCTTACTTGGATGGAACTTAGGGCTCAAATTAGATTTCGGTTTTATGTCCCACCGAAGTGAGACATAAGCCCCAAACAAAAAAGTTGGGCGTTATGTCACTGGGCCCTATGTCTCTGCGCCTTAAATTCCACGCAAAACCTTTCGATTTTCAATAGAGTACGAAACTTCTATGGAATTTCACATACACTTTGTTTTATTTAAATTTACAGAAGTGCCGAATGAAAGACCCTGTACATCAAGGGCGGATCCAGACTTTTCATCAGGGGGGGGTCACACACTTAGATGAGTTTTTACTCACTGCTTAAAAATGTTCTTTAATGTTTTGTAAAGGAGGCTAACAAAATTTAAATAACATATAATGTGTACGAATATATTAACCTAACCTTTACACATTTCAATTGCTAAAATGACAACTTTAGTCATCAAATTATTTTATAACACTGTTGTCCAGCAAGGTATTGTCCAACTATTTAATTTGGATGACTCCCTACATATGAAAGCATTCCTAGATTCCAAAAGTTTTCTAAATATGCCCTATTTAAGAGCTAAAACACAATAGTTTAGAGGGTTTTTGCTGCATTTCACGCAGAAATGTAAGAAATTGTTTTCAAACGTAGCTTTTTAAAAAATGAAATATACTTTTCTTGTTTCCATCTCTTTTAATGCGAAGAACGCTGCAAAAATTCAAAAATCCAAAAAATGAGAGAGGATCTGATATGTAGAAATGTGGAGCTTTTTATGACGTAGTTTTTTCGAACTTAATTTTCGGGAGTCTCTTATTACTATCGTTATCAATCTTCTTACTCGTATTTTGATCTTAAAGGCGTTAACAAAACTTAAAAATGGTAGAGACAAAAAGGTTTGGTTCTTGAATTTAAGGAAATAGTTGCATTTAAGTACATAATTTCCCTAAAAAATTAAATTTAATCAAAGTAAAGTAGGTAAACAAATAAGTTTGGAAGAAAAGTTTTTGTAGCACTCACAAATTACACGTTTCAAAGCTTTTATATCAATAGATATGAAACGTTTATTAGTTTTACAAAAATGTCACTTGATTTTTTTGGGAAATTTGTATTATTGAAATTCGTGTTTAAATCTCAGTTCTAGAGCATCCAAAGCAAATTCACTCCAAAAGTAGATTTATTAATTTTTTTAAGATCTTTTGTATTCAACAGAAAACCAATTTTGAAAGAAATAAAATGCATGACTGGGTCTCTAGAACTTGCTAATTTATTCCAAAAAGTCTGTTTAAAAATATTTCCTGTATTTTAAGATTTAAAAATGTACCTGCAAAATAAGTTTTTCTCAAAAATTTAAATGCCATTTTATTTGTCAAAATTTAAATGCCATTTTATTTGTCAAAAAATATAGACTAACTTATTTTTTTTTCGAAAATCATTTTAAATTTTGTCTTAAAAATATTTTTGGTAAGCACTAAATAAAGAGCTTATAAATATATGTACATTTTAAATTTAAATTTCGTCAAAAAATGTTGTCCCCTTTCTGAGATATCGAGTTCTGTAAACAAAAGTAGTTTTTTTTTCTAAATAAAAAAAAATACATTTTTGGTCATAGAAAATCATCATCAATTTGATCATTGACAAAAGCTTGCACAGAAAGAGAAGAATTTTAAAAACGGTCCATTAGTTCTTGAGAAAACTTAAAAATAAAATAAAGGTTTTTTGAGGGGTACCCTTCTGAGCCAATACGAAAATATGTTTTTCTTGTAAAAAGAAGCCAAATTAAGAACACAAAATTTAGAGGAAGTTTTAGAAAAATCCCATGTTTGAACCAAAACATTTGTATGGGACTGCTGTTATTTTTCATATTAATAAAATGAAAAAAAAACACCTTACACTAATCGGCTGAAAATCTTAATTTCAATCAACACAATTGTTTGGACTGTAGGGACCAGGAAAGACAAACAGACGGATGGAATCGGGGTACCCACTTCTTTCGACTTCTCTACCGTCGTAATGTAATTTTTAATTAAAAGCTCTAGTTCGAAATTTTTTACTAAAGCAAAACTTGCTATATAATTCCTGTATGTCGCAAGTAAAAATCACTTCAATCACTATTTATATGTGTCAAAATTTAATAATAAAATTGAAGGTTTTAAAGGCAACATAATATAAAATTGATAATCTCTTATTCAAGGTTTCTTCTTAAGAACCTGAATATTTGCTCTTTTTCTTAGAAACAATTTTTATGAAAATAATTTAAAGCATGACTAAAGTTTTTTTCAAATTCTTAATTGAGTGAAAACAAAAATTTTAGTTGTTTTTGACAACAAACCACTTTTTGGTGAACGTCGTTAAATTACTAATAAATGTATAGATGAAATCTTTACTTATACAACTTAACTGTATAAGCTTTATGGCTCATATGACCCCCCCCCTGGATCGTCATTTGGTCAAAAGTTGATGAATTTGTGCTGCGTTTTTTGAATAGGCTGAATTTCCGATTCAATTTTGTTCTTGGTCCAGTCCTCAGTTAAAAATAAGGAAGTAAGTTTAAGGAAGTCATCCATTAATGCAATACGACTAGTTTTGAATTGAAGGGAATTCCTACGAAAAAGCAAACAAATTATCTCCCAGGGGGGGGTCATGACCCCTACGACCCCCCCCCCTGGATCCGCCATTGCTGTACATTATTATATTCAGTTCTATTAAAAACAACTATCTTTGTTCATATGTGCCACCCTTTTCATCCCCCAACAAGTTCCAACATTTATTTTCAAATTACCATAACTTTTGTGGAAGTGGCTATTCTAGACAATTACCCTTGATTCTAATGAGTAATTAAACATTTTAAACTTTCAGAACAAACAAACTTTCCTAAATCAATGTCACATTTCTATGTTGTGAAAAATTATCATGTCGTCATTTCAATCAACAGATTTTAAGCACAAAATTAATAACTACAAAAATATTTCAAAAATGCTTAAACTAGTCAAATATCACAATAAAAAACAGCTAAAACTTCAATTTATTCTTGAAGTTTTTAGCTGAATTTGTCAAGATTCTTAATAGGAAATAAAGTTACTTACGCATTTTCACTCAAATTATATTTTCAAAAAAGCGACATCAAAAATTCACTTCGTCGTCGTCAACACAACCGGGACCGATCGCGACACGAGACACCATACAATTTAAATAATTTAAAGAATAATCACACTTTTTTTTAATAATCGAACTTTTATTTCTATTCACTTTTTTACTGCACAATTAAAATAATTTTTCTTATTTTGCTCTCATGAGCTTAACACCAAAAAAACCGAATTCAAATTTTCAAATTTAACCGCCAATTAACATTACCAACACAACAGAACAAACCAACCAACCGACGACGCACGACGACGACGACCGAGCTACGGAATGAATGAAAAAGAAAATAATTAAACCGTAATTCACATTTTACAAGAAAAAACACTTAACCTCGCAATTAATCGATATTTTTATTGCATTAACTTAAACTTTACAACTAACTTAACATTTTATTTAAACTTTTTCTACCGCACATTGAAAATAAATATTTTTAATTAATTTTTTTGTTTCGAATTCGAGACAAACGCGAGCACTAGAATTTCACAAAAAGTTAGGTACTGCCATATACCAAAGATTAGAGATAATGAAGACGAAAGTGTTGAGAGAATATGAATGAGCTAGAATATGTCATGGCGGTCAATGGCAGAGAACGAGAAGAGAATTAATGGTCGTGTTCATTGGGTTCAAGTGCATGGATTGGAATTATGGTGAACTATTGGAATTATGGTGAATTAAAACCAAGATTACAAGAGTCGATTGAGAAATCAAAACAAATCCGAATTTAGATTTCTATCCAGATATGTACATATAAATGGCTACGTTGGATCGAAAGGAGACTGAAAGATTTAATTTAAATGGAATCGTAGTGAAATACAGAATAGGAAGTTTTGTATGATTTTATAAAAAGCCATATCGACTTTAAATAAGAAACAACTAAAAAGAGGATACATTAATACAATTAAACAAATTGGCATTTGAGAAAATTCGTAAAGTATGCAATCAAGCTGTTCTTCAAGTTGTTTGGGACTTTAAACCAATCTTTGTTGTGTTTTTGCAGGTTTTTAATTTTTTAACCATACAAAAATTTAAAGTTTATATAAGTTTTATGTTTTCCAGTTTTAAGTTTTAATCAGAGATTAAATTTTTAGTAGAAGTTTTTCAAGTTGTTTCAAGATTGTTCTTTCGATTTTTGTTTTAAATTTTATAGAATGTAAAAACGCTTATTCTTTGTTGAATAAGATTATATTTGAGGTAACAAATATTTCGTGTTTTCAGTTTTTCAATAATTTGTATTATTTAATTAATTAATTCAATATTGGTATTGATTAGGTGAACAAGCTATAAAAAAATGCAATTTTTTGCATAAATTATAAATCATTTATTGAATTCAACTTGAAGTTTACAATCATTCGAAATTGGGACGTCAAATTTTGTAATCACCAATTGACCTTAAAAATAACTGCAATAATTTTTTCTCCAATCATTTGACTGCAATCAATTGATTGCAATCGTTTGAGAACTCATGCATTCTTTGCATTACGGTACTTAAAATCACTTAAAGTCTTTGCACTCCTAAGTGAAATTTCACTACACAAAATATGGGTACACCTATTTTTGGCGTCAAACAGCGATTTTCGATGTTAGACACCAAAATATTGGAATTAAAATTTTAAAAGTGTGTAGTGAAATTTTACTTAAGAATGCAAAAAATGCAAAGACATCAAAAGAATGCAAAGACTTTGAGTGAACGCATGAATGCATGAAGTCTTGAATGATTGCAACAAGTGATTGCAATTACATGACAGAAAAAATTGATTGCACTATTTTACATGATCTGTTATTGGTTATACTTCTTTCAAAATAATTTTAAACATCGAAGAATGATGTAAAGTTTTAATAAATATATTGTGGTCAATTTTTTGTTTACAAAAATAAAAATCTAAGAAAAGAGGTGGGATGCGACTCACACTTTTAACATCTCATTCGAGCTAGTATGTCGATATCTTAAGTCTAACAAAATATAAAAAAAGAGGCTGGGATGGGACCCACACTGATAACTTCTTGTCTTGCTTAAAAGTTTGTAGGTTTTCGTGTTAGGTTAAAAAAGTTGTTAATTGAATTATTCTTACAAAATTTAAAATTACCAACAATATTTTAATATAAGGAAATAGTTAAGTTTGAAAATCTAATTTTATTAAATAGATTTTTAGTCGAAAAAAATTGTTTACCAATTTTAGCAGCATTTCTTAAATTTTTACAAATTGGATGAATGAAATTAATTTGAGAGATATCAAGAACCGAACATCCATTGTACTATTTTTTGTAGATTTTATTTTTTTTATGAAAAAACGGACTGTTGGATTTTTATAAAAAAAAGTACTGAATATCGATAACAATATTTTCTGTGAAATTAAAAGAGTTCGAAGACAATATTTTTAATTTTTAAAAGCTTTTTGAGTCGTAAGTAAATTTTTACCAAGTGTAAGTATTGTTTTTTTGTTAGGTTTTTATTTCTTGTAAAAAATTAGATTTTCCACAGAATTTTAATGAGTGTTGACAACAATATTTCTTAAAAGATAAAATTCAATTTTTCTCAAAATTTTACTGAATGTTGAAAATAATATTTTTTAAAAGATAAAAGTAGTTTAAGGCCAAAATCTCAAAGTTTTGAAAAGATATTTCAGTCGAAAATCAATTTTTACCAACTTTTATTTATTTTTTTGTTTAGATTTTTTTTTTTAACTGTCAATTTGATTTTTCTCAAAATTTTACTGAATGTTGAAAACAATATTTCTTTTAAGTTAAAATTAATTGGAAGCCATAATCTCAAAGTTTTAAAAAGATATTTGGGTCGAAAATCAATTTTTACCAACTTTTGTTAAATTTTCTTTTAAGTTTTTATTTTTTGTAAAAAAACTGTAAATCGATTTTTCTCAAAATTTTACTAAATGTTGAAAATAATATTTTTTAAAAGATAAAAGTACTTTAAAGCCAATATCTCAAAGTTTTAAAAAGATATTTCAGTCGAAAATCAATTTTTACCAACTTTTATTTATTATTTTGTTTAGATTTTTATTTTTTGTAAAAAAGCTGTCAATTCGATTTTTCTAAATTTTACTGAATGTTGACAACAATATTTCATAAAAGTTAAAATTAGCTGGAAGCCATAATCTCAATATTTTGAAAAGATATTTGAGTCGAAAATCAATTTTTACCAACTTTTGTTAAATTTTCTTTTAAGTTTTTATTTTTTGTAGAAAAACTGTAAATTCGATTTTTCTCAAAATTTTACTGAATGGTGAAAATAATATTTTTTAAAAGATAAAAGTAGTTTAAGGCCAATATCTCAAAGTTTTGAAAAGATATTTGAGTCGAAAATCAATTTTTACTAACTTTTGTTAAATTTTCTTTTAAGTTTTTATTTGTTTTAAAAAAACTGTAAATTCGATTTTTCTCAAAATTTTACTGAATGTTGAAAATAATATTTTTTTAAAAGATAAAAGTAGTTTAAGGCCATAATCTCAAATTTTTGAAAAGATATTTGAGTCGAAATTCAATTTTTACCAACTTTGAGTAATGTTTTTTTTATTTTTTAGAAAAAAAAACTGTCAATTCGATTTTTCTCAAAATTTTACCAGATGTTAAAAACTTTATTTTTAGCAGCACAAAATTGTTTTGGAGATAAAATCATTTTGTATTCGTAAAATTTTCGAGGTGACAAATTTTTTTCCAGTTTTTTTGATTTATAAAAAAAACAGTTAATTGGATTTTTTCCCTAAAATGTACTTGTTTTGTATCACGTTACAATGTATAATATTAAATTTAATTCAAGTCTCTAGCGTTTTTGGTTCGTAAGATATTTAGGGTTAACCAAAATGTTCACCGTTTTCTAAACTGTTATGGTGAAAAAACCGCCCACGCAATTTTCTTGAGAGCCCTTTCTGCATCTTTCTGCCTTATTATCTGTAAAATAAAATTTAGTCGATATCTCTTCTGGTTCTTGAGCTATGGACGACGAAAAAACGTCGCGAACGTACGTACACACGCACGCACAGACATCTTTCTAAAAATCTTTTATTTCGACTCTAGGGACCTTGAAACGTTAAGAAATGTCAAAATTTTCAATTTTATAAATCGGACCCATTACAATAATTTCCCTTGGGAAGTTAAAAAAAAAAAACAAATAAATTTGGATGAATGAAATTAATTTGAAGTCAATATCTTCTATTGTTCAAGAGATATCGAGAACCGAACATCAATTTTTACCAAATTTGGGTACTATTTTTTGTAGATTTTAATTTTTTATAAAAAAACTGACTGTTGGTTTTTTATAAAACAAATTTATGAATATCAAAAACAATATTTTCTATGAGATAGAATTAGTTTGAAGCCAATATTTTAAATTGTTGAAAAGATATTTGAGTCGAAAATCAATTTTTACCAACTTTTAGGAATGTTTTTTCTGGGTTTTAACATTGGCGTTGGTTAAGCAATGATGACCACAATTGAATGATTTGGATATGGGGCCCAAATACATGAATCATTGACCCCAAAGCGATGCCCTTTTGAAGGATGTTAAATTCCGACGCAGAGACATAGGGCCCAGGGACATAACGCCCAACTTTTTTTTTAAGGCTTATGGATGTCTCACTTCGGTGGGACATAAAACCGAAATTGAATTTGGGCCTTAAGTCCTACTCAAATATGACCTAAGTCCCAAATTTGTTTGTTAAAAATGGGACATTGTCCCCAAATTTTTGTAGAGCTAAAAAAGGGTATGTAAAGTCGCCAGGCAGGCGCCAATATCAACAGCTTTTTTGAATAAAAGCACCTGTGGGTGGCCCGCTTTGCGGGATCTCAGGATTTAAACTCCACAAAACAAAGCCTTGTGGTATTGAAGTGCTCCAAGTTTTGTCATTTGGTGATTCTTATTAAGTGGGACATTAGCCCCAAATTTTTTTTTGGGGCTTCGGTCTTACTTGGATGGAACTTAGGGCTTAAATTAGATTTCGGTTTTATGTCCCACCGAAGTGAGACATAAGCCCCAAAAAAAAAGTTGGGCGTTATGTCCCTGGGCCCTATGTCCCTGCGCAGTTAAATTTCGACGAAGAGACATAGGGCCCAAGGACTTAACGCCATACTTTTTTTTATAGCTTATGTCTCACTTCGGTGGGAAATAAAACCTAAATTGAATTTGGGCCTTAAGTCCTACTCAAATATGACCCAAGTCCCAAATTTGTTTGTTAAAAATGGGACATTGTCCCCAAATTTTTGTAGAGCTAAAAAAGGGTACGTAAAGTCGCCAGGCAGGCGCCAATATCAACAGCTTTTTTGAATAAAAGAACCTGTGGGTGGCAAACTCCACAAAACAAAGCCTTGTGGTATTGAAGTGCTCCAAGATTTGTCATTTGGTGATTCTTATTAAGTGGGACATTAGCCCCAAATTTTTTTTTGTGGCTTCGGTCTTACTTGGGTGGGACTTAAGGCCCAAATTCAATTTCGGTTTTATGTCCCACCGAAGTGAGACATAAGCCCCAAAAAAAAATTGGGCGTTATGTCCTTGGGCCCTATGTCTCTGCGTCGGAATTTTTTTTATAGCTTATGTCTCACTTCAGTTTGACATAAAACCGAAATTGAATTTGGGCCTTAAGTCCTACTCAAATATGACCTAAGTCCCAAATTTGTTTGTTAAAAATGGAACATTGTCCCCAAATTTTTGTAGAGCTTAAAAAGGGTATGTAAAGTTGCCAGGCAGGCGCCAATATCAACAGCTTTTTTGAATAAAAGCACCTGGGGGTGTCGTGGTGTCCCACCAAAGTGAGACATAAGCCCCAAACAAAAAAGTTGGGCGTTATGTCCCTGGGCCTTATGTCTCTGAGCCTTAAATTCCACGCAAAACCTTTCGATTTTCTATAGAGTACGAAACTTCTATGGAATTTCACATACACTTTGTTTTACTTAAATTTACAGAAGTGCCAAATGAAAAACCCTGTACATTATTATATTCAGTTATACTGAAAACAACTATTTTTATTCATATGTGCCACCCTTTTCATCCCCCAACAAGTTCCAACATTAATTTTCAAATTACCATAACTTTTGTGGCCTGATTGCTCTGAAACTCATTTCCAATATGTCCAATTTGAATTACATGGAAAAGCCTAATCCTTCCTTTTATGCAGAGAGAAAAAAAAGGAAATCTCTAATCGATTTCGTCTGGCCCAAAGGAATTATACATATAACCAGAAAAAAACGAAAGGAAACCTTTTTATTTTTCTTTTTGCTGATCTCTGGAATGGGCTAATACCATGTGATTAGATTTTTAGCTTCCGGAAAATGTTGCCTTTTTTTTAAATGCACATATATCACTTTTATACAAAAATATTTAAGGCTAATTCAACTCACTCAGAACATGTATATGGGAGGAAAAAAAAGGATGCCCTTCTCCATTTAAGGAAAAAACAAATGGAAAATGAGCTTTAAAAAAACGAATTGGTATAAATCGACCCTCGTATAAGAGAAAGCTGTTTCTCTTTCCCATGTTAAAACGACTTGGCTTGAATAATTACGGTTGAATAAATTCATGTTTTGGCATTTTGTTTTCCTGTGAAACATACATACTTTGCGTTGTCGGGGCAAAGCTAGTACATACCTTGAGCGTATTGCTATACCTTAACCCTGATCCAAAAAAGTAACTCATAATTATGTAATATTGCAAAAACCCATGTCACAGTTTTTGACATTGAAATAATTATTATCCTCGAAAAGAACAAGAATAAAAATGTGGGAATGTTATTTTCGTATTTTTTTTTGTTGAGCCTCCTGCCACGACGAGGTAGCTCCCCATGTACTTGTACCTTTTCCAATTCAAGGATAATAAGAAGTACATATTTACCTTCGTTTTTACATTCACTCACGTTTTATAAGCATTTGTTTCGAAGGCTAGAAAGTTATATCGTTCAGGTTTTTATTTTTGTAAATAAGGAGTCACCATCGTTCGTCCTGCTGGGAGATGGGAGAACCAACGTACTTTCTAGGTAAGGTTTGTACATACATAGGATTCAGGTATGTATAGGTACATACATATATGACGAGGGAAACTACGCATTAAATTTTTGTAAGCGCGTATACTTAAGAACATCAATCACCTTTTAAAGGTTAAGTTCATGTTAAGGAAAAAAGTTTGAAGGCATACTGGAAGCAAGGTTAAAGATTACTTCAAAAGGTAATGAATGCACAAAAAGTAGCTTTATAATTCTTTGAGATCACTTCAAAAAAAATATAGCTGACCGGATAAATTATGCCATATTTTTAATATGACTTAACATAGCAAACAACTCTCTCTCTTACCAGTGGTGGTGTGTTCCAAGTTGGTTAAGGGCTCATTTAACTCTATGAGAGGTCATTTTATTTATAATGCATTATTTTTGTATGTTGAATACGAAGGTTTTACGAACTTGAACTTGGAACTTGACCGAGACATCTCATGATTCAATGAATTTTCGAAATTTACTTGCTCAAAAGAGAGGGTTTGAATGGAGCTGTTGATGCATTATTTTTTTAGTTCGGAATATTAAAATGAAAGGGGAAGACAGAGTATGGTAAGGGATTATACATTCACAAAGTACGGCAAAAGAACTAATTACTCCTTCTAGCAGTACGACCCAAAATAACGTCCGAGAGTATATTGATGAGCATTAATCGAGGACAGTAGACAGCGTTGAGTTCTGAATTCAGTAAATTTATAATCTATTGCTGCTAAAGACAGTAATACATCCAAGAAGTCGGGTTTTATATCTTAAAACAACTATGAAGCCAAAGGAAGGGTCCTGTCATCAGTGAAGCAGGTAAGTTGACTAAAGTTTCATACATAAGATCAATTACAAAAATGAGAAAAAGTATGGGACACAGGACAGAGCCCTGGGGAACACCGTTATTTGGTTTGTGGGTTTTATACTTGAACCCATCCAATACTACTTGTCTTAATGCTCCAAAGCCTATATTCGAATCCGAAAAAGGAGTGATTTATCTGAATCCAAATGCCAAACTTTATCAAAACTTTTTTAAATATCACGTTCAATGATCTTTCTTCTCCATCCTATGTAAAGATTTATTCCACTGTTTTATAGTGAGGTAAAACATGATGCCATTAGAAAGCTTTGAGTCTTCAAGATATTAAAAATAAATAAATTTGGTTGCGCAACAGTCCGTTGAGAACCTTACAACTCTCAACCATTCCCATGTGCGAGTAATGTTGTCAGGGATGGAGGGGACCTACAGTTTTAAGCCGAATCCGAACGGCAAATTTGAGGAAGCACTTTTCATGACAAGAATTACTCTTGAAGAATTTATCAATTTCTCGCAAGAGGCAGTACCTACCCGTGAAAAAAACTTTAGGTGGCATAGGCAGGGATCGAACTCAAGACCTTTGTCATGACAGTTCAACGCACTAACCATCATGCCACGGTTACTTCAAGATATTAGTCAACTATTTAATAAATCTGCGATTTGATAACCTTGGAGAGAAGGAACTTTAGTGGTATCGGTCTATATTCAAGGGGGATGTATATTCGTCTTCTTTGGGTACAGAGTGGATAAATACTGTTTTCTAATTGAGTAAACATGACCTGCAGATACAATCAGGATCTTCTAAGACTTGATTTACAGTAAGTGAAGTCAGAAAGATGTTTGCTTACACCAACTCATTTACGCTCTTAATTAAAAGCTGTATCATAAAACTCTCTTTCAGCAGCGTTGAATAAGTGGCAAACTGTCCATCAAAAAGATTGTCAATTTTATTTTATTTTTGAACGCTTTATCCATCTATATGGTAGTTTGGTAAAACAGAGTGAAGAAATGAAAGCCAATATGATAGCTATATGGTTGATATCAGCTTCTAATATATCACAGCTATTTGTGTTCAATAGTTCAGAATTGACGTACTCAATTTTAAGAATACTGAAAATATGTATTAATATTGTGATAAATTTAGTTGATGCAGATTTTGTTGATAAGTTCAACTTTTGTTCAATACAACGAAATAACTTTTTCACATTTTTTGCAAAGTTCTTACCATCTTATATCCTAAGAATATTTCTTTACTACATTTTATTCTGTTCAAGGCAAATGTTTATTTGAAGACTATTTCACTTACTTCGTTTTAAGGACTCAACAATGTTGAATCCTTTAATTTTCAAAACGTTTCATTTGCCAACACAATTATTTTCCGTTCCAGAAGAACGAACCCTAAAAATTAATTATGCATCTGGATTGAAGACTTCTTCAACACACCTTACTTTGGTCATAACTATTATTCCTTTTTAAGCTGTTGTCAATGGAGAACTTTACAAGCAATACCTGTGTTTCCTAAAATTCTTCCCTTTTGACACTAACTCCATCTTGTTACATTTTATTTGACTGTTAATACCACTTGTCAACAAAACTATCCTTTTTCGAAAATACTGTTTATGATCCCTTATATGAAGGCATCATACAACACGACTGACTGACCTATCATCTAGCCCTTAACTAAAAGGAATAATTGAAACTGTAACTCTAACTTCTCTTTCATATTCAGAAAGAAGAAAACATCTTGTTATAGTTGTTTAAATATCATCAATGTTAAAATCCTATAATCTTTCAGTAATGCCTCAAATACATTTATTCCTTTTCCTATTTTACACAATTTCAGATACAACAACAACCATATTGTGTTTTATTTTATCTGATAATGTATGCGTATATTTTTGAAGTCTTTTGCAAATATGTATGTATAAATATTTTATGATCCTTCTACCAAAAATTTTGTTCTTGGAATAGAAGAATAAATGCTTCTTCCTTTTCTATTTATTCAAATAGGAAAGGCTTATGCATTTCTCTATCATAAAACACGTTTTGGGAATTTTCTTGGAAATCGATATATTTCACAAAATTCTAAATTTCAAACCCTCTCTACTTTCCCAATATAACACTTAACACCCAAAAGCCTCGTATATTTCCTCTCCTAGAGTCCTCTCTGATCCTATATATGGTAAAGCATATAGTAGTTTCTGATTGAGTGTGTAGTCAAGCTAAGCCACAGTCAACATTTCGTGTACCACTAACATACCACATAGTTTACCAACATACAAATTCCTTAGACTTGTAAATCCCTAACCAAACCATCATAATGTTTAACCAATGCAGATTTCTCATCCCAACTTCCTTTCATTTTAACCCCCCACAAGAAAAAACAGCCTCAAACCATCCCATTTACCGCATCACAGTTAGGTACCTAACCAATATCTCCTTATTCATGGCCTTTCACATAATATGTAGTCTTGCATTAATAACAAAGTCAAGAGGAATCCATTTTATTTGCGAGACTTTGGTGGCAAAACTGAATTAAATGAAGAAAAAAGGAAATACAGGACTCCATATCGTAACTCAGAAGCATGCAACAACTTAACCAGCTATAGAAACCAGTCGTCGTCTTCGATGGTGTCGTGGTATCTATAGATTCGCATGTAATATAGCTCCTTCTGTAAAGCTTAAAATGTTAAAGTCAAAATAAATTGTCTAGGGAAATCCTAATATTTTTTTTTATTTTTTCCTAAATCATCTTTTTGGTTGAGTTCTATTTTTCTTTCACACTCTTTTCAACATCCTAACTAGGATTTGTATGTATTTTCAAATTTTGTATGTGACCTTTTTGTTCGTTCAATACTTTGAGGAAAGTTTTGGATTCATAAAAAGTTTAGAATTCTAAATTTATTTGCATGCCGATGATAGAGAAGAAGAAAAAATGGGCCCACATTTTTATAAGACATCCTAGGTTACGTAACAATTTTATTTAGGTAGGTAGGTAGAAATGGCGATCTCAGGGCAGACCTAGCCTGAGATCCAATTAGCGCTGTAGTGCGCCGTTTTGATACCAAAACTCATTTGACCTGTGAAAGAAAGGAGAAGATTTATAGCGATTAAATTAGAGCCACTTTGTCGCATTGAGAAAAGAGATTAGGTCTCCAATCTTTGTCTCAGATAGCTCATCCAGTTCGTGAAAGAATGCTTTCCCAAAGCATTTCATTCTGGTGTTTGCCAAGGCAGGACATTTGCAGAGGAAATGGATTATCGTTTCACTTTCTCTTTGGTCGCAGCAACTACGGCAAAAGGTGTTGTAAGAGATACCCAACTTCTCTGCATGAACTCCTATGGGCCAATGTCCGGTACAAACCGCAACAATCCTGGCTATGTCTTGCCTTGGCCTGTGTAGAAGATCGTTTGTACGGGTTTTATTATAGGTGGGCCATATCTTCCTAGATATAATGCAGTTGGGTAAACTGCTCCACCTTCGGTTTGATTCAGTTTGGTAGATGGAGAAGATTTTACCCTTCATAGCACCAAGAGGAATGTTAACCATTTCCGCAAGTGAGCTATGAAGGGCCGATCCTTGCCTGGCTAGCTCGTCAGCCCGTTCATTTCCCACGATACCACTATGGCCTGGAACCCAGATCAGGGTGACACCGAGGTTAATGTTCAGGCTCGCAAGCTCATCGCGACATTGCTGGACCAATTTAGATGAGGATGTAGCCGAGTTAATGGCTTTGATAGCTGCCTGACTGTCTGTGAAGATAGCCGCATTTCGGTTTTGGTTTGGGCTTTGTTTAAGTATCTTACATGCCTCCCTAATTGCCAGCAGTTCAGCCTGAAAAACGCTAGCAAAGTCAGGAAGCCTAAAGGATTTAGCTACATTTAGGGACTCAGAAAAGATCCCAGAACCAACTCCGCACTCCATCTTTGAGCCGTCAGTAAAGATGGTTGTATCGAAACCTATCGACACGATGTCATCCTCCCAATTTTATTTAAGTTTGTGTTGTTAAAAAGATTGAGCAGTGAACTAAGTATGATGAGTTTAAATCAAAGATAATAAATTAATATACAGGGTGTGAAACACGACATCATTTAAATGACCACCACGCGAATTGTTGCAACCATCGATTCTTTTGAGGTAATTTTCGACTACTTTTTAACACATATTAGACGGCATCTCAGCCATATACTTGACGAATGTTGCTTTTTAAGTGCTGAAGATTTAAAGGTTAACCACGGTCTTTTGAGTAGCCCCACAAAAATAAGTCCAGTCAAATCGCATGATCTTGGTGGCCAGTTGATATCGCAACGAAGAGAAATTACGTGGCCAGGAAATGTCGGTTATCATATGACCATAACGCACCGAATTGACGGTGACAGTCGTTCCATCGTTATTCTCGAAGGAGTAAAGTCCAATCACACCTCCGGACCAAAGAGCGCACCAGACAGTGACTTTTCGTGGATGTATTGGCCTCTCTTCATTACTTAAAGATTCTCAGAACCTCAAATACGACAATTCTTACCGAGTGAAAAATGTGCTTCGTCGCTAAAGAATATTTTCTTGGAAAAATCGCCGTCCATCACCTGATATTCAAGCACATATTCGACGTATCTACGACGTTGTGAATGGTCAGCTGGCTTCAGATGTTGTGGAAGCTGTACTTTATATGGATATAGGTGTAGATATAATATGCAAAACATGGCATAATGTGCCGTAAGACACTGCTAATTCCTGAGAACGACGAAGAATCGACACATTCGGTTCTTCGGCTACACTTTTTTTTTTTTTTTTTTATAATTAGCGAACACTAAAAGGGTTTTGTATACCTTTAATATGCCAAAGACATAGTGTGAGCATTAGGAAAAGAGGGAAGGGTTGGATAGGAGGTTTCGGTGTACATTGATTTTAAATTTCTGAACATTGGAATAACAGGGAAAGATAGAGCGTGGCAAGGCGTTCCACATTCGCGTAGTACGGCTAAAAAAAGAATCTCTGTACTTCATAGTACGGCCGAATTTGGGCTCAAGGGTAAACTGATGTGCATTCCTAGAAGCGCGGGTATTACGGTTAAATTGTTTAAGGGGAGGAATGCAACTGGCTATTTCACTAGAGCATAGTCCGTTAAAATAACGGTAAAAAAGGATGAGGCAAGAAACCTTGCGTCGATGTTCGAGTGACGTAAACTAGTTGATGATGTTAATGTCACCAATCATTTTAAAAGCTCTTTTTTGAATACTGTAAAAGAGGCTTAAATAAGTTACTGGAGCACCAGCCCAGAGATGAGAGTTATATTCAAGTTTCGGACGTGTATAGGTTTTGTAGATTGTAGCCAGATCAGACGGAGAGAAAAATTTCTTGCAACGTCTCAAAAAACCTAGACATCTTGCGGCATTTTTGGCAACATCGCGTATGTGATCGCTCCACAAAAGGTTGCTGCTGAACCACATTCCGAGGATGTCAAGATTTTCCGTTTCGTTGATGCAAGTGCCACGCATAGATAGTGGCAAAGAGGGTTTATCTCGCTTTAACGATACAAGACAGCATTGCGTTTTCGAAACATTAAATTCCACACAATTTTTTATTCCCCATTGTACAATGCTGTGTAGGTCGGAATTTAATGAGCTAATCATATTTTACCATTGCAGTTCCACATCCGAAGAGGAGGGTTGTGAGTCTGGAAACGAATATGAAAAGCTAAGAGTGCTATCGTCAGCGAAACAATGTATTGGATTAGAAGTGGCAGACAGGAGATCATTTATAAAAATGAGGAAGAGGGTCGGGGACATAACGGAACCCTGGGGCACACCAGCATTTCTTTTATAAGTTTCAGACTTGAATCCGTCCAAAACAACTTGTATTGAACGGTTCGAAAGAAAATTTCTAATCCAACGAAGAAGAGATTCGTCGATACCGAAAGCACGCATTTTCGATAAGAGAGAAAGATGCCAGACTTTATCAAATGCCTTTGAAATATCAAGTGCAATAATCTTACTTTCTCCAAAATGATGTAAAGATTTGTTCCACTGTTCGGTGAGATGAACCATGAGATCACCAGTGGACCTATTGCTACGAAAGCCGTATTGCCGGTCATTAGGAAGCTTCCGTTCCTCAAGATATTTCTTAAGCTGATAATTAATCAGCGTTTCCATGACGTTAGAAAGAAGGGACGTTAATGCTATCGGTCGGTAATTTGTGGGAGAAGAAGATTCGCCTTTTTGGGATTGGCTGAACAAATGCAGGTTTCCAACTACTCGGAACGAGCCCAGAAGAATAGGATAGATGAAAAAGCTTACGCAGTGGTCTCTTTCCGAGTGGATGGAAACTGCATTTGTCTAGCCTGTTTCTAAAAAAGGCGAATCCTTCTCACTATCTAACTTTCGTCCAATTGTACTAACGTCCATTCTTTATAAGGTCATGTAAACGATGATCAATTTTCAGCAAATGAAATATCTTGAAGAACGAAAGCTTCTTAATGACCAGCAGTATGGATTTCGTTGCAATAGGTCCACTGGTGATCTCATGGTTTATCTCTCCGAACAGTGACCAAATCTTAACATCGTTTTGGAGAAAGTAATATTATTGGACTTGATATTTCAAAGTCATTTGATAGAGTTTGGCATCAAACTCTCTTATCGAAAATGCGTGCATTTGGTATTGATGAGTCTAGGGTTAGAAATCACCTTTTGGACCGTTCAATTCAAGTAGTATTGGACGGGTTCAAATCTGATATTCACAAAATAAACGCTGGTGTGCCCCAGGGCTCCGTTTTGTCTCCGACACTCCTCCTTATTTTTATAAATGATCTTCTGCCTGAAACTTCTAACTTACTAAATTGTTTTGCAGATGCTGATCATATTCGTTTTGAGATTCTCACCTTGTTCTTCGGATAAGGACTACCAACAGCAGCGTATGATAAGCTCATTAAATTCCGATCTTGACAGGATTGTTCAATGGGCAATTGAGAATCGTGTAGAATTTAATGCTTCGAAAACTCAATGCTGTCTATGGTCACAAAAGCGTTAATCTCCCCCAATGCCTTTATCCATGTGTGGTACTTGCATCAGTTCTAGGTATATGCATCACAAACCATTTCTTGTGGTGTGATCACATATATAAAGTCGCCAAAAACGCACTTAGGAGCTACTTCGATGTAAGAAGTTTTGACCCCTTCTGATCTGGCTTTAATTTATAAAGCCTATATTCGTCTGCAACTCGAGTACAATTCCCATATCTGGGCAGGTGCTCCTATAACCCACTTGAGTCTCTTGAACAGAATTCAAAAGATAGCTCTAAAAATGATATAGGTGAACGTTGTCTAACTAAAAATTTTGCATCTCTCGATCACCGTCGTCGTAAGGTTTCATACCTGTCATTATTTTATCGCTACTTTCATAAGCAATGCTCTTATGAAATAGCCAGTTGCATTCCTTACCTCAAACAATTCAACCGTAATATCCGTTCTTCTAGGAATGCTCATCAGTTTACCCTTGAGCCCAATTTCGAACGTATTGTAAAGTAAAGAGATTCTTTCTTTAGTCGCACTTCACGAATGAGGAATGCTTTACCAGACTCAATATTTTTCACTCATTACAATGTGCAGGCATTTAAAACCAATATACAATGGTATCTCCTTTCTAATCTTATCCTCCCTTCCTAATTACTCACTGTGTATAATCATATAAGGGTATTCATAACCCCTTTAGTGAGCGCACAATATAAAAACAAAAATGCGAAAAACAAAAGCAAGAACTTGCGACCCTTCTGTGTATTTTGTTTTTAGGCAGTGAGAAAAAAAAAATGAAAAAGAAAAACACAATTCATTCTGCTTTGTTGCACATTCACACACGGGTGCCTATGTTGTTGACGCCGCCTTCCACCCCGCCACCGCCGACACTACCGTTCCAACTGCCTTCTCACTCAAGCCTTCCGATGATAATGCTGTCTTTGGGAATAAACAAATGAAGAAATAACAAAAAGACATTAAAGCAAAATGTTTTAGATAGGAATTTGGAATTCGAAATCCTTCCTTTTTCTTAAGAAATCCTTTTCTTATTTTTTTTTAAACTTAGGGAAGAAGATTGTAAAAAGAAGTTGAACTGTCCCAAAAGTGAGATGTCAATTTATCGATTTCCATTTCGATGTTGACAGTTTAATTCAATTTTCATTCGATTTGTTTTTGTTATTTTTTAACTTTTTCAGTTGGTTAGTTGCTTTTTTTTTCTTAATTCGTTTAAACCTTTCAATAAGAATTCATGATTTGATTTGCCTTTTTAACTTTATAAGAGGGTCTACGTTTTTACTTAAAAGTCTCGCTTAAAGAGTTTTTGTAAGGTTAAGGATAAGCCTTAAAGTCGAAACTTTTTTATTTGGGAGGTTCATAGTTTAATATTATTAAATTACCAATGAATTTTGACCTTAATATTTTTCCAAGAGTTACATAAATCCTCCAATGAGCTCAGAAAACCTCATATTTAGTCTTTAGTGATGTTTTCTTAAACTTAAATCTTGTATTTCCTTAGCTTAATATCTTTAAATTCATCGAAAGTTAAACTCATCTGTTGAGCATCGACAGTCAGTAATCAAATTCACTACTGACAGCTTTTATATAATTAATTTAATGTCCGTATCGAGCTTCATAAAACCTTAACATATTCTTTTCCAATAAAAACATCGCACAAGATACTACCTATAATGGTCCTAGACGATTTAATTTTTGTTGCTTTTGTACATCCTTTTTAATCTCTTTAAACATTAAAACAACACTATACTCAACCCATACGTGGATTGGTGGATGTTCCATTAATTCCAAAAGCTACTGTGTTTACAACATGAAGTTAATGTCTAGTCGAAGTATCCCTTATCGATGGATGTATCTATATTTATTCTATATATGCAATCCTTAAAAGGGGGGGTTGGTAAGGATATGGACTGGAAACCAGCCGTTTGTTGAATCAATTTATTACTTCAGCAAGAAAAAAAAGATGAAAACAAAGGGTAGTAAAAGAGAACTTCGAAACGAAAGCCATAATTGGCTCTTTTGAGTAGACTCTTGAGGGGAATATGCAATGTACTGTTTGTTGTAAGCGAAGTATATGGTTTTGAGATGAATGCATTTTATGGGAATTTGAGTGTCCGTTTCACGTGCCATCGGTTTGGAGAAAATTAAATGAGAAACAAAAGTAAAAACCAATAACAATAATATGGAGTTTTGTTGGAAATAGTTCTTTGACTAAAATGAGAGCGTACAACTTTAACTTTTGTATATTTACGTTCCGTATAGTTACAATTATAGATTTGATACAAATCGAAAAACAAGTTCTATTTAAAAAAAAGTATCTTTTAAATTTCACTTATCATTGAAAAGGCGACAATGTTAATCAATATGGTTCACAGTTGCGTACGAGTACTTTTTTCATATTCCATTTCAGGCTTTTATAAATATTAACGTTTACTGTTAAAGTCTTATTTACAAACGGGTTAGTAGAATCTGAGATTGGCGCAGTGTCATAAGTCCGTTGGTCCGTAAAGGACTTATGACCCACTTATGAAGTTTTGACCCACCCAAGTGGGTCATAAGTCCTTTACGGACTTATGACCTACGGACTTATGACACTGCACCTCTGAGATTATAAACAGCATCTAATGAGCCTGAAACTGTTCTAAAGGGAATCTTGAATTAAAATATGAAAACAAATCATGTCAAAACTTTTCGTCGGAAACAACATTTGCTATTGACTTAAATCAAATTTAATTACACACTTACAGTTACATAGATTTACTTGCTACTGTATCCAAAGAATCTGTTTAAAAATATTATTAATATTTTAAATTTTTTTTTTTTCAAAATTTTCAATTCGACAAATCGGACCGATTACAATAACTTCCTATGGGAAGTTAATAGTAAATTAATGATGAATGAAATTAATTTGAAGTCAATATCTTCTATTGTTCACGAGATATCGAGAACCGAATATCAATTTTTACCAAATTTGCGTACTATTTTTTGTAGATTTTATTTTTTTTATGAAAAAACAGACTTTTGGATTTTTAATCAAAATTGTATTGAATGTCGAAAACAATATTTTCTGTGACATAAAATAAGTTTTAAGCCAGTTTACTTAATTTTTAAAAAGATATTTTAGTCGAAAATCAATTTTTATCAACTTTTATTAATTTTTTTTAGGTTTTTATTTTTTGTCAGAAACTGTCAGTTTAATTTTTCTCAAAATTTAAGTGAATGTTAAAAACAATATTTTTAATGAGATAAAATTAATTTGAAGCTAATATCTCAAAATTTTGAAAAGATATTTGAGTCGAAAATCAATTTTAACCAACTTTTATTAATATTTTGTTGGGTTTTTATTTTTTTCAAGAAAACTGTCAATTCGATTTTTCTCAAAATTTTACCAGGTCTTAAAAATGTTATTCTTCGTTGCATAAAATTGTTTTGGAGATAAAATCATTTTTTGTTCGTATAATATTCGAGGTGACAAATATTTTTGTTCAGTTTTTTTGATTTATAAAAAACCGTTAATTGGATTTTTTTCCAAAAATATATTTGTTTGGTATCACGTTATAATATATAATATAAAATTTAATGCAAGTCGCTAGCGTAATTGGTTCGTGAGATATTTTGGGTTAAACAAAAATTTCATAATTTTTTTAAATTTCCATGGTAAAAAACCACCCACTCAATTTTTTTGAGGGTCCTTTCTGCATCTTTCTGCATTATTATCTGTATAACAAAATTTATTTGAAGTCGATATCTCTACTGTTTCTTGAGCAATGGACGATGAAAAAATCTTCCCGCATGTACCGATGTACCGACGTACGAACGTACGTACACACACACGCACAGACATCTCTCTAAAAATCTTTTATTAAGACTATAAGGAACTTGAAACGTCGAGAAATGTCAACATTTTCAATTGGACAAATAACTTCCTAATGGAAGTTAACAAAATAAACGACTGTTTAAAAATATTATTTGTATTTTAAAATTTAAAACCATATGTATCTTCAAAAATGTAAATGCTATTTAATTTATTATTTTTTTTTGAAAACCATTTTTTAAATTAATGTTTACATACACAATATCTTAATTTGATTTTAGAAAAATAAAGGTTCTTTGGAGGTACACTTCTAGAGAAATACAAAAACATTTTAATAATTAAAGTTTTTGAAAAAAAATTAATTTTCAATTTTAAACCAAAGAAAATTATAAGGTCTACCATTATTTTTCATTTTTTTAATTATTATTCCTTCTCAAGACCTTAGAAAGATTGATTGATATCCATTTAAGAGCAGATATTGATACAATATCTGTCTATGTCTCAACATGCCTACTGTAAGATCATGTTGAGAATACACTGGTTGTTTTTCTTGATATCGGAGGTGGTTTTTACATCTGCAATTACATCTTCACTGACATCTGTGAACGTAGAGGGTTTGCTTGGGGATTTAATTCATTTAATGCTGACTAGCAGAAAAATTAACTCAAAACTGGGTGACTCTTCTGCTAGAAGATTCGTCAGCAGAGAAACACTGGAAGGTGGTATTCAATTTCCTCTTCTCTGTAACCTGGTATGACTGTTCTGGATGCGGAGGGTTTCATAGTGATTGCCTACGTGGATGACATTGCTAGTTTCAGGAAAGCATCTTAACACCCTGAAAGAACTCTTACAAAAAACCATAGAAAAACTAATACTTTGGGCTGATCGGTGCGGACTAGGTGTGATCCCACACAAAACCAATTTAGTCCTATTTCCAAGAAAACAAAAAATTCCGTATATTAACCCTTCCTATATCAAAGGTATCCAATAAAAATTCTCAGACGAGGCTCTATCAAGGTCCAATATTAAACAACAAACTAAATTGGAAACATAATTTACAGGAAAGAGTCAAAAAAGCTACCTTAGCTCTCTTCTCCCACAAAAAAGCCACGGGTAAATAAATATAACTTACAACAACGAATTACGCATTGGTTATATACATCGGTAATCAGATCGATTTTACTGTACGGTGTGGCAGTATGGTGGTGGTTTTGCTTTAAACAAAGCTATAAACCACGACAAACTAAATAAAGTAAAACGCTCGCTTGCCTATGTGAAAGCGAACCGCTTCACACGACCCTCTTCATTAGCTGCAAGACATGCTATTCACCTCAAAGTTTCACCACATTGCATTAATAAATTAATAACAGCAATGGCCACTCTGTAATTCTTAAGTATTTATAATTATTTCCAAAGCACACATACTACACCACCTTTCAACTACAATTTGACAGAAACTTCCAGATTTCTTTACCTTCCATAAGATAGAGCATTCCTGGAAGACGAGTCAATTTGCTTTTATAAAGATGGATCAAAAACAAATGATAAGGTTGGTGAAGTGGTCTCTCATTCCGCCTTCCCAATCATTGTAGCTTTTTTCAGGTGGGACTTTTGGCGATAAAAGAAACATTGTCCTGGCTTAAAGAAAACATGATAACAACATCTGATATACGTATATTCTCAGATAGTCAGGCCGCTATCAAATCCCTGGACTCTATCTCTGCAAAATCTATAACAGTCCATAACTGTCGATCATCTCTAATGGAGATGGCACAACAGTTTCACATTTACGTTTGCTGAGTGCCAGGCTATAGAGACATTCCAGGAAATTGTAAGGCAAATAAACTCTCCAGAAATGGTACAATAAAACCCATTCTTCCACTGGCATACCAGTCGCTACAAGTAAACTATTGCTAATGCAAGACGCTATGGAGAAGGCAAACATCAAGTGGAAAAACATTATCACGTGTCAGGTCACGACGAACATCTGGCCTACACTAGATTTATAGTACTCCAAGTGCTTGCTATTTCTAAGCAGATCGCATATAAACTCGATAACCGGTGTCATAACCGGGCACTGTCTAAAAGGGAAGCACGCCACGCAGCTAGGCTCATTCTCAAATGACTTTTTCAGAAGCTGCATAGATGAGGAAGGGAAGCAAACAGTTCTTCACCTCCTCTGTGCATACCCTGCTCTAGCTCAAAAACGCAAAACCTACCTAGGAGAATTCTTCTATAATGATCTAAACGATTTCAATCATATTAACATAATCAGTCTTTCCCATTTTTAAAGGCCTAAACTGGTTTCATTAAGCTCAGAAGAAAGCCTCCAGATTAATTAGAAATCACAATGGGCCAATAAGTGTGTCCTACTCCATCACGGGCAGCCACTTTAACCTAACCTTACTGTTATTTTTTGTCTTAAGACAAAATAAAAAAAGATTAACCCAAATCTGTTGAAACCTTACTTTGCAACAATCGACCTAACAAGTTAGGATGTAGATGCGAGGACAGACAGAATGACATACAGATGGATGGAACCGCCGCCGGACCCACGTCTTTCCTTCTTTTCTACCATCAAATATATTTCACCACTAAATTTGATATTTCTTTCAGATAAAAGATGAACGTTTTTAATAGCTTATAAAGTTTTCAAAAAAATCCTATAATTCCATATACAGGGGACTGAAATTTTAGGTGGTCAGGTGGTTTAGTCCACGCGATAAGCAAGTTCTAGAAAGCATTTTATGTCGATTTTATTCCCACTCAAATAAATTAAAGATAAACAGTTTTAAAATGCATCGATTCAATTATGAACTGAAGGTATTTTAACGTCATCGTCGGTCTTGCTATTTGCCAAAGTACCTGCTTTACCAAGAATTATGTACCTTCCCTATTTCTCCACCCAAAGCAATGAACTTTATATCCTTTTGAATTTCTTTTTATTGAAAATATTGCATTTTCATTGGAGGTCTTACAATTGTTATGAAGATAAAAATTTCCTTCTTTCTTCATTGTTATAACCTTCTTTACGAACTTGTTGCATCTCAACTATACTTTGGTAGTTATGCCAATTTCAACTGTGCATCAAGTACGGTTATTGATTTTATATCACAGTCCTTCCAAGTAAGTCATCCCTCCGATAACGCTTTCTTAAAAGACGAAGTATTGTCAATTGAACTTTTCTGAAAACCGCATTAAAGTTTATTGCAATACAAAAATTGTTTGGTGACTAAAACTTGGTATTTTATAATCCCTTTAACTTTGTCTTCTATATACGAAACTTCAAAAACTAGTATATTCTTTATGTACATTTAAATATTGCAATAAAGTTAGGGGTTATTATGTATGTATATAGTCAAAGGTGTAGACTATACCTTGTGGTGTAATAAGTTTAACAAAGTTCAACCTATAAGTGTAAGTATAGAAGGTTCGTATTATGGGAAGGCTAAGGTGCTTACTGCTTCAATGATTGGTTTCTAACAAAAGTTTCTTATGTCATGATGTGGGCTGCTGTAGCGTGGTAAAACTTCTATTCCAATATGTTCGTTGTTGCTTTATGCACATACATACATACATAAGTAAGTTTTCTATTGTAAGTAGTTTCAAGGCAATTGACGATTTATGTTATTAGAGTTTTAAGAAGTTACACTAAATAATAGATTTTCTGTCGAAAAGACCATAGATTCGAACGTTATATTAATTCGGAGTGTTATGGGTACATATTGTGTGGTTCTTCGTCGTCTTGACTATATCACTGGAATGTCCGACCAACCGATCGACCTATCCCCAACACAAACGACACCATTATGCAAAGTAAGTATACGGAGAAAGTGCTGGCATTGCATTAAATAACTTTATGTCGAACTCACGAGGATTAGAAAGTTTTGTGAAATTCATTTAGGTATAACTTCTTCAGAGGAATTTCTACCTTCACAAAGAAAAGCATAGCAAGGCAAGTCAGAATTAAAAAAGCATTTTTAAAAACAAAAAACAATCAGCTAAAACACACTTTGAAAACTGTTCGGGAATGTAAACCTTTCAATAGATAGGTACACCTGGATGGAAGTTCAACGGTGTTTTCAAGTTGGGCAAAACATTCGCCAGAAAAATAAGTACGTTGAAAAAATGTGGTATAGAGGTGAATATAGTATTTTCAAACAAAATAAAGTTCATTGAAATCTGTTTTAACATTCTGAAAGTTAAAAAAAAGATTTAAAAAAGTTATTACAAAATGGCTAATGACTAAGAATAAAGTTTAAGTAAAATGAAGAACATTTTAAAAATAGAACAGGGTGTTAAAAACTATAAAACATTGTACCCAAGAAACTTATCTCACCAAATAAATCTAAGGGTTTTGAATGGAATATAATAAAAATATTTTAAAAATCCGTCATAAGCCACAACTTCTCAGAAGAGTATTTAAATTTATAACAAAACTAGCGGCCCGTCCCGGCTTCGCACGGATAGACAAAATTAGGTACAGATATTTAAGTTATAAGCATGCTAATTAAAACGACCACGAATCACGAATCACGTTGGCTGTGGTATTTCTAGGTGGCAACAAAATGTATTAATTTTCAGGAGATCCTACTCGAGAAAGTGCCACATACAATTTCCCGTAGGAAAAGCACTCTTTCCTGAAGTCGATACCAACTATGGAAAAAGTTTGTCCCTGGGATTTATTTATTGTTAGGGCAAAGGATATTTTTAAAGTGATCTATAACCTTTTAAAAGATATATAAGATTATTCAAATCCTTCATACATTTTCTAGGGAATCTTTTAAGAACTGCAAGTAAATCAGGTTTAAAAATTCTAGCTAATGAGTTGTGAGTGATGCAAGACAATCTCCAACTTGAGACTGTAGTTGATTAATTGTAGATTTTGAGACAAGTTGAAAAAGGGTGAAGAAATCGGATCTAAAAGACCGTGTACCCTACTATATGTATATCTATTTTGGGAGTTAGTGGAATACAGCATTTATCCAGCCTGGCATACATTCTTCCGCCTCTAGCACGGTAATTATTTCTCAGCTGAAGACATATCATGAAGAACGAAAGCTTCATAAATCATAATGACCGTCCATAATAACACCTTTGATCTCATAGCCCATATCTTTATATTGTTTTTAAGAACGGAAAATCATTGCACTTGCTATTTCAATGGCATTTAATTTAATAGTTTCCCTTCAAGCTCCCTTATCACAAAACTAATGTTGTTGTTTCCCAAGACTCCGTATTATCTCCAACTCTCTTCCGTATATTAAAAAATTATCTCTTGTCTGCAACTTCTAATTTTTTGAACTGTTTCGCTGATATTCGTGTTACATTCTTCTACTTCGGATGTGGAACTTGAACGGGAGCTTATGATGAGTTTATTAAATTCAGATCTTGACAGCATTATGGAATGAAGAAATACATACCGTAAATCGTAACACACTCCCAATGCTGCTTTTATGAGATCATATTGGTCTTACGGAATGATCACATATTTAACCTGGTAAGAAATGATTTCTCATAAGATACAAGAAAGTATTCTTTTCTTCTGATGTTGATTCAGAAGCCTTCATTTGTTCAAAATACGAGTATTACTCTGTGGCATGTGCAACTTTCACTAGCTGGGACACAATCCAAATAAGAGCTTCAGGAGTAGTAGCTTATCATTATTCATTAGCTCCGTAATTAAAACCTTTACCTGCCTGTTGATTTTCACCCTTCAAATAATTCTGCCATAATGCTCGAACTCCCAACAATGACCATCAATTTACCCTTGACTTTAATTTTGGATGTATTCTCAAGTACATAGATTCTTTTTTCAACCGTACACCAAGAATGTAAAATGTGTTTTCTTCTTATTTTGATATTCAAAACCTTAAAGCTCCCTCTAATCCTTATTGATTTTAATAGCGTTTAATGTAGTTATAACTATTACAACGGGAAGTTAAATTTATGTGTATTTCTCAAATCTCAAACATGCTTTAACGTCTTTGGAGTTTTGCTATAGAACTTTGTTTAAAATAAAACTTTAATAACAGGCCCTTAATGCATATTTTCTAACGGTTTGAAACTTTATAAATTATTTTTACTACAATTTCCCATCATTTAAAAAAATGATCGTTTACATTTCGATTGGTATTGGATACTGAAACACCCTACACAAAGAATTAACTTTAGCACCAATAGCAGTAAAAGTTGATTTATCAAAGTTCCAAAAAGACTGTAAGTACTTATACCTTCTTTACCGCAGTTACATTTTTGATAACTTCTCTGATGAACCTCCATCTCTTTGGTCTTTTACACCATATTCTATCTTAAAAACCTTAAAAACTCACAAAAACACAGAATAATATTCATTAAAGTACAAAAAGAATCACAAGAAAAAACTTAAGTAAATATTTGTTGATTATTTGAATATAACTTTGTGCATTTCATAGCTTCATTGCGGTTGTGGTTTGTTAGTTCTTCTGTTTTTTAAGGAAAAATCTTCAACGACGGCGCGCGTACCGTAGCCATTAACCGCACAAGTTTTCTTTTTTTTTTTTGTATCACTTTTTGATTTCAAATTTATTTTTCAGGCAAAAAGCTTTTTGAAAACAAAGTTTGTAAAATTTTAAAATAATGGTTGAGAATATTTTCGAAATAATAATAATTGTACTTTTAGGAATGAGAAGAAGTTTTTCTTGTTCAAAGATGAGCTAAATTCGTAGAAGAGACCGCTTCTGGATGGATTTTAATTTTAAATAAGAGCTTCTGTACAAATAAAAGGAGTTATTTAGGCGTTAAAGTGTGACTAAAAGCATGCATCAATCAACAAAATTTATATTTCAAAATTAAAGGTACTTTAAGATACTGAAACAATTTATTGCCATCACAGAAAAATATTAAATATTTATTTGCAATTTTTGTTTTGCATAACCCAAACTTTGATAAGCCTTTTTAACAGTCCTATATTAGAGTACAAGATTTTGGAGAGAGAAGGAAAGGTTTAACTTTTAAGATATCAAAAAAAAAAAACATTTTGTACTTACCACAAATTATTGCAGACTAATTTATTGGAAGTCTTTTGCAGGCAATAGAAATAAAATATTAACTTTTCTTCTAAGTAGTGAGCCACTAACAGAATTTGAAGAACTCAAAGTAACATATTCCAAAAACCAGAAAGAAAATCATTTTTCAACTTCTTTGAACAGAAAATACGGAATGAGTCGAAAAACTCTATGTCAAAATTCTGTAAGTCAAAATTCTGTAATTAAAAAGTTTGTATTTCATTAATCAAAACTTCTTTGTTAATTCTATCTACAGCATTAGGATAAAATTATTAATATGGAACATTTTTTTAAAATCAGGTACAAAATTGTTAGTTTTCAAGTGTTAAGTGATTTTATTCATAAATATTCCAATATTTTGATCTTTTGTTTTTAATTTAGATAATTTGTATCCAATTTAGTCGAAAAAATTGGGTCCGCGAATTCCTATCATATGTCTATCTCTCTCTTTTCGCCCCTACATCCTAAATTATTGAGTCGATTGTTTAAACTCATAAATTAAGTCTTAGTTGGTTCGTGTCAGGTGTTAACAGTAGTCCCATAAGATTTTTTGGTTAAAAATCGAAAACTCGAATGTTCCGATAGATTTGTAAGAAATGTTCAAAATGTTCACAAAGACTTTTCTTCTTAACTTTTCAGGGATCTATGTACATATACCAGTCTGACACTTTCAAAAAATGTTTTATTTTGATTGAATTTTTTGACTGTTTATACTTTCAAAAATATCCTGTAAAAGCAGCAAGGTCGTATCTTGAATAGTTTTTAACTGGCAGAGTTCTAAAGAGCACCAAAGCACCTTCACACACCGATGAAAACGATTGAGCTCTCTAATTTCCTAGCAGTTTCAATATTCAATGATAGTTATTAAGTATTTTAAAAATGATTGCCCTATTACAGAATGAGATGACAACCAAATCAAGCAGGAGGAGATATGTACGTCACGCAGCATCCTCAAAATCGGAACGAACAGCCCGGACACAAGTATTAGCAATTCAGCAAGCATTTTGCAAGGTAGAAGAAGGTGTATGTTATGGACTAGGCATAATAGCTTAGCAATTTGTATGGTAAATACATATAATATTTTATCTAGAAAAAAAACGATATTTGAATCTCTAAACGCGTTTTTCTTGAAACGACATTCTTTTCAAAATTTCTGACATCATAATTCAAAGAAAAATTGATCGATTGACTTCAAATTGAAACTGAGTAATCTTGAATCTATTTACTATTCAATGGCGATGATGATGATCTCCTTAATTGGTTGAAAATTGTCATTAATTTGGCATATAAAAGACGACAATTTTTAAAGCCAAAAAACGACATTTTTTTAAGATCTTTTCCAAAAATTGAATGTCATTGTATAGGAAATACCATTAATCTTTCTGAATTTGTTTGCTTCAGCTTCGGCTGGAGCAGTTGAAGAACCTCCAACACAGAAAAAGTTGTCATATTAACAATCGCCGATAGTCAACTTGACATTTGGACCAATTGTAGCATTAAAATATAGTCAATAAGACCACCTTACTTTAAAAATTAACTACAGGATAGTCAATAGAACAATTTTCGATTGTCAATTACAGCTAGTCAATATGACAACAAAAGTAGTCGATAAAACAACTTCGGTAGTCAATATGACAATTTGGTTGCCACATTGACTACCAAAATTGATTATCGAGGATTGTTGTATTGACTATCCGGTAGTCAAATTAAATTTTGAATTTCAGAAAAAATTGTCATATTGACTACCGCAGTTATAATATTGACTCCCAAAGTTGTCATATTAATCGCAGTTGTATTGACTACCACGTTAGTCAGCGTAACAACCGCAGTTTCAATTTCTTTCAACCAAAGTTGTCATATTGACTCCCAAGTTGTAAGAAAAATTCGGATCATAAAATTGACAACCGAAAATTGGCCTATTGAGTATTGCGGTTACTTACTTACATACTTTATTAAGGTGACGCTACAGTCCTGTGTGAACTAGGGCCTCACCCAGCAAACTTCTCCATCTAGCTCGGTCCATAGCTAGATGTCTCCAGTTTGGCGCTCCAAGTTGGGTGAGGTCACTTTCCACTTGTGCGCGCCACCTGATCCGCGGTCTTCCTCTACTGCTCTGTCCTGTGGGTGTGGATTGGAAGATTTTCCAGGCAAGAGCATTGGTTTCCATACGCTCTACTTGACCCATCCAACTTAGTCGTTGAACTTTTAACCTTCTGGCTAAGTCTAAGTCGCTGTACAGCCCGTACAGCTCGTCGTTCCATCTTCTCCTCCACTCCACTTCTATGCATACAGGACCGAAGATCACACGAAGAACTTTTCTCTCGAAACGACCCAAGGTGCTTTCATCCGCTTTTGTCATAGTCCATGCTTCTGTACCGTATAGCACGACGAGGATGATGAGGGTCTTATATAGCGATACTTTAGTCCCTCGAGAGAAGGCTTTGCCACTCAATTGCTTTCTTAGCCCGAAGAAACAGCGGTTAGCAAAAGTTATTCTTCGTTTGATCTCAGCGCTGGTGTTGTTTAATGCGTTCACAGCGGAGCCTAGGTAGACGAAGTCCTTAACTACCTCAAAGTTACGTCTGATGTCGGTGTTGTAAGTCCTTTCTTGACGACAGCATGTATTTTGTTTTGCCCTCATCAACCGTTAAACCCATTTTTGCCGCCTCTGCCTCAATAGTCACGAAAGCTCCATTGACATCACGCTGAGTTCTTCCGAATATGTCAATGTCATCAGCATATGCTAGTAATTGGACAGACTTTTGAAAGATATTGTCTCTAGTGTTGACGTGGGAGCTCTGTACTATTCTTTCACGATGCTAAAGAAATCGCATGACATCGTATTCCCTTTTCTTAAGCCTTTTTTATCATCGAAAGGTTCTGTTAAAATGTTTCCAACCTTTATGGAGCAGCGCGAATTCTCCATGGTCATCCTGAACAAACGGAGGAGTTTGGCAAGGATGCCAAAACTGGACATGGCTCTATACAGCTCGTCCCTGTAAATGCCGTCATATGCGGCCTTGAAATCGATGAAAATGTGGTGGGTGTCAATTTGATGTTCTTGAGTTTTTTCCAAGATCTGCCGTAATGTGAATATTTGATCGACTGTGGATTTTCCTGGTCTAAAACCACATTGATGAGGACCTGTTAGGCGATGTTAAGTAGACTGATTCCTCTATAATTGGTGCAGTTTGGAGGGTCTCCTTTTTTCAGGATCGGGCAAACAATACTGAGGTTCCATTCATCGGGCATGCTTTCTTCCGACCATATCTTACAGATAAGTTGATGCATGCTCCTAACCAAATTATCTTCAGCTGCTTTGAAGAGCACGGCATTCAAGCCATCTGCTCCAGAGGCTTTATTAGACTTCAGCTTAGATATGGCAATCTTTAATTCGTCTTAGTCGTGAGGACGGGATTGTTGGCTTTCGTCGTCTATATTGAATGGATCATCCTACCTGACAGAGGAATTCGGTTAGTCGCGTCGTCACCGTTATATAGTCTGCAGAAGGACTCCTTCCATATCCTCAGCATTTATTGCGGTTTCACTATGATGTTTCCAATTTCGTCTTTGCAGCCATATCGGTTCGAAGTTTATGTACTTGTGAATTCCGTTTCACCTGCTCATAAAACTTACAAACTTCATTCCTGCTTTTGAACCTCTCGCTTCTCATGCTCTCTCTTTTTTCTTCAGTGTTCCTCTCGATTTCTCATAGAGTTCATGAGCAGCTCTCGTCCTTTTAGCAGCGCCGCTTTGCGTGCCTCTTGTTTAGCTGCATTTGCCTGCCGACATTCCTCATCAAACCAGGGGTTCCTTGTTAGTGGCTGCTTGAAACCCAGCAGGTCAGAGGCGGCTTCTCTGATTGCATCTCGGCAATGTTGCTACTGGTGCTCGATACATTGTGTTGGCGGCAGAGAACGTCGAGAGAGGTTACTTGTAATTTAGTCTCGGAAAGGGATTTGGCGATATCTTGCGATTATAGCCGTTTGACGTTGATCTTGAGAACTCTAAGTTCCTTTGTGTTTGTTATTTTATATTTATTATTAATTTCATTCAGTATCTCAAAAAAAAGTCCTTCTAAGAATTAGTAAAAATTGATTCACTACTCAAATATCTCAAGGACGATATTGACTTTAAACGCTAAGACATAACAGATAAAATTTAAATCTTTAGATAACACGGCCATTGAATTTCTCGAGCAAAAGAAGCACTCGTGGTTCTTTAAAAGATAGTGGTGACATTTGATTACTATTTAAACAAACTGAGAATATTGTATATTAAATTTTATACAAAATAAACGTGGCACGCTCTTTAACGCTTTTCATTCGTTTCGATTGTTTAAAACAATGAAAACTGTGCGATAAAGAACTCCTACATCTTTCTTAAAGCCAGCCTCCTCCACGCCCATGAGATAATCAAATTATATATTGCTACTGCTCCCTTATCAGCGTGGGTCGACCGCGATAGAAAAATATAGAAGTTTAACTTTTTCCAGCCTCAAGCTAGAAAACTTTTCTTCTTTTTAATATCCTTCCATTCCCTCTTCTAATTTATTTTGTGTCAAGAAAATAAAAACATAATTTTATTGCGAGAGAAATTTTCGGTGAATCCATTTAAGGCTACAATGGGGGGGGGGGGGCAGGGGGGTAATTAAAATACATTTAAAATTTAAATGTCTAACAAATTTTGATGTTTAGTGATGCCTTTTGTCTTAATTATTAATGTGTTATAGCTTTATAGTATTTCTTTGTGATTATAAACTATCTCAAAATACTAAGGACATCGTTCTTTTGTTCACACCCATAACGAAGCTATCGTAAGCGATTCATATCTCAATCTTTCTAAATATTGTTAAAATGTACACATGTAGCCCAAACCCAAAGATAGCAACCAATTTGGCACATTGCTCCTTGAAACAACACAACTCATATCTACGTCATCTCCATCGTCGTCGTCATCATCGTCGTCCTCGTCCTCGTCCTCAACGTCGTAAAACTTTAACCAAAACTTTTCTATTTATCCCCATTAGGTTTTAATCCTGTGAAAACTGATAAGTTACCTCACGCTCCGCTTTTACCCTGCAGAATAAATAATTAAGGATTAAAGGACCACACCAAACCACACCACACCACACCACACAAATAAGAAAACGAAAAAATAAACGGAAAACACAAAACTTCCAGGATTCATTTTGTGATGCCATAGTTAGGAAAAAGTGATTCCATGACATTCAACGTTATTTGTGTTTTCGGGCTAAACTTTTCTGTCGAGCTTTGGTATCCTGAAATTTTCCATTATATATCTCCTATATACCTATATAGTATTGAAGCCACATCCTCTCTTGGCAGCATCATAGTCGTCAGTCTCAGAGTCAGAGTGTATAATATTACAAAACCCATCACGTCCTGGCTTTTAATATGTCTTACTAATGAATAAGAGGGTCCTTTTACATGGTATGCGATTTTTTTTGTTCTTTCTTTGTTTGTTGGTTGGTGTATTCTCTTTTATAAAAGAAAGATCCCACCATCATCGCATCGTCGAATCGCATCATGAAGACCTCCATTAGCTGACCTAATTTCTATGGCCATCACAGTCACCGTCATAGTCGTCGCACCATCATCCCTGCAGGACGACTTCCGCCAGTTGGCACTTCATTTTAATTTTTGCATTCAACAGCATGAGGAGCCAAAAGTTTAGAGAGAAGGGATCATTATCATCACCAATTCTGGTTGAATGAACATACACATTCCGAAATATAGCCTGAGAATCTCATTTGCATTTTGGTCTTTGGGTACCTTAGCTAAATCGTTTCTTTCATTTTCTTTTTGTTACCTATTTTGAAACTCGCGGAGGAACTATAATTTATCTCACGCAGCCAGAGTCAATTGGCTGGAAGTAAAGTAACAAGTTAAAGGTAAGAACCCAAGTTAGTCGGCTTGGCGCAGAGGTGCAAAGTCTGAGGCCGTTCGTTGGTGGCTGGCTGTGGCTGGTCCTGGACGGCTGGTATAATCCAAAGTCATTAGAAAAGGACACGTTTTCAACTTACCTACATACCAAACCTACATTAGTTGAATAGTCGTCCTTGCCGATTCTTCTGCATCGAATTCGAAGGTAGGTAAAAGTATAACTACAGCCTAGACCTACGTGTAGGATGTAGTTAAACACGTTTACGACATTAGCATATTTTTACGACTTAATCGTGTCAGCACCGATGCAGGTGGAATTGAAATTCCAAAAGTGGGTTTTATTGTAATAGTGTTTTGCCCTTCATATTTTGTCAATTCAAACGAATATAAGGGAGAGAGATGAGCTTGTTGGGCTTCCGTTTTGAAAGGAGGTGCATAGAACGTATAAGTATGTATATTGTATAGGGTTATAGTCACGTTTCATTTTTGGAAGATTTTAACTGTAAATTGCCTCAGGATTCATGATGGAATTGGATTTCGTCATAAAATTCTCATATTTCAGATTCATTTATTGAATTTCATTGTGATTCAACAATTTTGTTTGGGTCAAAACGAAAATTGGTGAATTTGTAAAGATTTAAAGCCTCTTAAACTTAGTTTTCCTGTTTTTATCATAAATTATTAAAAATTCAAATTTTTCTACTATTATCTATCCTTATATCTTGTTTAAGCCAAAGTTGGCTATTCAATTAAATTTGTTAGTAACATTTTTTCCTATTTTCTTAATAGAGAAGTTGAAGTAAAATAGCTATGAAAAAAGGTCAAATAAATATAAATAAGGTGGGGCAACAGTTTGCAAAGAACCAGGGCCTAGTAACTAGCAACCCAAAACCGCATTTCTATGTGCGAGGAATGTCAGGGATGGAAGGAATCTGAAAGGCTAATATTTGAGAAAACACTTTTCATAACTCCTGCAGAATTTGTCAATTTGTAGCAAGAGTCAGTACTCGTGATACTATAGAGTGAAAAATAGTTAGGATAATTTTTGTTTAAATATTTTAAAAGTTTAACGAAAATGTATAACAATTTCAGACGATATTCCAGAATATACTACCTTCAAGTGTAGAAGTCAAGGCTAGAATGTATATAGTTTATCAAATTAACAAAGAATTTCAAAGACAAATATCGAAATTTGTTAATTTTAAAATGTTGTTACTTGAAATTTTTCCTGTAAAACTACAATATTTTTAAATAAAATAAATTGCTTAAAATATAGGTGATCTATTAAAAAAGACAATAAAGGAGCAAATATTGATTTTTTTTTCTTTGTGACGAGCGATATTTAAATGAATTTACTGGTAAATTATTTCGTAAATTAAACTTTTATAGACTAGAAAACCTCTTTTTTTTTAATCCGTCGAATATTTTATTAAAAATTCTGAGAATTTTCTGTTGGAGATTGCATACCAAACAATAAACATCGAGTATAATAAGAAGGCCTAACAATCCTCCAGTTTAGCTTATAAAATGCATACCTTGTAAAATGAACTTCTGAACTTTTTCAATTCTGTCTATTGAATTATTGTAATAAGGGTTCCAAATAATGCTACAATATTCAAGAACTGACCTTAGCAGTGAATTGCACAGAGATTTTAAGGTATGTATATGAATCTGAGAATTCCTTGGTGTTTCTTTTTAAGAAACCGAGCATTAGATTTGCTCTGTTTATGATAAATTAATTTTATTGTACCAAAAATTTACTTTTTAAAAACTTTAATTCAAAGTACTAAGAGTAACATTGGGTTTTGCGGTCGATGGTAGACTGCCGTCATCATCTTGCCATGAGTCTGGGTTCGGTCTTGGATACCGTGGGATCCTTATCTTCTGCAGTGTCAGCGATGTTCGTTGTTCGTTGTTGATCGCTGTGTGGTCTCCATGGTGTAGGATGTTGTTTATATTTATGCAAGTGTTGCAGTTTTTGGGTTTGCGTTCATCATAATGATTATTTCATTATGTGGTGGAGTCAGATATGTTAACTCTCCCCCTAGTCAATAGAAGATTGTCCCAATCTTTCTTGAATTAATATGTTTGCTCTGGTTTCGGTTTCTTCCATGAGCTCAATGATGTCTCGGTTTGTACGTTTCGATTCGAAAACTTGGTAATACTTAAATAATTTGAAAATAGCAAACACTGTTACAATTATAAGAAAATTAATTGATAAACCCCACATTATAGGGTGTTCTTTTACTTCTGTTAAATACGGTTCAATATAATCAATATTTGTGTATTTTAAATCTAGATCAAATGAATTTATAAATTCAATTATTTTTATTTTAGATGGTTTGCTAAATTTCATGTGTTCCAATATTTTATTTTTTGTATTGATATATGTCTTATTATTTATGTTTACATTTTTTTCAAATTGTATTAGGTTTATTCCTGATACTTCTTTATTATTAACAATATGTGATCCAGTAATAACAATATTTCCTTCGCTTATTATTTCTATGGGAATATTTCTTTCTTTTATTTTAGTGCAATTAGCTTCTAGTTTATTAAGTAGGTCTGTCAAACAATTTGGAGTTTTAATAATAATACAAAAATCATTATTCAATTCCTTTTTACAACTGGTTTCATAGAATAACTTATGATATTTAATCAATTCTTTTGGTATAATTAATCGTCCACCATTTACATTATTACTCCTTGTTTTATAATGATTACATAAAGCAAATACCTTTGGATATTTGATGTATAAAATAATTATTTCATTTTGTTGAACAATTTGAAATTCGGATGCATCTAATACATCTGTTATAGATACCTTTACTTTTTCCTTTTTCATTATGTTTTCTATTTCATCCAAATTCAAGATTAAGGTATTTAAAATATTAACTTTACTTAGATTAATCGTATTTATAATTTCTCTTAATTCTACTATAATGTATTTGACAATTCTAATATTTGTATTTTCTTTAGTGTTTGATTCACTTTTAAGTTTTGTCATATGATTGAACAATTGTATATTAATGGCTAATTGTTTGTTATTAGAAGCGATTAGCTCTTGTAGTTTGAATTCTATTCTGATAGCATCGTCGTGGTCTGGACTACCAGATATCCACTTCCACAGGGTTCCTATTTCGTTTATCCCTCTACGTTCCCTATTTCTTATTAATAATTGACTCAGTAATTTGGTCGCTGTTTCTAATTCCTGTTTTATTTCGTTAGACGGTTTTTTATCTATGGATATGTCACTTAAAATCTCTGTGTATGACGTTAAATTAATGACATGAAAAAGTTCGCTGGTGTCTTCGTAAATTGCAGCTGTTTTATCTTCTACTAATATGTATTCATCATCCGAATATTCCGTTATTTGATATCCCATTGTCGTGGCGACTAGCATGAAGATTATTAGCATCATCATCATCTGTAAAGTTAATTTCTTATGTTATCTTTATGAATTCGTCTATTGTTTGTGTCTATAACGACATTTCCTGAATCTTCTCTAACTTTCTTTTTAACATATAATGGTTTATTTTTACTTCTTCTCTGACCTGTATCAACGAAAATTGTTTCACCTTCTTTATATACTTTACTTTTTCTATGCTTATTAAAATATCCTATCATTTTTTGTTGGTGTGAATGGATTCTATCCTTAGTTTCTACGTCACTAATATAATTGTGGAATATGTCTGTCGGTCGTTTTTCAGTCACTGTGTGGATTGTTTCATTATATTTTTTTTGTGGCTAGAGGCATAATATCTTTAATGTCTGTTAAAAACGTTGATTCTTTTACTATCCGTATGAGTTCTGTAAGTGTTGAATGGATTCTTTCTATTGTTCCATTGCTTTTAGAGTGTGCGGGTGGTGTTGTTTTATGATTAATATTTAAAAGATTATAAGCACATTGTGCAGAAGGTGAGCAAAACGCTTTCTCGTTATCAGTTACTAGGGTTTTTACGTTACCGAATATTGGTAATATTTCTATCATTCTATCTTTCGCTTCTATTTTAGAACTTACCTGGGTAGTTATCAAATATTTAGAGAATGGGTCTGTCATTGTAAGAAAAGATGCATTGTCACAATAATATATGTCTGCGTGTACGCGCTCTCCTCCTTCTTCGGGAATTGGAGCCTCTCCAATTGGTTGCTTATTGGGGTGCCTGTCATATTTGTTTTTCTTGCAGATCTCGCATGTGGCATTTATTCCAAGAATTTGCTTAAATGCATTCGGCCAAAAATATTTGTTAACAATTTGTTTGTATACTTCCTTAGCTTGTCTATGAGCTCTATTATGTTCAACTGTAATTATTTCTAATTGTTCTTCTTTCCCTGTAATGTCCTCTACTATCTGGTTGCAAAATATAAATTTTACCATTGGAAATTCATTTAAAAGTTCGTTTTTTATTTTAAAGAATGTCTCTTCGGTACTATATACACCTACAGTTAGACCTTTCTTTGTTATATGTTTGATTTTTTCTAAAACCTCAAAATCTTTAAATAAAATGGTATGTCTCCAATAATTTGGATGGATTTCTTTTGAAATAATATTATTATTTAGGGCTTCGTTTATAATAAATTGTGCTTTATAACTATTAACCCTTTGATTAACTCTTTTAACATCTGGTATGGGGTTACTATCTGCACTATGTATTGTTGCATTATTTGATTGCACATCGTCGCTCATCATGTTTAGTTCTTGACTACTAAGAGCATCAGCTACGACATTTTCCTTTCCTGGCTTATAAATAATTACAGGGGCGTATTCTTCTATGAATGCTCTCCATCTTTTGATCTTCGCGTTAGGATTCTTATCACCAATTGCGAATGTCAGTGGTTGGTGGTCCGTATATATGCGGATTCCACTTACACCGTATAAGTAATTTCTTAAGTTTTTAAGCGCCCAAACGATAGCAAGAAGCTCTTTTTCGTTTGTCGCGTAGTCCTCTTCTGTTTTACTAAGAGTTCGACTAATAAAGATAATCGGTTTGTTTGATTGGCTAAGTACTGCGCCTATGGCTGAGTTACTAGCATCCGTCGTAAGTTCAAACTGAGCATTAAAATCAGGTTGATTTAATGTTATTTGCTCACATAATTTATCTTTCATTGTCCTAAACGCCTTGATAGCTTCTTTATCGAATTCGATTGCTATTTTCTTACTATTATTTTGACCAGTTCGGCCATTTTCTCCTCTAAGGTATTTTGTTAACGGCTTAGCGATCATTGCGTAGTTCCTTAAAAATTTACGGTAGTAGCCGGATAGTCCTAAGAATGATCTTAGTTGACGTAAAGTCGTGGGTTGGGGAAATTCTTCGATACATTTTGTCTTTATTGGATCCATTTTAATACAATTTGAGGATACTATGTATCCCAAAAATTCTACTTCTGTCCTAAAATATTTTGATTTTTCGCTAGAGATGCGCATATTCGCAACACTTAAGGCTTTAATTATTTCTTCAATGTGTGCTAAGTGATCTTCTTCACTTTCTGAAAAAATTATTACATCATCGATGTAAACGTGGCAAAATTTGCCAATGTATTCACGGAGTATGTCGTCCATAGCTGCTTGAAATATAGCGGGTGCGTTTTTCAACCCAAATGGCATTCGTAGGAATTCATACTTGCCATTACTAACGCTAAATGCAGTTTTTTCCCTATCACTTTCTTTCATTCGGATTTGATGGAATCCACTTTGGAGGTCCAAGGTTGTGAAAAACCTTGCCTTCCCTAAATTTGCTAAAATCACTGATGTATCCGCCATTGGATATTTTTGAGTCTTAGTAAAAGAATTCAATTTTTTGTAATCTATTACCATTCTATGCTTCTTTGAGCCATCTTCATCGATTCCTTTTTTATCAACAACCCATACAGGAGAGTTATATGCGCTCCTACTAGGTTGTATAATATTGTTTGCAATGAGATTTTCTATTTCCTTATTCACAAAGCTTGCTACAGATTGTGGATAAGCGTACCCCTTTGTCCATATTGCAGAGTCATTTGTAGTATCTATGCTACATTTTATGCTCGTATTATAGGGCAAAAAGTTTGGGTTTTCCGTAAACACTCCTTGGTATTTCCTTAAAATTTCTTTGAGTCTTCCTTTATTATTATCATTTTCTAACATAATCTCTAAATTATTTATCAATTGATCATTAAATACTAAAGGTACTATGCCCTGATCATATTCTAATGTGGAGTCTCTAATATTTATGTTACCTTTTACTTTGCGCAAAAGTTTAATACCAATTATCGCATCGTAATCTTTTAGCTCGTTTAATTCAAAGAACCTTTCTTTGACTCCTAAAATGTGTATTTCTTGAAAATTTTTTATAATGGTGGTTCCATGAACACTTTTAACTTGCGAAGGGATGTCTAATAATTTATTAGCAAATAGTCCAGGTTTTACATAACTATGTGTGGCACCTGTATCTATTAAAATGTTGACTACTCTACCTGACTTACTATCCGTTCTTTTAATATATGGTAAGTCGTGCCTTAATCTAAAAAATTGTGACTTTCACTTAAATTATTCAAGCGAGGCACTTTAACCACCGCTACTTGACCACTGTTCGGTCGATCTCTCTTGAACGGATTATTGTTATCCCGAATCGCGTTATTGAACTGGTTGTTTGTGTTTCTTAAGTTATTATTACCATTCGAATTTTGCCATTGTGGCCTATTTTGTTGGTTTTGCCGTTGAGGCACAAAATTCCCACTCGCCATATCCATCCTTGGTTGATATCTGTGGTTTTGGTTAAAATTATTTTGGGGAACATAATTTGATCTGTAATTAGGTTGTTGGGGTATAGGTCTAGGAATATTATGTCTATAAGTTGACCTTTCAGTGAGATTTCTAATACGATTCTCGTTTGTTTCAATTTCTTGTGCCCTAGCAAGAGCGTTTGGAAGATCTCCGGGGTTAAGTGAAAAAACTATGTTATTGGTTGGTTGGTTTAACCCTGTAACAAAAACTCGTAGCGCATTTTGTCGTGCTCTGTCTGTTAAACACTCAGTTTCAGCGGTTCTAGGACCGTAAGTCATAATAGTCTTATTTATAAGTAAAGTCATCACTTTAGTCACCTCATCGTAGAATTCCTGCAAAGATTTTTTATCTTGTCGCATCCCGCTTAACTCTGTTTCCAACATGTGTACCGGTCTCTTGTCGCTGTAGGTCAAGTCAAGGCGTCCTATAATTGCGTCAACATTTAAAGGTGTCCCGTGACTTGTCAAAACGTCGTTTGCCTTGCCTACTACTTTATTCCTAACTATATTTACTACGGAATAATACCTAGTACCACCTTTACATGCGTCGTAAACTTTCATTGCATTTGTCAATGCCGTACGCCATGAGACGTAATTATCCCCATCAAACTGAGGTATGCATTTGGCTACTTCTAACCCTTCTCCCCCTAGTATTGTAGGATCTATAGTCACGTCCTGATATGGTTCAATATTATCGTGGGGGCACAAAGCGGATAATTGCCTTGTAAGAAGGTCAATTTCTCTTTTTAATCCAGCTGTGGATTCTGCTATAAGATTGCCTACAATCGCTGACATTTGATCTGCTGTCATAGCCATCTTATCACTTTATAATAACACTTAACACTTTATAATAACAATTATTTTCTTTTTATAATAGCCTGAAATCACTTTATCTAATTTTTAATCACTTTATCTTAATTATAAAAATTTTTATTTCTTATTTATATATTTGTAAAAATATAAAATTAATTCTTACTATCCAAGTTTTCGGTTTCTGATGATCCTACTTCCTTTAATCAGTTGGAATCCTTTAATGTTCCGTTTGCCGCACAGGTGTTTTAAATCTGGAGGTCTTTTTGTTGAATTGTTGCTGTGTTTGAGTATGTTCTTGCGTAAGTTACAGAGGTTTCTTTTAACTTGTAAGCTTATACACTTTTACACTCTTAACACTTTTTTATTTAAGGGATCCTGAAGCTGAAGAATTTATGTTCTTCTTGGATGCTTCTTGTGAAAAAGTTTGTTAACCGGATTGTCACGAATTCACGCGTCAGTTTTTATTTTTTTTTTAAAGAAAATTTAAACACTTCTTTGCATTTAAAACTGATTGCCAATAATTTATATTTATATATTAAATTTAGTTGCAATATTATCCTATGGTTATACAATTAACACTGTCCCTGCTCGGGCGCCAATTAATTTTATTGTACCAAAAATTTACTTTTTAAAAACTTTAATTCAAAGTACTAAGAGTAACATTGGGTTTTGCGGTCGATGGTAGACTGCCGTCATCATCTTGCCATGAGTCTGGGTTCGGTCTTGGATACCGTGGGATCCTTATCTTCTGCAGTGTCAGCGATGTTCGTTGTTCGTTGTTGATCGCTGTGTGGTCTCCATGGTGTAGGATGTTGTTTATATTTATGCAAGTGTTGCAGTTTTTGGGTTTGCGTTCATCATAATGATTATTTCATTATGTGGTGGAGTCAGATATGTTAACTTGATATAATCAAAGTGCGGTAAGATGGAAAGTTTTGTATCTAAGATTACTCCTAGATCCTTCTTTCTTTTTACACGCTCTTAATTGACATGGTTGATAGTATAATCAAACACTATGGGATTAGAATTTCGGAAACACTATAAGACTTGACATTTAGAAGCATTTAACAGTAGGTGATTTAGCTTGCACCAATTATCGAGTCTTAACAGATCTTCCAAAAGAAGAACACAGTCGGCTTGACAAGAAATCTTACGGTAAAGTTTGAGATCATCCGCAAAAAGAAGGCAGTTTGAATTATGAAAATATCAGGTATATCATTTACAAACAACAAAAATAATAATGGACCCAAATGGCTTCCTTGTGGAACACCAGATGGGACCGAGATATTATATTTCGAGAGCGAGCTATCAACTTTTGCTATTTGAATTCTACCAGCTAAATATGATTCCAACCACTTTAAGTAGGGAAGAGTGAATACCTAGAGAAGTTAGTTTGTTTATTAAGATTTGATGGTTAACTCTGTCAAATGCCTTTGCAAAATCTGTAAAAATAACATCTGTTTGCAACCCTTTTTCCATATCTGTAATAATGTTATTGCTTATTAATGCTAAGGTTGTTGCGGTTAATTTCCCTGCTACAAACCCATGTTGAGAAACCGAAATATGGTTCTGAAGTAACACAGTTAACCTAATGCAAACTAACTTATCAAATACTTTTGTAATACAAGAAATTTTACAAATGGGTCTGTAATTGGTTACATCCTGATTCGAGCCCGATTTGAAAATTAGCGATAAGAATGAAACCTTCAAGCAATCCAAGAATTTCCCTTTGGCTATTGAAAGATTAAAAATCCACAAAAGTGATTGAGCTATTGCAATACCACTTTTTTTAACAAAAAATCAGGAATCCCATCAAACCCTTCACTTTTATTAGCATCAAATTTAGATAAAACCTCTTCAACTTCAAAAGGACTAAAAACTAAAGAACCTGTATTGACCAATCTATTCATATAAGGTAGTTTCTGGATAGGGGGAGTATCTAAAGAGTAAACCGATTGAAAATAGTCAGCGAATAAATTACAAATTATAGGTATATCACTAGTAATTGTATTTTGATACCTCATACTCCTAGGTAATCCGCTCGATTCACGCCTTGAGCTTATAAAGTTCCAAAAACGATTGGCATTTAATTTGAGGTCACATTCAATAGAAAAAATGTAATTTCGATGTAAGAATTTATTAATATTATCAAATTCTCGTTGAAGATTTAGATAGTTTGTGCGAAGTTCAGAATTATTTTTATCAGATTTATATAATTTGTATGCCTATTTCATTATTTGCAAATTACTGTCGATAATTTTTAAATTTTTAATAATAATTCAACTGAAAACTTTTTTAACAAAACACAAAAGCCTATACAAACTTTTATGCAAGCCAAATCGACAGACGGGATGGGAAGTTGTCAGTGTGGGTCACATCCCAGCCTCTTTTCAAAAATAATATTACGATGGTAGGGAAGCCGAACAAAGTTTGCTTGGCGACTCCCTCTATTTGTTTGTTTTCGCCTTTACAGCCTTAACTATTGGGTCGATACAATTCAAACTTAAATTAAGGTTTTATATTTATTTATTATATTACAGTCAAAAATAGAAAATTTGAATTTTCTCAAAAACGGTTCAATAGATTTGTATGCAATTTTCCCTTAGATTTTTGTTTTTAACTTGGCTCTTTTTTTCTGGTACCCGACAAATGTGTCTCTAAGGCAGCAGTAAAACTGCAAAATGCCGTCGACACAGTGAGAGATTGGACAGAAAAATGGCGTATCAAACTCAATGAAGCAAAATCTTCACATAAACTTTACTAATAAAAAGATAAACAATATTCCAATATTCATTAATAATCAAGCTGTACCTTACGCCAATACGGCCAAATACCTTGGAATGACTTTGGATGCAAAGCTAAAGTGGAAAGAGCACATCAAAAAGAAAAGAGAAGAACTAAACTTGAAATATAGAAAAATGTACTGGTTACTTGGTAACAACTCTGACTTATCAATCCAAAACAAAATAATGCTGTATAATCAAGTACTAAAGCTTGTTTGGACCTATGGAATCCAATTATGGGGATGTACAAAGAAAACAAATACCGAAATCATCCAAAAATTCCATAACAAAGTCCTTCGTGGAATAGTTAATGCACCTTGGTACATAAGAAATACCGATCTATCGGGTGATTTTTTAAGAGCTTGAGAACTTTTTTTTTAAAAAAAAACGCATAAAATTTGCAAAATCTCATCAATTCTTTATTTGAAACGTTAGATTGGTCCATGACAATTACTTTTTGAAGATAATTTCATTTAAATGTTGACCGCGGCTGCGTCTTAGGTGGTCCATTCGGAAAGTCCAATTTTGGGTAACTTTTTCGAGCATTTCGGCCGGAATAGCCCGAATTTCTTCGGAAATGTTGTCTTCCAAAGCTGGAATAGTTGCTGGCTTATTTGTGTAGACTTTAGACTTGACGTAGCCCCACAAAAAATAGTCTAAAGGCGTCAAATCGCATGATCTTGGTGGCCAACTTACCGGTCCATTCCTTGAGATGAATTGTTCTCCGAAGTTTTCCCTCAAAATGGCCATAGAATCGCGAGCTGTGTGGCATGTAGCGCCATCTTGTTGAAACCACATATCAACCAAGTTCAGTTCTTCCATTTTTTGCAACAAAAAGTTTGTTAGCATTGAACGATAGCGATCGCCATTCACCGTAACGTTGCGTCCAACAGCATCTTTGAAAAAACACGGTCCAATGATTCCACCAGCGTACAAACCACACCAAACAGTGCATTTTTCGGGATGCATGGGCAGTTCTTGAACGGCTTCTGGTTGCTCTTCACTCCAAATGCGGCAATTTTGCTTGTTTACGTAGCCATTCAACCAGAAATGAGCCTCATCGCTGAACAAAATTTGTCGATAAAAAAGCGGATTTTCTGCCAACTTTTCTAGGGCCCATTCACTGAAAATTCGACGTTGTGGCAGATCGTTCGGCTTCAGTTCTTGCACGAGCTGTATTTTATACGGTTTTACACCAAGATCTTTGCGTAAAATCTTCCATGTGGTCGAATAACACAAACCCAATTGCTGCGAACGGCGACGAATCGACATTTCACGGTCTTCAGCAACACTCTCAGAAACAGACGCAATATTCTCTTCTGTACGCACTGTACGCATTCGTGTGGTTGGTTTAATGTCCAATAAAGTAAACTGAGTGCGAAACTTGGTCACAATCGCATTAATTGTTTGCTCACTTGGTCGATTATGTAGACCATAAATCGGACGTAAAGCGCGAAACACATTTCGAACCGAACACTGATTTTGGTAATAAAATTCAATGATTTGCAAGCGTTGCTCGTTAGTAAGTCTATTCATGATGAAATGTCAAAGCATACTGAGCATCTTTCTCTTTGACACCATGTCTGAAATCCCGCGTGATCTTTCAAATACTAATGCATGAAAATCCTAACCTCAAAAAAATCACCCATTATAAGAACTATACATCCATACTCTTTGGAAACAAGATGAAGTTCGTGAGACAGAAATCAAATTGGGGAAAAAATACCCTTTTCTTTTTTGACTTTTGTTTCTTTTAACTGTAAATAATTCATTTTCTTGTTTAACACTAAAAGATTTTCACTCTAAAAAACATTTTGAAGAATTGGTAGGAATTTTTTTAAAAAGTGTGAATCGTAAAGCAACCATCCATATATTTCAATTATTTTACCAGAAATCCTCCTCAGGTGAATTAACGAATGTCCTGTGTTGAAATTTAAAAAATGAAATACAATTGATTGATATATTTCGAATATCGGAAAGGTATGTTATGTACATATGTTTGTTTGTATATAATTCCTGAACAATCACTGTTTTATTTATAAGCAGCCTTGTCGGTGGCCTGGCCAATCCAACTTATATCTTTTAAAAGGATAAAAAGGCACACAAAATCCTCACGAATTTTAAAGTGAAATATAAAAAAAGGAAGAAATAGAAAGCAAAATTTTTGTATTTTTCAGTTCCCAGAATTTCTCTCATAGGCAATACTACACAATTTATTTTGTTTTTATTTTGTAATGTTTTTCGTGTATCAAAGTGACAGTATACTCTTGACAGGGTTAACAAATGAGTTTTTATTTGTTGGATTTTTGTATGTTTTGTATTTTATAGACAATTTTATTTAAACAAAAATGAAGAACAAAACAAGAGTAGTATAAATTTATATAATCTGAAATCCTGGTGATTTTTCATTGTAAATTGTATAAATAAATGATTTTATTCGTTTTCCTCTCTTAAAAAAGATTAAATGATATTTTTAACAAATTAAAACAGGTAAACACCAACTTTTTGGATAGGTATTTAACTGTTACTGCATTTTTGGCTGCTTCATTAAGATTAAATAGAATTATTTTGAATAAACAATACTAAATGTTTTTGAAGTTTACGTTTACACTCTTTACAGCCTTATTAAACAAACAAATCTATTTATAGCCTCATTATTAGTGGTTGTTGCTTTCGAAAACCAATATTAAGTAACTGTGAAAAATTAAGTGAGGCAAAAATTAAACGAGACTCTGTAGCTTATATTGAAGTTTAACTAGAACCTCGTCAGCCCAAGGGTGGATACAGACTTTCAATCTTACTTAACATAAAGACGAGTTTTAAGCACCGCTTAAAATGTTTTTTTTTTTTAATTTTCCCTAAAGGAGGCTGCCAATATTTAAATAAAATAATGTGTATCTTAAACTTACATTAAAATATTTCAAGGGTTTAGTTATTAGGTTGTTTTAGAACACTGTTTTTCAGCAAGAATTTGGACGACCCTACATATGAAAGCATTGCAAAGTTTCAACAGAATTCTATCAGCAATATTTAAGAGCTAAAATAGTTTAAAGTGTTTTTGGTGCAAGCAGAAATGTTTAAAAATGTGTTGAAACGTAGCTTTTTTCTAAAAATAATATACTCTGTTCTTGTTGTTCTTTCTAAAGGGTTTTTCAATTGGCGCGGGTAAATTTTGGCGCCCCGTGGCGACCATTTTGTTCTGGTGACATCTGTCAAATCTTTTGTTTATTTTTCAGTTGTTTATGGCAAATCATCATGGCAAGTTACACGATTGAACACCACGTTCAAATGACAAAACTTTATTATCAAAAGGAGTGTTAGTTAACGCAAACGTATTTTATGGGAGACGTGGTGGCCCTTCACAGTCGGCTCTTCAACGTTTGGTGGCCAAATTTGAGACGACTGGTTCAGTAAACAATCAGCCAACGTTTAAGGAACGCAAGATCGGCCGAGAACATCGCCGTGGTCCGAGAAAGTGTACAGCAGAACCCGAGGCAGTCTATTCCTCGTCCTGCACAAGAACTCGGCCTTTTGCAGACTTCAAATTGGCGAATTTTGCGTCGGGACTTGAGCCTACACATGTACAAGATCCAATTGACCCAGGAGCTCAAAATTCATAACCATAGACAACGCCGTTTGTTCGCTGACTCGGCTTCGAATCGTTTGGAATCGTTTGGCCGAAAAATCATCTTTAGTGACGAGGCGCATTTTTGGATGAAAGGCAACAAGCCAAATTGCCGTATATGGGACGACCCCAACCGACGCGAGGATCACCAGGTGATAATGGATCCTCAAAAAGTTAGCATTTAGTGTGGATTTTGGGCCGGCAGCGTAACGCAAAAACATACATATATGCGAAACATGGTCAAAGTTATAAGTTCTCAAACAGACATCTGAACTCTTAGAGTAGATTTTCCCAAAAGATCTTATTTGAAATGAATTATTAATTCCTGGGTGAACTTTGTTTAGAAAACACTTAGGTGTAATAATATCTTTTAATTAATAGGGCTTTACGGCTAGTTTTGCTTTGCAAAATAGTGAAACATAATTTTAAATTGTATGTTTAAAATGTATACTTGCGTGTAAAATTCAATCGTTAATATTAGAAATTGTAGTGTTTTAAAATTTGATTACTTTTTTGTTGCAATGATTTCAAAAAGTATGTTTTACATGACTGCTATTCTAATACCCTAATAGAAGCTACAAAACAAAAGCATAAATAAATACAATTTCAAAACAACAAAAAGTCTTTTGTTACACATTCATACGAATCCTGACAGTTACATTGTTTTGATTTTTATTTGAAGACCCCCTTATGATATATGAAAACTGACTGAGATTTTGACTATATAAGAGTTTAAACCGGCAGACATTTGTATTATAGGTACGTTTATCAAACACAAAATTCATAAATGTACTTATATGAAGATTTTCCATAACGACCTGGGGGCTCAACCGAAATATCACAGTCAGACACAATTTTTGTTTTTGTTGAATGAATTCTGGTCCATTCATACAGAGCGAAATTGCTTCTATTTTTCAATCAATTTTATGTATAATCTATACCTTAAAGAGATGTGCAGAAAAAAACATATAATTTTTTTTGAAAAAAAAAAAATATTTACAATTCAAAGCAATTTGTTTCTAAGTAGTTCAAAAACTTTTAACACTTACTACTACTTTGACATCTGTTCTTAAATAATTCAATAAATCTACAAAAAAACGAAGTCATTCTTTCTAAAATTAAAACCTACAAATTTCTCTTTTTTGATTTCGATTTCACAGTTACTCATCTATCAGTGTCAAAAAAGTGATTGATATTTCGGAAAACACTCTTCTTTTTCTCCCACACTTTTCTATTTCTTTTAAGGTATCATAATGAGATGTCAAAATAAATCACCTCAAAAGAGTCCAATATGCATCCCGTCTTAGAATTAAAATGATTTAAATCACTAATGAGAACGATTATGTCCTAATTAATAATGGATTACAGAATAAATAATACGTCAATTTTGACATTTCTACTATAGTAGAAGTGTCAAAAATTTACTTCTGACCCATTCACAACCTATTGATCGGATTATATAATCGGAATGAATATTATTTCGCTGATTTTCCAAGAAATTTAAATTTTGGCAAATTTATTTCCAACAGTACTTTAGCAAATTCGCATGTTTGTCTACTATATGTTCCTATAACAATAGGAGGTCCATTTTATTATCCTTGCATGTTGTTGGCGGGTTATATAATGGTTTTGTTTGTTGGTAACTACTACGACTGTGAGTCTTCTGTGGTCTTCTCTTCGGGTTTGCGTCCTTGTATCCATAGACAGTTGGATGCCAATAAAAGTGATTGTGTATCTCTATCCAATCCATTTTCTGAAAACCTATATAATTTAGCGGTGACGACAGACAGATTTGTATAAAAATAGAATAATATGATATTAGGTCTGATAGGTATGACGTTATGAGAAAGTTTGTGGGTTGTTAAATCAAATGAGAAAATTGATATTCAAATTTGTAATAATTTTGGAGATATGATTGGGAAAATTAATATCCTTGAAGTTTATTTTGGAAACGATTATTTTTAGCGTTTTATCTGAAAATGAAAAACCCATCAGATTTTCAGACTTTTGATCTTTTTAAACTTTTTATAATAAGAAGTAAGTATAAGTAAAGGGGGTATTCATTTCAAAAAAAAAAACTCAGACAAAGATGAGCTTCGGTAGAGATGTTTGTGCATAAGTCCTTACACTCCTTAAGCAGTCCTCTTATTTTGGACTTTATTAAACAATGTTAGGGAAGGTGGCTGATATTTATGATATACGTAGCACTTATTTTGTTTTTGTTGGTGGTCAGTTATAGATATCAATGGTTTTCATGATTGAGACCAATCATTGAAATTTTTTTGATTGGTCTGTCATAGTTTATAAATGAAAATTGTCTTCGTCCATTTGTCCACGTTTGCAGTGGTCGATTCGTTGGACTTTATTTTCGATGTTTTCAATGTTGGCTCTGAGCTCTTCAAACGTGCGTTGTCGTCAGAGTCGACTAGTTGGCATACATCAATGACTTGACGTATTCCTGAGGAAAATAGTCTAAAAGCGTTAAATCGTATATGAATGAGGCATCCAATTGACCAGCCTCATTTCTTGAGATAACACGGTCATAAAACTTACTCTTTAAGCCATTATTGGGTCAAAAATGAGTTTCGTTACTGAAAATGATTTTGCAATAAAATTCATCATCTTGGCTCATCTTTTCCAGAGCCCAATCGGAGAATAGGTATATGTTACTTCAAATGGGCCTTAGGTCTTTTAGCCTAAAACAATATCGCCCAAATCAAAAATGCCATAGCGCCCCAAAACAATTTTATTAACATTTTGTTGTTGTACTATTTGGGCAATATAACCCAACCTTTATGCGTTCAACCTTTTTTGGGTTTTATGAAATTCCAAATAAAAAGAAGCGTTCGATCTTATTGCCCAATAAAAATATAGCCAAAATATTAAAAATGTGATATTGCCCAAAAACTTTTGCTAAAAATCAATTTTAAAACACCATAACTTCCAAATTACTAATTGACATATCACCCAAAAGATGTCATGTATTTAAACATTTGGTCATTCTGACAAAATTTTTGTTTAATTAATTGGGCACTACGACATTTTGGGGTTTTAAATTTTATCGATTAAACGCAAACATTAAACGACAAAAATGTCAGATCGCCCAAATAGTCGAAACGTCTAGAAAGCGTAACAAATGTATTTGGCTCATAAACAGTGAAATGTGTATTGAACCCCTCTGCTACTGTTCACTTTAGAATTTGGAGTAGGTGCGAGGTTGTGTGTGTGCAAAGTTTCTATAAATGCAAAGAAACTTTGCATTCACCCAAATTCCCACTTGCCCCAAATCCAATAGTGAGGCCAAATATACAAATCTCACTGTTTACACGAGTCTCAAAGCCCAAACACCCAAAGTGTTTGTTAATTACAAATTTTTGGGCCTTATAACATTACTTAATTTTGACTTTACGACATTAAAAGCTGGTTTGGGTATTTCTTATGTAAACAAATACAAATTGGATGAATGAAATTAATTTGAAGTTAATTACTCACTTACTTACTTAAGGTGGCGCTACAGTCCGGGCGGACCTGGGCCTCAACCAACATGCGTCTCCAGCCAGCTCGGTCCCTAGCTAGCTGTCTCCAGTTTCGCACGCCAAGTTGGTTGAGGTCCTCACCCACCTGCGTGTGCCACCTCAGTCGCGGTCTTCCTCTACTGCGCCGTCCCTCGGGATTAGAATCGAAGACCTTCCGGGCTGGAGCGTTGATGTCCATTCGCTCTACATGACCTAGCCATCTAAGCCGTTGGACTTTAATTCTGTTAACTAGGTCAGTGTCGCTGTACAGCCCGTACAGTTCGTCGTTATATCTTCTCCTCCATTCTCCATCTATGCGTACGGGACCAAAAATCACCCGAAGAATTTTTCTCTCGAAGCATCCTAAGACGCTCTCATCTTTCTTTGACAGGGTCCAGGCCTCAGCGCCATAAATGAGAACCGGGATAATGAGTGTCTTATAGATGGTGATTTTAGATGTTCGAGAGAGGACTTTACTTCTCAATTGCCTTCTAAGTCCATAGAAGCAGCGATTTGCAAGAGTTATTCTTCGTTTAATTTCAGCGCTGGTGTCGTTGTCTGTGTTAATAGCGATGCCTAGGTAGACAAAGTCCTTAACTACCTCAAAGTTATAGCTGTCCATGGTGACGTTTTGTCCAAGATGTCGTCGTTGTTCAATGTTCTTTTTCGATGACAGCATATACTTGGTCTTGCCCTCATTGACCACTAAACCCATCTTCTTCGCTTCCGTCACAATGCTCAAAAACGCTCCACTGACATCACGCTTTGATCTTTCAATTATGTCACTATCATCTGTGTATCCGAGTAATTGGATGGACCTTTGGAAGATTGTGCTTCTAGTGTTGACGGTTGAGTTTTGCACAATTCTTTCCAGAACGATGTTGAAGAAGTCGCATGACAGTGCGTCCGTCGCCTTGTCTAAAACCTTTTTTGACATCAAATGCATCGGTGAGATCTTTTCCGACCTTGATAGAGCAGCGTGCATTCTCCATCGTCATTCTGCACAAACGGATAAGTTTGACAGGGATGCCAAAACTAGACATTGCTCTGTAGAGCTCTTCCCTATAGATGCTGTCATACGCGGCTTTAAAATCGATAAAGAGATGGTGGGTATCGATTTGAAGTTCCTGGGTTTTTTCCAAGATCTGCCGTAGTGTGAATATTTGGTCGATAGTGGACTTTCCTGGTCTGAAGCCACACTGATAAGGACCTATCAGGTTGTTGACGAACGGCTTCAGACGTTCACATAAAACGGCATAAAGGATCTTATATGCAATGTTAAGGAGACTGATCCCTCTGTAGTTGGCGCAATTTAAAGTTCCTCCTTTTTTATGTACCGGGCAAACTATGCTGAGATTCCACTCATCGGGCATGCTTTCTTCCGACCATATTTTGCAGATGAGTTGGTGCATGCTCCCTACCAAGTCATCGCCTGCTGCTTTAAATAGTTCTGCAGCTATGCCGTCAGCTCCAGCAGCTTTGTTTGACTTCAGTTTAGATATAGCTATCTTCACTTCGTCTAGGTCGGGTAGGCGGAATTGTTGATCTGCGTCGCCTAGGTTGAGTGGTTCTATCTCCCTTGCAGTGGAATTCGGTTCGTCATCGCCGTTATATAATTTGGAGAAGTGGTCCTTCCATATTCTCAACATAGACTGCGGTTCTACTACGATGTTCCCCTGATCGTCTTTACACGCTTCGGTTCGTGGCTGGTACCCTTGGGAGGTTTTTTTTACCTTTTGGTAAAATTTACGAACCTCTTTCCTGTTGTAACATCCCTCTATCTCTAAGAAGCCGGTGTTCCTCTCTCCTCTTCTGCTCGTAGAGCTCGCGAGCAGCTCTGGTTCTTCTGTGCAGCGCCGTTTTGTATGCCTCTTGCTTCGCTGCGTGCGCTTACCGGCATTCGTCGTCAAACCAGGGGTTTCGCTGTTGTGGACGTGTGAAACCTAGCACTTCAGAGGCGGCATCTCTGATGGCTGCAAGGCAATGTTGCCACTGGTTTTCAATGCTTAATGCAGGCAGCATAGGACTCCTTAAGAGGTTACTAGAGACTCGATCGGAGAAGGACATGGCAGTATCTTGCGATTGTAGCCGTCTAACGTCGAAACTTCTCACAGTACTTCCTTGTTTTGGCTTGGACCGGGATATCCGTAGCCGTACCTTGGCTACAATGAGAAAGTGGTCCGAGTCAATGTTGGCCCCTCGGAATGTTCGGATATCCTGTATACTGGAGAAGTGTCGTGCGTCGATCGCAATGTGGTCAATCTGGTTGACGGTTGATTGATCAGGAGATTTCCGTGTCCCCTTGTGGATATTGAGATGTGTGAACTGCGTACTAGCTACCAGAACGTCTCGCCCCGCAGCGAAATCGATCAGCCTGAATCCGTTGTCGGAGGTGGTGTCGTGCAGGCTGTATCTCCCGATTGTGCCACCAAAGATGTCTTCTCTTCCTAGCTTGGCGTTAAAATCTCCTAAGACAATTTTAATGTCATAGCCAGGGCACTGCTCATATGTCTTGTCCAAGAGCTCGAAGAATATGTCTTTGGTGTCTTCATCTTTCTCCTCAGTTGGGGCATGTGCGCATATTAGGCTTATGTTGACGAATTTAGCCTTGATGCGGATTGTAGTGATGCGCTCGCTCACACTGTTGAAACTCAAGACTTTTTGCCTGAGTCTAGTTCCAACAACAAATCAACACCCAAATAGACGCTGTCTTTGTTCTCGGTAGCAGTCGCCGTAGTATATATCGCAGTCTTTTAGTTTGCGTTTGCCCGGTCCATCCCATCGCACTTCTTGGATGGCGGTAATATCTGCCTTGCAGCAGTTTAGGGCTTCCGCTAATTGTTCGGCTGCACGTGGTCTGTTAAGGGGCCTAACATTCCACGTACAGATCCGAAGTTCGTTGTCCTTATTTCGTTTGCTTGGGTTGTCAACAGTGAATCCGTCCGTATCCGAGGCTTGTTGGTGCTTCGCAACTAGAAAAGTTTTTACGTGGTCGGGAAGTCAACCCGACGGCACAACCCCCAACCTGGAGGGCCAGATCCTTAACATAACTCCAAAGACAGGGAGCCGGATAAACCTCTCCTTATAGGCCTGGGCTCCGAATAAGTCGTAGAAGCCCTATAAGGTGTTCACTAAGTAGTTCAACCTTACTGGAACTGTAGACGCCACCGTTGATTCCATTTCGAGAATTCGTCCGCTGCCGTCTGGGTAAGGAGAGGTGCCTTAGTGGAAACACCTCTCCCCCCCTCTCTCATTTGCTGCCCCCAACAACTTTCCACTGGGGTTAGAACCCAATCTCCAGTTGAGGTACTAGGCACCCGATGTTCACCGCGGGGAGGTGAGAGTAGGAGTTGATAGACAGAGGTGGGTTTTGAGAAAAACCTGTGGACGCTTGTGTCCTCTTGAATGCACATGTCTACCATTTGAACATCTTGAAGTTAATTAGATTTTATTTTTTTATGGAAAAACGGGCTGTTGGATTTAAAAAAAAAATGTACTGAATGTCGAAAACAATATTTTCTGTGAGATAAAATTAGTTTGAAGCCATTAATTCAAATTTTTGAAAAGATATTTGAGTCGAAAATTAATTTTCACGAAGTTTTAGTAATTTTTAACTTTCCATAGGAAGTTATTGTAATGGGTCCGATTTGTCAAATTGAAAATTTTGACATTTCTCGACGTTTCAAGGCCCCTAGAGTCAAAATAAAAGATTTTTAGAAAGATGTCTGTGCGTGCGTGTGTACGTACGTTCGTACGTCCGTACGTCTGTACGTTCGCGACGTTTTTTTCGTCGTCCATAGCTCAAGAACCAGAAGAGATATCGACTTCAAATAAATTTTGTTATACAGATAATAAGGCAGAAAGATGCAGAAAGGGCTCTCAAGAAAATTTCGTGGGTGTTTTTTTTACCATAGCAGTTTAAAAAAACGGTGAAAAATTTGGTTAACCCTGAATATCTCATGAACCAATGACGCTAGAGACTTGAATTAAATTTTATATTATATATTGTAACGTGATAAAAAACAAGTATATTTTTAGAAAAAGATCCAATTAACGGTTTTTTTTATAAATCAAAAAAACTGAAAGATGATTTCATCTCCAAACCAATTTTGTGCAACGAAGAATAATGTTTTTGACATCTGATAAAATTTTAGAAAAATCGAATTGACAGTTTTCTTACAAAAAAATAAAAACCTAAAAAAATTAATAAAAGTTGGTATAAATTGAATTTCGACTCCAATATCTTTTCAAAACCTTGAGATTAAGGCTTCAACCTTATTTTATCTTATAAGAAATGTTGTTTTCAACATTTTGAAAAATGTTGAGAAAAATCGAATTGACAGTTTTTTTTACAAAAAATAAAAACCCAAACAAAAATTAACAAAAGTTGGTAAAAATTTATTTTCGACTCAAATATCTTTTCAAAACTTTGAGATATTGGCATAAAACTACTTTTATCTTTCAAAAAATATTGTTGTCAACATTCAGTCAAATTTTGAGAAAAATCGAATTGACAGTTTTTTTTACAAAAAATAAAAACCTAAAAAAAAACAATACTAAAACTTGGTAAAAATTTACTTTCGACTCAAATAGCTTTTCAAAACTTAAAAATATTGGCTTACAACTTATCTTATTTCACAGAAAATATTGTTTTTGATATTCAGTAATTTTTTTATAAAAATCCAACAGTCCGTTTTTTCATAAAAAAATAAAATCTACAAAAAATAGTACGCGAATTTGGTAAAAATTGATACATATAGACAAACTTTTAAGCAAGACAAATCGACAGACGGGATGGGAAGTTATCAGTGTGGGTCGCATCCCAGCCTCTTTTTTTTAGGTTTTCATTTTTTGTTAAAAAATGTCAATTCGATTTTTCTCAAAATTTTACCATATGTTAAAAACGTTATTCTTCGTTGCACAAAATTATTTTGGAGATAAAATTATTTTCTGTTCATAAAATTTTCGAAGTTACAAATATCTTTTCCAGTTTTTTTGATTTATAAAAAATTTTAAATTAATTGGATTCTTTTCCAAAAATACATTTGTTTTGATATCACGTTAAAATATTATAATACAAAATTTAAATCAAGTCTCTAGCGTTATTGGTTCGTGAGATATTTAGGGTTTACCAAAATGTTCACCCTTTTTTTTTAATTGCTAAGGTAAAAAAACGATACACTCAATTTTGGGCTGTATGAGATTTTAGGATTTGGGCGAAAAGTCCTAACGCCCTTCAAACGATCCATCGCCTTCAATTCTTAGCTCAGCTTTTGTAGAATACCAGAGTTATGAAAGAAGATGTCCAGAGATTAAATAAAACGACCACGCTAAGTAAAGTTCAAGTAACAAGTATATTAAAGAGTAAAAAAGGAAAAAAAGGTTACAGGAAATGTATTTTGTATTTAAGTGACTTTAGAATTAATATTAGATTATTTGTGTAAGGGGGCGTTGAGTGTTATTAGTGTTGACACTTATTATTATATTTAACAGCTTTATCTTATATGGGTGTAAGCCCAGATCCATGATCTGGTCTGAGCGATGCCTAATATATTTGAATGATTTATCCTTTACTACGGCTATGATTTTCAGCAATATTTTCTACACTTCGACAAACCTGTTGTCTCATTGACACGAAAACATTACATAACGCCTCAAATTTTTGCACTTAACTTATGATTGCCTAGTAAAAAGGGGCTAGAATCACGACCGCAAAATTAAGCTACGGCTCTTAAAGTTGCGGTCAACGTTACCCAATTTCAGCAGAAAATATTTGTAATTTGCGGACGTTTCTCCTTCGTTTACATTACAATGCTCAAAATGTTGAGTTTACTGAATAAATGGACAATATCAGTTCAGTTTAAAGTTGTCAAGTCCTTATTGGAAAACCCGATAAGTTCTATTTTTAAAAAGATAAAGGAACAAGTTCATGGGACTAAGCCGTATATTTTATCGCGTTTTCCTGTTTATATCCTTTTAAGAAGTGATTGACATGTAAAAAAAAAACGACAACTAAGCTAAGTTAGCAGTAATTAATAAACATTTCATCTTCTGAATTTATCGAAGATAAAAATTGAATTTGAGCATTGAGCAATTATAAAAGTTTCGATGACATTTTCTTATGGAATCAAATTCAATGCCAAACTTTTCAACCAACCATTTAAACCCATTCTACGATGACAGAAATTGCTATTCCCTCTGTCTCTTAGTTTCATAGTAAAAAGGTACATACCTACGTATTTTAAAGCTTATACCTAGTCAAGTTGAGAATTAATTAGACCACAAAAACAACAAAGATGTCGCGTCGTCGACAGCGAGGGACTCGAACAACGACGCGACCGACGACGACGCATCGTAGCAAACCATTTCTCTTTAACCCTTAAAAAGTTAAATTCCTTTTGGGGGAAGAATTATTAATAGCTACGAGATAGTATAGGGCAAGTCTTTCTACAGAAACAAAAAGGGATAAAATAGACGAACAACGCAACGCAATGGCTAAAATTCTCATTAACAAGGGACGAAGGATCAATCTATGGTATAAATGGTTAAAATAACTTTTAAGCTTATATTTCTAGGGGAAATTAGAGTGATAATATAATTTGAAAATGATTTATACCTACTTTATAGTCGTTTTGAAATTAAACGGATCTTGGTATATTACGTATATTATATGTATAGGCAGTGTACATTTTTAAAGGTTTAAGGCTATATTTTTGCTAGGTTAGGTTCATACTAGATATCATTTTACAATGTGATAACTATTAAGAGACAATATTGACGGATTATATTTTGAGAACTTCAATAAGGCTTCTTATATATAAATAAAATAGATACTTTAGTATAAAGTTTATGGTTTTATTAACTATCTTTGAAGAAAGTTTTCAACTTAAAGTTAATAACTTAATAAACTTTGTGAGAAATTTAAATAAAGGAAGATTGAATAAATATTATGTTAAGACCAGTCATGATAAGGTTTTGAAGCTATATGATTAGGTGTATCCAGTTTCGGAAAACGAAAATGAAAATGTAAACTTTTTAGTGCCCAGGGAAAAGTTAGAAATAAAGTGATAATATTTTATTTCATCGACTTTGAAGTTTAACAATTTCTAAATTGTATTTAACTAACCTTCATTACATAGAATTGTTACAGGAGTATCAGAAATTGGAAATAATAGCGACTCTTCCTTTTTTTCCCGTTGGACATGATTTTATTAATTCTACAAAGAATGAATCGATCACTCTAGATTTTTTCATAAAGATGATGTTTCAAAGCTTTTAATTCCAAAAAAAATGTTTCCCATCTTTGATTTGATTTTAATTTTATTCTGTAATCCTTAATTACAAAAAATAAGCTTTCTGTTCCTTTGTTGGCCTTCGATATGATATTATATTATAGAAGCCAGAATAGTTGTAAAATATTCAGACCACCATAACCACGAACAGAAGATGGTACATACCTATCTATACCTTCCTTAGATGGAAAATTCTAAAACTGAAACAATTATTTTGATCAAAAACTTAAAATGTTCGTATTACATTAATCCTTAATCCTTGATGGCTTCCCAAATGAACCAAGAAGCCCTTTTTTGGTCTCAGTTGGTCGTTGCAACGTTTCTGTTGATTTTGTATATATGTATGTATGTATGTATGTCATCATTGTCTTACGGTATACACTCATACACACGTATCTAAAAGTACCTACATAGAAAAGTTGGTATAAGCACATTTACTTTTGAGAGTTTTCTTCCTTTCAATCCTTAGGTATTTGGAAAAAGCAAAACCTAAAGATTCCCTCTTGCAGGAACAACACTGAAAACTTTTCGTAATTAAAATTTAAATAAATTATAAGATTTCCATTTCTGTGTGGCATGGCACACAATGTGGCATCTCTATACTGAACTGAACTGATGATGCTAAGGCATGCCCTGGCCATACTCATGCCCATGCTCGAGCCCAAGCTCAAGCCCATCAAAGCCCATATAGAGCGGGTTAAGAGTTTAATTGTCAAAGTGCACCAAGTGGTCGAATGTTTTTACAAGAGAAGGACTAAAAATCTTGTTCTTCGCCAATGACCTTTAGGTACCTACACCAGAACCATGGAAGGATATCTTTCTTTGGATTCATCTCTGTGACATTTTCGACAGTCATCAAATATAAAAGAAATAAAATACAAAAAATACAAACGAAAAAGCAATCTCATGCAATTAAACTGAAACTTGCTGCTTCGGCAAACATGGAATTGGAGAGTTTTGTTAGTTTTGATGTATTTCTTTTTGGTTTTATAAATTTGCACATATATTTTAAATTTTATGAGAAAGAAAATATATTTGTTTCAAATTTTAATTGGTTTGGGAGGTTATTTGAACATAAGAAGTGTTTGGCATTTCCAACTCATTGCCCAGACAACCTTTGACTTTGCGGAAGAAGGATTTGCACGCATTTTACTACAATTTTTCTAAACCTTAAAAATGTTAAAAATTGTTTTAAGACAAAAAATTGTTCTCTAAACATATTCATTTAAAAAGTCAGCAATTGTTCAAATTGGTAGTACCCGTGGCATGATGGTTAGTGCGTTGGACTGTCAAGCCCGAGGTCTTTGGTTCGATCCCTGCCTATGTCATCTAAAGTTTTTTTTCATGGGTACTGCCTCTTGCAAAGAATTGACGAATTCTCCAAGAATAATTTTTGTCATGAAAAGTGCTTTCTCAAATTAGCCGTTCGGATTCGGCTTTAAACTGTAGTTCCCCTCCATCCCTGACAACAGTACTCGCACACAGGAATGGTTGATTTCTATTTCTAACGCAAATGACTAAGACTAAGACTAAGACTAAGACTAAGACTAAGACTAAGACTAAGACTAAGACTAAGACTAAGACTAAGACTAAGACTAAGACTAAGACTAAGACTAAGACTAAGACTAAGACTAAGACTAAGACTAAGACTAAGACTAAGACTAAGACTAAGACTAAGACTAAGACTAAGACTAAGACTAAGACTAAGACTAAGACTAAGACTAAGACTAAGACTAAGACTAAGACTAAGACTAAGACTAAGACTAAGACTAAGACTAAGACTAAGACTAAGACTAAGACTAAGACTAAGACTAAGACTAAGACTAAGACTAAGACTAAGACTAAGACTAAGTATAAGACTAAGACTAAGACTAAGACTAAGACTAAGACTAAGACTAAGACTAAGACTAAGACTAAGACTAAGACTAAGACTAAGACTAAGACTAAGACTAAGACTAAGACTAAGACTAAGACTAAGACTAAGACTAAGACTAAGACTAAGACTAAGACTAAGACTAAGACTAAGACTAAGACTAAGACTAAGACTAAGACTAAGACTAAGACTAAGACTAAGACTAAGACTAAGACTAAGACTAAGACTAAGACTAAGACTAAGACTAAGACTAAGACTAAGACTAAGACTAAGACTAAGACTAAGACTAAGACTAAGACTAAGACTAAGACTAAGACTAAGACTAAGACTAAGACTAAGACTAAGACTAAGACTAAGACTAAGACTAAGACTAAGACTAAGACTAAGACTAAGACTAAGACTAAGACTAAGACTAAGACTAAGACTAAGACTAAGACTAAGACTAAGACTAAGACTAAGACTAAGACTAAGACTAAGACTAAGACTAAGACTAAGACTAAGACTAAGACTAAGACTAAGACTAAGACTAAGACTAAGACTAAGACTAAGACTAAGAATAAGACTAAGACTAAGACTAAGACTAAGACTAAGACTAAGACTAAGACTAAGACTAAGACTAAGACTAAGACTAAGACTAAGACTAAGACTAAGACTAAGACTAAGACTAAGACTAAGACTAAGACTAAGACTAAGACTAAGACTAAGACTAAGACTAAGACTAAGACTAAGACTAAGACTAAGACTAAGACTAAGACTAAGACTAAGACTAAGACTAAGACTAAGACTAAGACTAAGACTAAGACTAAGACTAAGACTAAGACTAAGACTAAGACTAAGACTAAGACTAAGACTAAGACTAAGACTAAGACTAAGACTAAGACTAAGACTAAGACTAAGACTAAGACTAAGACTAAGACTAAGACTAAGACTAAGACTAAGACTAAGACTAAGACTAAGACTAAGACTAAGACTAAGACTAAGACTAAGACTAAGACTAAGACTAAGACTAAGACTAAGACTAAGACTAAGACTAAGACTAAGACTAAGACTAAGACTAAGACTAAGACTAAGACTAAGACTAAGACTAAGACTAAGACTAAGACTAAGACTAAGACTAAGACTAAGACTAAGACTAAGACTAAGACTAAGACTAAGACTAAGACTAAGACTAAGACTAAGACTAAGACTAAGACTAAGACTAAGACTAAGACTAAGACTAAGACTAAAACTAACGTTTTTGAACTCAGGAAATCTATGATTTAAGATATAAAGAATAACTTGGGTCTTATTAATTTCCCATAGGAAGTTATTGTAATGGGTCCGATTTGTCAAATTGAAAATTTTGACATTTCTCGACGTTTCAATTTCCCTAGAGTCGAAATAAAAGATTTTTAGAAAGATGTCTCTGCGTGCATGTGTACGTACGTCCGTACGTCCGTATGTCCATACGTCCGTACGTTAGCGACGTTTTTTTCGTCGTCCATAGCTCAAGAACCAGTAGAGATATCGACTTCAAATAAATTTTGTTATGCAGATAATAAGACAGAAAGATGCAGAAAGGGCTCTCAATAAAATAGCGTGGGGGTTTTTTTTACCATAGCAGTTTAAAAAAAAGGTGAAAATTTTGGTTAACGCTGAATATCTCATGAACCAATAAAGCTAGAGACTTGAATTAAATTTTATATTATGTATTGTAGCGTGGTACAAAACAAGTATATTTTTGGAAAAAAAATCCAATTAACGGTTTATTTTATAAATCAAAAAAACTGAAAAAAAAAATTTGTCACTTCGAAAATTTTATGACTAAAATATGATTTCATCTCCAAAACAATTTTGTGCAACGAAGAATAATGTTTTTGACATCTGATAAAATTTTGAGAAAAATCGAATTGACAATTTTTTTACAAAAAATAAAAACCTAAAAAAAAAATTAATAAAAGTTGGTAAAAATTGATTTTTGACTCAAATATCTTTTCAAGACTTTAAGATATTGGCTTTAAACTACTTTTATCTTTCAAAAAATATTGTTTTCAACATTCAGTAAAATTTTGAGAAAAATCGAATCAACAGTTTTTTCACAAAAAATTAAAAACTGAAAAAAAAAATTAACAAAAGTTGGTAAAAATTGGTTTTCGACTCAAATATCTTTTCAAAAATTTGAGATTATGGCTTCCAACTAATTTTAACTTATAAGAAATATTGTTTCAACATAAGGAAAAATTTTGAGAAAAATCGAATTGACAGTTTTTTTACAAAAAATAAAAACCTAAATAAAAAAATTAATAAAAGTTGGTAAAAATAGATTTTCGGCTCAAAACTTTGAGATATTGGCTTCAAACTAATTTTATCTTATAAATATGTTTTCAACATTCGTTAAAATTTTGAGAAATGTTGGATTGACAGTTTTTTTTTACAAAAAAAATAAAAACCTAAAAAAAAAACAATACTAAAACTTGGTAAAAATTTACTTTCGACTCAAATAGCTTTACAAAAATTAAAAATATTGGCTTCAAACTTATTTTATTTCACAGAAAATATTGTTTTTGATATTCAGTAATTTTTTTTATAAAAATACAACAGTCCGTTTTTTCATAAAAAAATAAAATCTCCAAAAAATAGAACGCAAATTTGGTAAGAATTGATACATTTAGACAAACTTTTAAGCAAGACAAATCGATAGACGGGATGGGAAGTTACCAGTGTGGGTCGCATCCCAGCCTCTTTTTTGTAATTTAGTTTTGATGGCATTATTATGTTAATTTCTATAATAATTGTTTAAAATGTTTCTCAGAATCTTTGGTACAGATTAAGTTGAAGAATACCCCTCTTCACATTGCACCTTTATGCACATTTATGTATTTTGTAAAATTCTCGTGCCACAGAGTTAGAGGCTGAAATCCTCCGTAACAACTGGACCGATCATTATGAAAATGTTTGTTTATGTTTTGTAGGTCTGAAAATCGGTCATTAACTTTTTTTTAACCCTTTTAGTAATAAGTTTGGCCCAATTCGAAATTCTGTCATTAAACAAGGTGATGCTTTCAACTATAAAAGGGCAAATAATTGAATCGGCAATACAAACAAGTCAGGTAAAGGCAACTGACTTCCAGTGAAAAAATTAATGAATAACGTCATCGAAGCAACACTTTTGGAAATAGAAGTACAAAGGCTAAGCTTTAATAATAGGAATACGGAAACATTTTACCCAAAATACATGCCCATCGACTTTAAAAAATTACAATTTAAAGTTCAACTAGCATTTGCAATGTCGATAAATAAATCTAAAGGCAGTCTCCAAGTGTTTTTTGGCAACAATCTTGAAAAGTCGAACAATAAACCTGTTTATATACGTACTACAAAATAAAACGAAGAATGATGAGTTTTATAAGGCAAGCAATAATAAATATACTATGATTTTGAATATTACTATTTTATTAATTATTAAACGAATTTGAATTTAATATTCATATTTAAATCTTCAGGACAACGTCTGTCGGTTCACCTAGTAACTTAAAATATAATAAGTTTTTCTTAATAAAATAACAGTTCAAGATCAATTACAACATACCGATAAATTATCCATAATTCTGTTATATTTCATAAAATCTTCAATTTATGTTCAAAACACACAAGTTTATTTACTTATTTACACTAGCAAATTAATTCATTATTTTTTTTATTTTTTTAGGTGCTTCATTAGGTAATTAAAACTGTTACAAAATTATGTTATTTAACCTTCATAAAAAAATGATTAAACAATAATTACATTAGATAACACAGTCTTGCACATTTCTTCATGTAAATGAGGGTTTTGACATCTTGTGTTTATCTTGATCTTGACAAATAAAAAAGACAACAAAAATAAATCAACATACATATCTTCAATTTGGGTTAAGAACACAATCTGACTAGATTGTCAAGTTCGAGTAAATATTTATCACTTTTTGATGCAATGAAAAACTGAATTACATTTTAAAAGGTTTCTGTTCATAAGTCGAGGTATATATAGAACACCATTTGATATTTTAACTTCAAAACATTCTTGAATTTGAATACAACTTTACATTAACATGGAATTCAAAGTTACGCTGACAGTTTTAGTTATTGTTGTCCTTAATCTCACTTACCAAGGAACGGAATCTGCTTCAATATTACGAACGAGACCTGAAACAACAATAAATATGGATAATTTTGCCGATGATGGACCTTTTGCACCTATCAGGATATGCAGAAAAGGAACCGATTTATGTTTGAGAGTTATTTCAACTTTTTCACCGGATTCCAATGACACTGAGTCAGAAAAAGATTTTGAAATGCAGCCATTGACTATTGAATTTGAAAATGATGGTGAGCCGAAGGAAGAGACTTATGCTGAAATATCACCCGAAGAATTTTCAGCTTTAGTTTATAGTTTTCCAAGTGGCGAATTAAGTAAAGACGATCTAGAAAGTATTATTGATAAAATTGATGCAAGTGAATAATGTTTGTAATGTGGATAAAATAAGTGTTTTATTAATTAATGAAATTATAATTTAATAATATTTTAAATAAAAATTCAAAAAATCTTTAAAAAGAATTTTAAATAATTATTGGCAGTATTTTTGGAGCTTTTTATTTTTCTTATAAGGAAACTTATAATTGGATTAAGTTAAAAAATGTTCAAAATGCTAACAACAATGTTATTAATAAAATTTAAAAAAATTAAGTTGAAGACGAACTTTTACATGATGCAAGGATATTCGAGTCAAATATCAATTCTTACTTATTTTTAGTAGTAATTTATTTCGCTTTTATTAATTCGCCAAACATTTTGCGAAATGTTTTCAGTTTTTTTTGTTTTTTTTAATCAGTTTAAGATAAAGATTTAAGTTTGGATTTAGATTTAGATTTAGATTTAGATTTAGATTTAGATTTAGATTTATATTTAGATTTAGATTTAGATTTAGATTTAGATTTAGATTTAGATTTAGATTTAGATTTAGATTTAGATTTAGATTTAGATTTAGATTTAGATTTAGATTTAGATTTAGATTTAGATTTAGATTTAGATTTAGATTTAGATTTAGATTTAGATTTAGATTTAGATTTAGATTTAGATTTAGATTTAGATTTAGATTTAGATTTAGATTTAGATTTAGATTTAGATTTAGATTTAGATTTAGATTTAGATTTAGATTTAGATTTAGATTTAGATTTAGATTTAGATTTAGATTTAGATTTAGATTTAGATTTAGATTTAGATTTAGATTTAGATTTAGATTTCGATTTCGATTTAGATTTAGATTTAGATTTAGATTTAGATTTAGATTTAAATTTAGATAAATCTAGGCATTCCTAAAGGAGAAAAAATAGAAAATGTACACCTGAAATGTCCCTTTTGATTGATTCTAGAATTTTCTGTTCGTGTTTTTTTTTCAAAATTGATATAAAATTAATATTTAATAGATTAATAATTAAATCATTCTTTAAATTACATTCAATATTATTGTAAATTTTGTTTCATTAAACTATCGTTATTTCAAGAAATTGTAAGAATCTTTAAAAGAGTGTATTTGGTACATATTACCTACTAGTTATAAATTGTGTATGAATGTGGTGTTAAGCAATACTAACTTCAAGGTCCTAATTATTCAATTAATATTTTACAGAAAAATTAAAATTTTGAAAATTTCGACTTCATTTCCTAATAATTTGACTTAAGGCAGTACTGATTTCTTACCGCTCCCATTTTTCGTCCATGATTTTAAATTAATTTTCTAAAAGTTTTATTCTTCGTCATGGCCTACAGTTTGTTTTTATTTCCTCTTTAAACTTCCAAAACTAAAATATAAGAAAATAAAACTACGAAATAAAATTAAAAAAAAACAACCTATCTAAGATTTGAAAAGAAACATTTTTACTCGTTTCCACGTTACACGTTCAGTATGACAGACAATTTATATGTATTCATACTTCCTACAGAAGCTGCTGCATCATGCTTCTCTTGCCGACTTTTTAATCCTTTTACGTTCGTGTTAAATGCAATTTCACTATTTCAAATTCAAACTGAAAATCCGGACAACCACAACCGCGAAATTGTTTTTCATTTTTTTGTAAAAGAAGGAGCACAAGAAATTCAAAAGGATAAATATGCACAACAACTGCAACTACAAACCTCTACAAAAAGGTTTCTTTTCAAAAGTATTGACTATACTTTTGCATAGTTAGCAGTCGTGGTGTATAGTCAGCTTCCAGTCCCTATATTTTCCTGAATATTTTAAAAGACCGAGAGACCGGAAAAACTATTTGGATTTGCTCCATCTTCTTGGAAAATTATATATAGTGTAGATTTTACAGCAAGTGCATTGAATTTAGAAATCTGTATGTTGCGTTTGTACAATGTCTCTATGCATAGATCATATATGCATGTAGCCCCAGTACTCGTATGTAGCAAAGTTATTATTTTTGTGCAACAAGTTTCGAATATTCGAGTACGAGTAGGTGTACTGTACTGTGGAGATTTTGATGTTTATTGACTTGAAGACTTGAGGTAGGCAATCTTTGTTGGTCGAGACTGGTGGTTATTATTTCGTTAGATTTGATGTTGAATAAAAGTTTTATTTGCGAGCAACATCTGCATAAATAAAACACTTTTACAGGCTGCTTCCTTTGAAAAATGAAATAAGTGGAACTTTAAAGTACACTTACGTAAATTAAACAAGTACGATGCATAAATACTGAAATTTCTTGTTTATTTTATTTTACTTTACCTAAATTATTAACACATCTATTCTATAATATAATTATTTTTAATATTTCCTTATCTTTATTCATCGTCATTCTTTGACTTTGATGGCTCATCATCCTTAACCTTTGATTTTTCTTTCTTGTGTGACTTTGATTCCGGTGCCGCCGTCACCGCCGCAGGAGGTTCATCCTTTTTCTCATCTGGGTTCTTATTGCTAAATTTACACTTCGGTGATCCCATTAGACAAAGTTTAAACTGCATAAGTGGATCATTTTCAATCATTTTCTCGAAAGCCAAACGGGTCTCAGATCCAATTCCGAAAATTCCCCAAAATGCACTCGCAGGTTGCAGAGCAAAAATTGCAATTAAAACCACCAAAAATAATTTACTGGGCAACATTTTGAGAGAGAAAAAAATTTAAAAGTTTTGAATATTTAAAGTTCAACTTATTGTGAAAGACTGACGATGAGACCTGAAATATTAGCAATATATACGGGAGACTTTTCGGCTCACTTGTTCAAATATGTTACTTAGCAAAAATAGCAAGTAATTAAATTGAATGAGGAAACTAATTTAAATTTTGTATTTCAAAAATGTATTTTTAGTTAAGTAAATAAATACAAATTCGGAAAAAAGATGAACGCAATAGTCTCAAATTGCAAAACAAAATAAATTTTTTTTTGGGAAAATTTTCATGATCGAAGTGATCAAGGTTATTTGATTGTTTGTTTCCGATTCATTGTTAGGTTCATAGAATTCTATACTTTTTTGTCTGTTCTAAGTCAATATTAAAGGTTCTATTGTTAAATGACCTTGAAGTGAATAACAATGGGAATAAATTAATCAGTAAAAAAATGTTGTTCATGCTTTGGATTTTAATGTTTTTAAAAACATCATCACAAATCTCATAACACATACAATACAATGTGATCAAGCTTTTTCTGAAGAGTTTGCTAAAAAGCTTTTTGTGTTTTTATTTATTATTAGGCTCCTGAAAAAAAAACGTTTCAATTTCCGCATAGGTAAGACAATGCCCTAATAAGACTATTTAACAAATAGTATAGTATTATGAAAGTGTCTCAGTAAACAAAAATCGTCAATTTTTTAAATTGGTAGTCACGTAATTTATTTATTCATTCATTATTTTTGATACTACATACCGTGTTCACGTTGAACGAAGAAAAAAAAAATATGTACATAATGTTGCTTGCTCGTGTAATTTGTAATAGCCTAAGACTGTGTGGTTAGCAGTCCATTCGCTAAGGGTTGCCAACAATTCGATACATATCTCTTTCTCTCTCTCTCTCTCTCTCTCTCTCTCTCTCTCTCTCTCTCTCTCTCTCTCTCTCTCTCTTTGAACAAACAGACGTCACATTGTTGAGAGTTTAAATCAAGACATACTTTTTGACCCCAGCATTTCATTAAAATATTCCACTTTTTCTAGCAAAGGGCTTTGTTCTGTCATTTTCTCATTGGGGCTTAATTTGAACTTAAACTTCATCTGTCAAAAAGATGTTTAGAGTTTGGCAACACTGTAGTTGAACCATTTTTACAAAATTTAATTTTCAGCCTTACCGACATAAATTACATGAGTAGTTTCGAGTTGTTTTATGTGGTTCGACAGTAGTTGAAAGCAACCGGTTATCCATTTCGCGGTTTCAAAAGTTTAAGGCTGGAATTCGACATCTGTCAAACTAAGTTGTTAAACCAATTTTTTTTCAGTTGAAAGTCTGAAATTTACGAAAATGGATAGTGAGCAAAATTGTCAATCAATTGTAATCAATCGCTTCGGGCTTAGGGCGTAGACAAGTGACTTTAAATCAAACAAAATTCGCACGGTATATTTCAAACATTATTTTCAAAATAAATTTGAACAATTTTGAAGCGTATTTCAGGCGTCATTTTATTCATGTTGAAATTTCAAACTAAACTTAAAAAAATAACTTGACATCTGACAATATGGCCAATTGTTAAAATAGTGTTGCCAACTTTAAGCTCCTTACCACTAAAATACACCCGTTTGCTATTGATTTTTTTTTTAAATTGAAAAATTGTCTGAATTTAAATAGTTTGGGGTCCATCTTTCTTTGTTCTCAAGATATTTTATTTTGAAATCGTCTTTTTTACTAAGTTTTAGTAAAAATTTGTATTTTTATTAACTTCAAATAGGAAGTTATTGTAATCGATCCGATTTGTCAAATTGAAAACTTTGACATTTCTCGACCGACCGCGACGCGACGTTTCAAGGTAACTTGAGTCGAAATAAAAGATTTTTAAAGTGATGCCCGTGCGTGCGTGTGTACGTACGTTCGTAGGTCCGCACGTTGGGAAAGTTTTTTTCATCGCCCATAGCTCAAGAACCAGAAGAGATATCGACTTCACGTAATTTTTGTATACAGATAATAATGCAGAAAGCTGCAGAAAGGACTCTTAAAAACATTGAGTGGTTAATTTTGGATTTTTAAAAAAAAACAACAATCAACTTTTTTTTTATTAACTTAAAAAAAACTGAAAATGAAATATTTGTCACCTCGAATACTTTACGAACAAAAAATTATTTAATCTCAAAAATAATTTTGTGCAACGGAGTATACAGTTTTTGACATCTGGTAAAATTTTGAGAAAAATCAAATTGACAGTTTTCTTACAAAAAATTAAAAACATAAACAAAAATGAACAAAAGTTGGTAAAAATTGATTTTCGACTTAAATTTGTTTTCAAAACCTAGATATATTGGTTTCAATCTAATTTTATCTTTTAAAAAATATTGTGGTCAATATTCAGTCAAATTTTGAGAAAAATCGAATTGACAGTTTTCTTACAAAGAATAAAAACTTGAAGAAAACAATGCTAAAACTTGGTAAAAATTTACTTTAGATTCAAATATCTTTTGAAAATTAAAAATTTTGGCTTCAAAATTGTTTTATCACACAGAAAATATTGTTTTTGACATTCAGCAAATTTTTTATAAAAATGCAACAGTTCGTTTTTTCAAAAAAAAAATAAAATCTACAAAAAATAGTACGCAAATTTAGTAAAAATTGATGGTTGGTTCTCGATATCTCGTGAAAAATATAAGATATTAACTTCAAATTAATTTTATTCATCCAATTTGTATTTATTTATATAAAAAATAAAAACTTTTAAGAAATGATCCTAAAAGTGGTAAAAATTGGTTTTCGACTAAAATTCTCGTGAACAAAAATGGATTTTGAAATCAAACTATTTTTTACAATATGCAAAATACTGTTGGTAATTTTTAAATTTTTAAGAATAATTCAACTGACTACTTTTTTAACACAACACGAAAACCTGCAAACCTTTTAAGCAAGACAAATCGACAGACGGGATGGGAAGTTATCAGTGTGGGTCGCATCCCAGCCTCTTTTTTAATTTTATTTAAATTGTCTATTGTTTTCATAAAAGTAATTTCATTTAACTGACTAGAAGTATTAAATATTTGATTTGAGAACAATTAAAGTGTTGATTCTCATCGGCTTTGTTGGTCTTATTGATGATTAACCGTCAAGCGGTCGCGCGTAGTCGAATCGACCGCGCTTAGTACATTTTCGTTCATATTATTATTTTTACTCATCATTGTAATTCTCATTTCTAGTAGCCTTTTTCATAATTTAAGTACTTTTTTGACAAATTAGACTTTAAGGACAATGATAATGTATCTGAGTACAAATAAATAAATATTTATGGAATAATTAGTACTTTATTTCTCTTATTCATCCGACAAGTCTTTTCGGTTACGCGCGCCCGCTCCCGTTACAAATGACCGCGCGACCGCTTGAGGGTTAAATGAAAACAGTTTTCATTTGATTTTTCCCAACGTTTCGACGGTGATTGCCGTCTTCTTCAGGGGATGTCTTTATTTACAAAAAGGATAAAAAAGTTTATTTACATACGAATATTATGTAAAAAAAGCTTATAAGTATGACTTACATTGATTTAAATATTACAAAAACATTAAAAAACAATTTAAACAATTAAAACAAATAAAATTTAATTACATCATAGAAGTATTAAAGTAAAATACTTCAAAATTCCACAAATCATATCTAAGTGTATAACATTCATCTTAACAACATTGTATAAATGCAAATATGTTAAGTTGCAGGTAAGACCCATCAATATGCATCATAACTTCAACTTAATTAAATTTGTGTGATAGTAATCTCATTACAGCTACCTTAATGATAATTTGCCACACAAACTATGTATGTTTGTACAACAAAGTTACAAATCACATTCTTATAAAGCATTATCGAAAGGATTAAAATCTAACATCTCATATTATCCATCACGTATATTCAAAAGGATCTCAACAACGTCGTCAGCGGTGGCAATGAAGACTATGCACGACAATGTTATCTTGATACCTTTGATAAATTGATATTTTAATTGAAAGCAAGTATAAGTCGAGGGATTCACAGAGTTTAAATCCTCAAAGATTACACCATCTATACTCGTACAACAAAACTGACCTTCATCCTCAATCCTGATGACATAAAATATTCCAATGGCTTTTGTTATACCCATCACATCGCAGAAGAGGCTCAAAGTGGGTCGAGACTTTTTAATCAAGATTTATCTTTATTGTTTAATTTTTTTCAATAAGCCTGAACGATTATTTGTTTTTTTTTTAGAATAAACTCAAAACCCCCACTGAATCACTCTTTTCTAAGAAACTTGTAAACGTCTTTATAGAAAGAACCGGCAACCAACAACAACAACGAATTCAAATAAAAATCCAGCCTTTCTTTTTGTTTTTCTTGGTCAAATTTTTAGTGAGGTGTGAGTACCTACATCACCAGAAACAGAAACACAGAAGGACTCCTCTTATCCCCATTTTACTTTCATAAAATCAGACCCCCCTTGTTTCCGACATTCAAATAGTAATTGACCAAACAAATGCTCGTTCTATATAGCTCCTCAGAGATTTACAATAAAAACGCAATAAAAATTTCAAAATTGGGCGACGAACGTCGGCGACGCACGACGACACGTTACAACAAAAACAAATATAGGTAATTGTTAATACCGATGAGGGTTGAACGTTTTAAGTTGAGGCTGAAAACCGGCCAAGTGACATTTCCTTTTACCCCCACCCATACGGTCTTCTATATACCTGCCTTAAGGCTGTATCCTATACAACTTTTGTGCTGGACATGGACAACAAGTTCAACTTAACTCAAAAACATGGTGATGTTTTTATAGCTCCCCCCAGGCGAATAACAAAAGTGGAGATTTTATTTTTATTTTACAGCCTATAGTCCATTCTCAAGCTGTGGGTAAACAAACAGGCATCAGACATCTCTATATCTTCTATACCTCTATATATAAATTACCCTTGTGCCTTGATACCATTTGCCAAAGGACTATCTTAAAGTGGATGAACATCAGCCTTGGAAGGATTTATGAGATGACATAAATAACAAATCAAAAGCTAGATGGGCGCAAGAAGTTGGTGTTCGGTGGCGGTCGGTTGCCGGCCGTCTCCGGTCCGTCGAGCGAGCGTGGGGTATTTGAAAACATGAATTTGATGGTTTAAAGATCTGCCGAAGGCATCCATAGCTAGAACCAACGACGAGGACTATGCCACCGCTGATACTCTTGCCAGTTTAGATGAATTGGTTTTAGCTCGTAAAGCTTGTTGAGAAAGCGAAACGATTTTCTATGAAATGAAAGTTGGTTACAGCGCACCGCGTTAGGCAATAGGGCAGGGTCGATAGAATTTCAATGCGAGGATTAGCATTTGAGCTTGTAGTGCTTTATGGTTTAAGTAGGTTATAAGTTTGCTATAACAAAGCTAGTAAAGTAGGTACGTTTAGCTATTTCATCAGCACGATTTAGCACAAACTGTTAATATTTAAGTTCAGTAAACTTATGACGTTGAATTTTCTATTCATCAGATGTAGGTCTACGTGACACGTGTTTTGAAGTAACATTCAATCGAGATAAAAAGTAAACTCTATTTTTTTTTGTTACAAATCGGTCTTAAAAAGATCCAATTGTGAATGACGATACAATTATAAAATGTAAGAACTTGAATATGCTTTTTAAAAAAAACAATTTTTTTGAGGTTTTTAATAAGAGTGATATTAACATAGCCATTCTATCGGAAGGGGGCTTTTGTGATGAACTGAGTTTTGTATGACTTTGGTTAAATGAATTACATGGATTTTGAAGTTTGACTTACTTGGGCCACTTGCGGTAACATTGAAAAAAGCTAGCTTACATAATGAATTCTTATTTAACTTTGACAAAATATTAATTACAATATTTTCTGTGAGATATAGAGTTTGAAATCAATATCTTATTATAGGGCCCATACACTACACAAACTGTTTGAGCAAACAAATATATTTTGTTGTTGTAAAAATGTTTGTGCAAACTGTTTGAGTAGTGTGTAGTGATGATGCATGTTTGCGCAAGCGGTTTGAACAAAATCAAAAAATTTTGAATTTTCCGTGTCTGCACAAACATGTTTGTGTGGTGTGTATTGAATTTTGCTCAAACCGATGCCAATTTTCATAGAGTTAACATGAATAAACAAGAGGAATAAATTTGTTGGGTATTGTGGTGTGTAAAAAGCAACGAATATTGCAATCACTCATCAAATCACTCATTGCTCCGTGTCCGTAGGTAGGTCCGATTAAGATGAAAAACGTCACGCACCTAATATCTCTCAAACATGTTTGTGTAGTGTGTGGCGAAACTATATTTGCTTAAACACACGTTTAAACAAACGTGTTTGCGTAGTGTATGGGCCCTATTACTCTGTTCTCTTAATACTTGAGTCGAAATCCATTTTTTATCAGTTTTTGTAGGTTTTCGTATTTTTTTAAACAAAGTTGTTAATTGAATTTTTCTAAAAACTTAACCAAAAGCTAGCAAAAATATTTTGCATATGGTAAAATGAGTATGTTTTTGTTCACGAGATTTTTAGTCGAAAATAAACTTTACCCAATTTAAAAAGTATTTTTTTTGAAAAATTATTATTTATTATGTAAAAAACTACAGATTAAATTTTTCTAAAACCATTACCTTACGATAAAAACAACATTTAGCATAGAATGAAATCATTTTGAAGTGATATCGAATATTGTGTAGTATTTTTGTAGATTTGTAGATATGTTTATGAAAAAACTGACTGAAGGATGAAAACTATATTTTTAATAACACCAAATTTTTTTAAGGCCAATATCTTTAATTCTGTGTCAAGATATTTGAGTCAAAAATCAATTTTTACCAAATTTGCGTAGTGTTTTTTTAAGTTTTTATTTTTGGTATAAAAACCGTCATATTTCTCAAAATTTTACCAAATGTAAAAAACGTTTTTCTTCATTGCATTAAATCCTTTTGGAGGTAATATTATTATCAAAAAGAGGCTGGGATGCGACCCACACTGATAACTTCCCATCCCGTCTGTCGATTTGTCTTGCTTAAAAGTTTGTAGGTTTTCGTGTTTTTTTAAAAAAGTTTTCAGTTGAATTATTCACAAAAATTTAAAAATTACCAACAATATTTTGCATATGATGAAATAGTTTGATTTCAAAATCTATTTTAGTTAACGAGATTTTTATTCGGGAACCAATTTTTACCAATTGAAAATTAAATTTTTCAAAAGTTTTTATTTCTTATATAAACAAATACATGAATGAAATTAATTTGAAGTCAATATCTTCTATTATTCACGAGATATCAAGAACCGAACATAAATGTTTACCAAATTTGCGTACTATTTTTTGAAGATTTTATTTTTGTATGACAAAACGGACTATTGAATTTTTATATAAAATATACTGAAAGTCGAAAACAATATTTTCTGTGAGATAAAATTAGTTTGAAGCCAATATTTTTAATTTGTGAAAAGATATTTGAGTCGAAAGTAAATTTTTACTAACTTTTAGTAATGCTTTTTTATAGTTTTCATTTTTTGTAAAAAACCGTCAATTCGATTTTTCTTCAAATTTTACCGCATGTTGAAAATAATATTTCATCGTCGAAAACAATATTTTCTGTGAGATAAAATTAGTTTGAAGCCATAATCATAAATTTTTGAAAAGATATTTTAGTCGAAAATCAATTTTTACCAACTTTTATAAATTTTTGTTTAGGTTTTTTATTTTTTGTTAAAAAACTGTCAATTCGATTTTTCTCAAAATTTAAATGAATGTTGAAAACAGTATTTTTTAAAAGATAAAATTAGTTTAAAGCCAATATCTCAAATTTTTGAAAAGATATTTGAGTAGAAAATCAATTTTTTAGGTTCTTATTTTTTATAAAAAAAAACTGCCAAATCGATTTTTCTCAAAATTTTACCAAATGTTAAAAACGTTATTCTTCGTTGCACAAAACTATTTTAAAGATAAAATCATTTTTTGTTCTCAAAATTTTTGAGGTGACAAATATTTTTTTTTTTTCAGTTTTTTTTTTGATTTATAAGAAAAACCGTTAATTGGATTGGATTTTTTTTTCCAAAAATAATATTTGTTTGGTATCACGGTATAATATATAATATAAAATTTAATGCAAGTTTCTAGCATTATTATTTCGTGAGATATTTAGGGTTAACCAAATGTTCACCTTTTTTTAAATTGATATGGTAAAAAAACCACCCAATCAATTTTTTGAAAGTAATTTCTGCATTATTATCTGTATAGCAAGTATAAGTCGATATCTCTACTGGTTCTTGAGATATGGACTTTGGGAACCTACGGACGAACTAACATACGTTCACCTTCACACGCACACACAGACTTTTCTCTAAAAATCTTTGATTTAGATTTTAGGAACCTTGAAACGTGGCAAAATGTCAAAATTTTCAATTCGACATATTACAATACAAAATACCACCTAATGAAAATATCACCCATTTAGTTTATTTAGTATTTTTTTTAAATATTTTCGTTTCTTAAATTTTTCTTCAGTTTGATTTGAGTGTCAACAATTTTTTTTAAATACTTTTTCAATTTGGTTGACATCTTACAAAATTAAAACTCGAAACCCCTTTAAATCAAGTTTTGCCATAAGTGTTTTGTAAAGAAACATTAAACAATTTAAAATGCATACTACCAGCTGTGATGGTGGATGGATGCGACATATAGGAACTATATGGCAAGTTTTGCATTCGTGCAAAATTTCGAACTCGATATTTTAATCAAACATGATATTACGATGGTAGAAAAGTCGAAAAAAGTGGTCCCGCGATTCCGTCAGGTCTGTTTTGTCTGTCTGTCCACGCTCCTACGAACTAGTTGAATACACAAACAATTGTTTTCGTTAAGTATGCTTACAAGTATTTTTCATTTCCGGGATGAGTTGTCCTAGAAGGAGTTGTGTCTTGGGATGAATCACAAGTTTTTTGACAAATCAAATGGCATTTATATCTTTGAAGACAAACTTATTTTACAGGTATATTTTTAAATCTTATATAGGTACTTTTTTAAACAGACTCTTTGCATACAGGCGCAAGTTTGTGCGACCCAGTCGTGCATTTTATTAAGTTTGGTAAGAAAAAAGTTTTCTGAATTAATATTATATCATATTTTTTGTCCATAAAATAAATATTAAATAATAAATAGTAAAATTTTTTGTTTGCGTGACATTTTTTTAATGCAGAATGAGTTTGAAATAAATTTGTTTGATTCAAATAATTTGTATTTCGCATTAAAAAAATTTAATGTAAAAATTAATTTACATTTTAAATAAAATATTTTTTTTTAAGGATTATTTACTATGGTCCTGCTTCTGCTATTAAAATCAAACGCAGTATTCCTCCGTAAAGAAATAAATTTGTTATATTTTCCATTCCCAAGTATTTGTCTACCAATTACTTTTTAAACTATTTATTGAGTAAAATTCGATTTAGTGACAGCCCGAATATGTGAAACATACTTCCAGTAAAAATATAAAAATTCTATTAATTAAGAATAAACTATCGAATATACCAACAAAGCTATTATATTTTCATTAAGTGCGTTTTTTTGGTATTCCATATATGGTAGAGTGAGAAATTGCCAAAAATTATAATAATTTATCAAAAAATTCCAAAAAAAAAAAAAATAGCGCAATTCAGACAAGGGTTGAAACTTGAAATCGTGTAAACTGATTTTTGATAGTTGACTATCAAAATCAAGAAAATACGTCTGTGGAATGTGATAGTCGATTTCAAAGTTTTAACCAAACAATTTGACATAAAATAAAAACTTCAAGAAGGGGGTTTGTTCGTAGACTACTACATTAACATGTGGTGTTGTACCTGAATCGAGTTGAAATGAGGCTGATTCGACTCGATTCCGGACGAGGATTGGAGTCGAGTCAAAATTTGTGAAGAAAAACCTGTGTGGAGGAGTTGGTTTTACTGATAATGGGTTATGGTCTGTTTATTTAATGTTTGTGTACAAAAAATATAGTTTTGTTTTAATCAAATTAAAAAAAAAATTGCACATGGAGTAGGTAGCATATTCTTATATGGCGCTGAACTATTCAGTTTTTCATTGTTTAACACGAATCAAACTATCTCATTTGCACTTCATAAGAAACATCGAAACACCATTTGCATTTTAGAAAGTGCTGTCAAACTTAATCATTTTTAAATCTTCTTGTGCGGTGGAAACACCAAAAAGATTTATCTAATCTAAACTGAGATAAACCTTTGGTGGAAACATAGCAAAACTTAATTATCTTTTCTATTGTTTTCTCTTGCAAAATAAGCCCAGTTAGACCATTTTCACTTACAAAACTTAATAACATCAACAGTAATAGATTGATTTTTTCCCCAATGGAAAACACACATGATTCCAAATGCACAACTACTCAACCAACACAGCCATCGAGATACAAATGCAATATCAATCGTACCAACATTTGAGAAGGAAATCACATAAGATCCATTTGAGACTCGTATAAATGTCAAAAACCCATCCACAGTGAGATTCTACTCTAACTTTTATCGGTAGTATTCATACTATGGATATTGTTTTTGTTATTCGTGTAAAATCCTACTATACTATGGATAGATTTTCCAACAAAACACGGGTATTGTACTCATTATCACTTATTATAATTAAAACAATCATTTATTGCAAATATCCGTAGGTACTTTAAAACCATTAAAATGACAATGAAATAAAAGCATCATCTCCATTTTCTATCCTTAATACAAAATTATTTTTTCCAGCACAGAATTTTCCAGTTTAGTTTATTAGAACTTTGTGTATCCATTTTATTCCACAATATAAATGTAAAAGGTACTTGAATACCATCAACCTTATCATTTATGGTATACTCAAAACACTATATAATAGTTTATCCGGGTAATTACATTGCAATCAAGGAACTTAATTATCCTTTTGTTTTAAAATGAGATTAAATGTTGAGTGTTTTCTTTGAATTGAGAATAAATGCACCAAATGGCATCCTGATGATGGTTTTCAAAATCTCATTAGAAAACCAGGTTAAATGAAATAAAATGAACGACTTTGATCGCACAATGTTGCTTTTATATTTTATTAGAAAATTTTAATTATTTCGTTAGGTGAAATAAAAGGTTCGTAAAATGGTATTTAGCTCAGCGATATAAAAAGTGTTTTTCCAATCTTACTTTGGGTGCAGTGAAAAGTGAAACCTTGTTTTGAGATTTCTAAAAAATGTATCAATTGAAAAATGTGGTCTAGGAGTTACTTTCGAGGCCTCCTATTTTGCACAGTCGATTTTCTTACGAATCCAAGACTTTCTCTGGGAATTCCTTATCACAGGGAAAAATAAAACACAATGCCAAACCATCGCTATTTGTTTCCGTTATTAAAATTTAAATTGTTAATTTCAAGGTAAATTATGTATGTAGGGACTATGTATGTATACCATCTTCTATCTTCTGTTATTTTATTGACTTTTGACTTATAGTTAATTACAATTCCTTTGAATATCAATTAGGTTGAAAGGATTCCCGAAATCAAGAAATTCAACAATAGTAATAGTATACATTATTATGGTATCACGCAGATACGGTATTTGCTTTTATAACATGTCAAAAGCAAAAACGAAGGCTTAAAATATTAAGTTTGTAAATTCCTCTAATTTAAATACACTCCAAGGTTCCTATGATACTGTTTTTTTGTTTTGATTCGAAGTAAGCTAAGACATCTTCAAAATTACATTCTTCCTTCTTCCTGACACATTTCACAAAAGTATTCCTAATTTGAGGTAACTTATCTAAAAGCTTATCCTGTTCTTCTTTTCAAGGAACAAAAAAAAAGAAAAACAACTTCCAACGCTATATATCTCTAACACCCCTAACCTACTTAAACACTTTTTTCTCACTTCAGAAGGAGAAGAATAAACCATGGAACCAAGTTGATGAGAACTAAGATGAATTAAAAGTTTTTTGTTAAGCGGCACTCTTTTAACTGATGATGATGAAAAAAATGAACATCCTTCTCATGTTGTCTCCCATTGGAACAGAAGGTGTTGTTTAAGTAATTAGATGGGTTGATTGCATTCATAAGGATTAAAAAAGGGAGAAGTGTATTCCTTCACCTCGTTGGGAGAAAAAAATCAAAAGAGAAGAAAAAGGCGTTTGAGATACGGATAAAACGCATTTTTAAAAATAAGAGTTTATACAGGGTCTTTTTATTAAGCGTTTCGTTTCTTTTATTTTAATAAAAATAAGTGTGTACGAGATACCACCAAAAATTTTTGTTAGTTTGAATGGCATATTATCTTTTTGTGGAATGATTCCAAAATGCACAAATTTGTTCAAAACGCACGATTTCGGTTCTTAGTGCACAATACCTTTGCGGAAGATTACCTTGAATAGAATTTACAATTTTGTGTTAGGTCCCTGAATTTTTTCAATTTTTATAATTATAACCAGCAATTTAATTAAAACAAATTATACTCCTTTAAATCAAGCTTAAGTTTGAACAATACTTGTTAACACATACATGTGTTACTGTTACTTACCTCAAGAAAAATCAAAATCTAAAAGCGGATATTAAGTTCTTAAAAAGAGTGAGAAGGTGAGAAGTTGCACCATAAAACTAAATATTATGAATTGCTGCACTGATAGGTCAAGTATACTAAAAGCATTGGTACAAGAGTTTTCTAGAGGGTATGGGAATGCGTCAGTACACTGAATGAGCTAGTTAAGTAAAAGGTGTCTTTTTCTAGATATAGAACTTTTTAAAGCAATAAAACAAAGATGATTGTTAACTTCCCATAGGAAGTTATTGCAATCGGTCCGATTTGTCGAATTGAAAATTTTACATTTCTCGACGTTTCAAGGTCCCTAGAGTCAAAATAAAAGATTTTTAGAGAGATGTCTGTGCGTGCGTGTGTACGTTCGTTCGTACGTCTGTACGTTCGGGAAGTTTTTTTCTTCGTCCAAAGCTCGAGAACTAGGAGAGATATCGACTTCAAATAGATTTTGTTTTGCAGATAATAATGCAGAAAGATGCAGAAAGATGCAGAACAACAAAATTGCGTGGGTGGTTTTTTTTACTACAATAAAAAAAAAGATGAAAATGTTGGTTAACCCTAAAAATCTCACGAACCAATAACGCTTGAGACTTGAATACAATTTTATATTATATATATATATATTGCGACGTGATACTAAACAAATATATTTTTTGAAGAAGTCCAATTAACGGGATTTTTTTATAAATCAAAACAACTGAAAAAAAAAAGTATTTGTCACCTCGAAAATTTTAAGAAAAATTAATGATTTTATCTCCAAAATATTTTTGTGCGACGAAAAATAACGTTTTTAACATCTGATAAAATTTTGAGAAAAATCGAATTGACAATTTTGTTTATAAAAAATAAAAACCTAAATAAACATTTCTCAAAATTGGTAAAAATTAATTTTCGACTCAAATCCCGAGTCGAATTCTGATCCTAAAAAGGATCTCTTATCCTCATTTGCTCCTACATACAGCAAAATGAAATATCATCCTAAACGATTTTTCATCGTCCTCATTTCGTCCTACATGAATCTTTAGAATTCTTACCGTTTTTCTACGCATATTTTGTGAACCTCATTTAGTCCTAATTGAAGGTTTATCAACATAGAAAATGGATATCATCCTTTTTTCATACTAAATAAGCCTACCGGTCGTTTACTTGCATTTTTTTTTTGTCACTGTTGAAGATGATGACAATGACAACAATGATGATGGAAATGACAAGGATGGAGCTGGTGATAATGAAAATGGTAACGACGATGATGGAAAAAGACGATTTCGAGGAAGAATTATTACTTTAAAATTAATTAATAATGTTAATAAAAACTTCTTTGTTTAATGAATAAAAAAAAAATAAAGAAAGAGTGCGAAAGAGAGTCTAATAAACTAGTATTAGAGAAAGAGAAAAAAAGAGAGAGAGTAAATGAACAAAGAAAAAAGCTATGGTCAAGATGAAAGAGGTTCATTTGAGGCTTTTTACTGTCGTCCTCATTTGATCCTAAACATCGTATTTTGTCCGATAACTGCCACTATTAGGTTCAAATGAGGAGCAACATTTTAACAGTAAGTGATCCTCTTTTAAATCTCTTTGAACCTCAGAGAACCTGAATTTTGGGGACGAAAACAGTGTCAAAATTTTGACTCGGGATATCTTTTCAAAAATTTGAGATATTGGCTTCAAATTAATATTATCCTTTACAAAATATTGTTTTCAACATTCAGTTAAATTTTGAGAAAAATTAAATTGACAGTTTTTTTTACAAAAAATAAAAACCTAAACAAAACATTACTTTTAGTAATTTTGGTAAAAATTGAGGCTTAATTAATTTTCGACTGAAATATCTTTTTAAAAATTTAAGATTATGGCTGCAAAATATTTTTATCTCACAGAAAGCATTTTTTTCGACATTCAATACATTTTTTATAAAAATCTAACAGTCAGTTTTTTTAATAAAAAATTAAAATCTACAAAAAATAGTATACGCAAAATTGGTACAAATTGATGTTTGGTTCTCGATATCTCGTGAACAATAGAAGATATTGACTTTAAATTAGTTTTATTCATTTGTATTTGTTTATATAAGAAATAAATGTTTTTAAGAAATGATACTAAAATTGGTTTCCGACTAAAAATCTCGTTAACTAAAGTAGATTTTGAAATCAAACTATTTCATCATGCTTTCATAATTTAACTAACAACTTTTTTTAACAAACAACGAAAACCTACAAACCGTTTAAGCGAGACAAATCGACAGATGGGATGGGACGTTATCAATGTGGGTCGCATCCCAGCATCTTTTTTTTTTAATTGTCGTGAAATTAACTTCATTCGAGAGATAATCTTCTGGTATTATAATCTAGTCTAATCTGGAGGTCTAATTATTAATGACTTTTTCCAGCATTTTTTGTGGTATATCGGCAAAAATGTGACAAATGTTGTCCCCACAAAAACAATAACCATTGTTATTATTGTTATTATTTTTATTGTACTATTCGTACTAGAATGTCAGCTTGTTAGACTTGACCATTCCTTTTAATTTCATTGAACGTTTTTGAACAACAACAACAACTTAAAGGTGCTACCACTCATTGTTTTTGGTTGGAGATATAGCTATTTCGTGCTTTGCCACTTTTGCACTCATCAGTCTCCTTTGTTTGTGGTGCTGTGCCATTGTTGTTTAATGGGTGAACAAAACCGTCAGTACTCATGGTGTTTAGTGCACAATACCCTCTCAGAAGATGACCTCGAACAGATTTTCGAATTTGACGTTAGGTTCTTTAACCGGTCACCTTTGACTGTAACGTTCGGGCCAGCATCGTTTTTAAAGAAGTATATGGACCAATTACTCCACTAATAGCTATAAGCACACCAAACAGTCAGTTTTTGCATATTATGTAACTTTCGTCTTCTCAAAATACACTTGATGATTTATCATCTCTCCAAATGCTGTAGTTTTGTCCGTTAACATACCAATTCAACCAAAAGTGAGTGCTTTATAAAATAGTGAGCGATAGATACTGTAGAATCTAACAGATACTGTAGAATGTTGAAATTTTGCAAAAAGTTAGGTCTTGTAAAGCACTTTTCAAGAGTTTGTTGTCATTTACAATGAATTCTTCTGATTTTTGAATAATGATGAAATTTAAAAGAATGAAAAGGGTCGATGTGAACACAAGGACAAACATTTGAAATCTGAGATTATACATTCAAGTAGAATGTGGTATCCACCTACTTTTATTAGAATAGACTAAATTCATTTGGAATGCACAGAATTATGAAGTTTATTAAAGCACTTGGGCTTGAAGTAAAAAAACCAAAAAAAAAGTCAACAATCGGTGAAATTATCACTTAAAAAACATACATTTTAAAAAATGGAGCCAAAATCTTCTGTAATTAAGAAACTCTGAGTAATAAGTCTACCGTAAAAAGGAATTAAATCTAAAAATATGCCACAAGATCTAAATTTACGAAGTTGGTGCAAAATCAATTAATTTTTTCCAGTGTGATATTAATGCAATTCATAATAATTATTTATATTTACTATTGAATAATTACTGGCTTAAATTTAATAGATTTACTGTACAAGTTCTCTTTTTCTTTCCCATTCACAAAAAAACAAAAAACTTTGTTATTGATCTGATTTATTTGTAACCGATAATCCTTTAATAGCAAATGTCTGGCATTGTTATAAGTTGCATTGAAAGCACACTTCAAAAGCAAATTGATATTAAACCTTCGTCTTAGAATTTTTCATGTGATTCGAATTCCCCAGAACTAAGCTTCATTTTTTACATTCATAAATGTATGTTTTTGGTGTGATGTAAATTATCTGAATACAGTGTGAAAATTTGAGAAAGTGTTAACATAAAAACTAGAAAATATTTGCACATTTAACATTTTTAATCCTTTTAAATTGTTAACAAAGTTTTGTTACCTATCCCAATACATAATTGAGTATATATGTATGTATTTAAATTATTCAGTGTTAAAAGCTTCTTTCCTTTCTATTTTATTGCCACTTAAAACTCTTGTTTACAAAAATTTTAATCCTTTTCTTAACAGTTCCACAACAATCTTGATTTTATGTTATCACAACGATAAAACTCTCTGATTTTAAAATTAAAATATTCTAGGATTGCAATAAATCCGCAGTCGTCCTTAATAAAAATTAATTCTATTTTCTCAAATTACCCTAAAATCCAGTCTTCCATTCGAAGTTGAAGCCAGCCAGCCACCAATTCCATTCATATAGCTTTATATACTAGGTTAGTAAGGTATATATGGTATAAAGAGATATAAGGACACTCATTTTCATTTTCTATGTCTGCTTCCCGCGCATTTATAAAATTCGCGAAAACTCATTTCTTCTTCCTTTCAAATAAAAATTAAGAAAAAAAATAAAAGACAACTTAAATGAAACTAAAGTTTGTTAGGGATTTCCTGGAATATACTAAAAGTCCATCTGATCTTTTTTGTTTTCCCATCGTCATCCTCTTCTCATTCTCGTCCTTGTTTTCGTTGTCGTTGCTGTTTTCGTTACTCGTTATTGTTTTTCTTGTTGCTATTTAACTTGTTGGACAAATTTCTTGATGGCTCGTTCTTTGGGGAAATTAAAGTTTTTGTAAATCTATTTTGTTTTATTTTGATTTTCTTCTATTCAAGAACAAAAAAAAAGCATCCTCTTAAATCCTTTCTCTCTGTCGCTGTCTGTCCCTCTCTCTCTTATCTCTTCTCTCTTTCTCTCTAACACTATATTTTATTTTCATCCTTGAAGTTGTTATGAAATTAGTTTTTCTTGAATTTAATTAAAATTGTGTGAAATGTTCGAACATCCTTTTAACATTTTATAAGATTTTTTTTTTCATTGAGTTTTAATATTAAGAATTTTTGAGATTTTTTTTGAAGTATACAAAATATTCTAAAAAGCATTTTTTAATATACTTAAAACTAGACATTAATGTACCGAGCGTTAAGGGAATTTTAGTAAGACAGAATATTATAGCTCATGTGAAGCGGTATTTAAATAATTTATATTGATTAAATTTTTATGAGGGTTCAAGAATAAAGTACCCCACATCACTCTTGTCAATTCTGATTATAATTCATAATTTGAATAACTTATAAACAACAATTTCAGATGCAAAATGGAGTGAAAATTCATTGGAAAATTTTGTACTTAATTCCACTGCATATCCCCAAATGAACATCAATTCAAATTAACCCTCGATTTAGACAGGCTACAGGCACAACAACGACATCCCACTAAAATACAAAAACAACAAAAAAGTTAGAATAAAATCATGGTCAAATAATGCTAAACACAGCTAAATTCCCATTTGACCGACATCAATTAGAAAGCCCTCTGCGGCTGCTGGCGGCGGTGGCGACGAAGGCGACGGACGATGCTGATGGAGGCTTATGTCGAATGTCGATGTAGGCTAAAAACAGGCGAGTAAATTCTGTTAAATTGTTAACAGCTTCTCTAGGCCGACAAGCTGTGAATTAGTCACGACTCAAAACCAACCAAAACGGTGACGTTAATATGTTGATCGATGGTTTGCTATATATTTATATAAACATGAGCCTCCCTCTGCTCTCACATTCATCACATCTCATTTGCCTATACATACGATAAGTTTAAGGTCACCACACAATTTTTAAAATGATGAAAAAAGAAAATGCCAACGGCAAAGGAAGCAACAACAATTCAATTTCAACCTTCACCCACATCCGGTAACGTTAACGGTAACTAATATGAAAGCAATTTTCCAAAACAAGGGTTTTTGAAGCCTTCTGCACGCATAAAATGCATTTTTCACACATGCCCTTATATACGAGTGGAGCGTTAAGGCTCTAGCAGCTCCTTGCCTGCTGCTGATTTGTGTTTTTCGTTCGGGATATTAATTGAAAATTGTTTACATAACTTTGCTAACTATGTGCTTCATTTTGTGGTGGATGTGTGAAAGCGTACAAGGGTCCTATATGAGTAGGTACCTGGAGTAAACTCAATGTTTTACTATACATACCTACACATGTATATTTGAGTCCTTGTTTGCCTCTCTTCATTAACTAATGCACTTTCGCTTCATATTGTGCTTGAGTGTAAGTTTATGACACCGCAATCCGGCAAACGGTCGGCCAAAGCACGCAGGCACGCACGCAGCACGTAGTCGTAAACACGGTTGCCACTTGAACAAAAATTGCATGACCAAAGCTGCAAATAAAAATGACCAATCGTTCCAAAAAAGGACCAACATAATTTGTGTCCGCAATGGCTTTTAACTTCCCATAGATTATTGTAATCGTTCCGATTTCTTGAATTGAAAATTTTGACATTTCTCGGCGTTTCAAGGTTCCTAGCGTCTAAATAAAAGATTTTTAGAGAGATGTCTGTGCGTGCGTGTGTACGTACGTTCGGGAAGAATAACGTTTTTGACATCTGGTAAAATTTTGAGAAAATCGCATTGACATTTTTTTTACAAAAAATAAAAACCTTAAAAAAACAATAGTAAAACTTGGTAAAAATTTACTCTCGACTCAAGTATCTCTTCAAAAATTAAAAAAAATATTGGCTTTAACCTAATTTTATCTCACACAAAATATTGTTTTAGACATTCCGTAAATTGTGCATAAAAATCCAAGTCAGTTTTTTTCATAAAAAATTAAAATCTACAAAAAATAGTACGCAAATGCTACGAAAATTTGTAAAAATTGGTTTTCGACTAAAAATCTCGTTAACAAGAACAGATATTGAAATCAAACTATTTCATCATACTCAAAATATTGTTGGTAATTTTTAATTTTTTTAGAATAATTCAACTAACAACTAGCAAATCACGAAAGCCTACAAACCTTTTAAGCAAGACAAATCGGCAGACGGGATGGGAAGTTATCAGTGTGGCACGCACCCCAGCCTTTTTTTTAAGATCAAAATATGTTAATATTTATGTCAGGAGATCGAATAAGTCACGAGATCGAATACTATCGCTAAATAAAATTCATATAAAATGAATTCAAAAAAATGTTTTTGCAGACCAAACGCTATTGTTATTTTTGACATCTTGACGCTCTTTGGCCAGCATTATATTATTAATGGTACCCAAATTAAGTCTGCCTTTCTTTTTAATCAAAGTTAATTCAAAAAATTCCTCTTAGCATTAGCTGAGCTGTGAGGAAGTAACATCAAGTTATAAACGAACTGACTTAAATTTTGAAAACAATATTCACTTGAAGCGTTTTTATGATAATTGAACTTTTCCCAAAATTCTTTAGGTATGTATTTTATTTTTGAGATTATAAAAGGAATAGAGTCGAGCTATTTTTTTTCAATTTCTTAAAAAAGGGACCAAATGGAATAAAAAATGACCATGCGACCAAGTGAGAAAATAATGACCAAATTTGGTCTTAAATGACCAAACTGGCAACCGTGGTCGTAAAGCTATACTATTACCAAAAACAACAATAAAAACTATAAAATAATTATGGCTACTGCCTGCCTGCGTTGCCACCATCATTGCGGCCGCCATTCGAATACATTCTAACAGTTATTGGGTCTTATTTGCGGTAAATGTGGGTTATGGACATTTGAGTACTTGCTCTTTAGCTAGTACACAAATGTATGGGCGGTTTAAATAAAACACACATACATATAAGTAAAAAATAAAATAGAAAACAAAAATCTAATATCAGCAACAGTTTTACTGTTCCTGCGGCTGTTGTTGGACAATAGCGCTGCCTGGTGGGTGGTTGGTAGTTGATTTAAAAGCTTGACCGCGCGTTTTTAATTTATATATGCTTGGGCCCTCTCAATCTCTATCTATTGTCAGCAGGAGGCTTTAACATTATGGTACACATCTCCACATTATATTGCTTTACCATCAGAAGGGCTATATCAACACATTTTATGAGGAAATTGTGTTTGAAACATTTGACAGAAAGCTGAGGGGTTGTTTTTGTGACTGATGTTTAATGTTATATCTGGATGATAAAATAAATCTATAAATATGTAAATTCGTTTTAAACTTTGAAGAACATAAAGACTTCTGAATCAACATTTTAAAACAGATTTGGGTAGGCTCGAGAGAAAAGTTTGTGAATATAAAATATTTCCATATATTTGTTTCTATTTTTGAAAAAGCTACTTAAGGCTTTTATAGAATATTCGGTCTTCATAATAAAACTAAATCGAAATTTTTTAAATTTAATTCATCCTTTCGAAGAAATTTTGGTGTGAATAAAGATAAGTGAAATAAAAACCCTTATTAATTTTGAATAGGCCACTGTTTGGGCAGCTATCATTTTGAAGTCTGTAAACTTAAGACATATGAAAAGTAAAACTACAAAATTACTAAAAACCAGGAACGATTCAATCATCAACAACGAATTTAAATTGTTAAAATTAAAAAAAAATAGGCTGGGATGCGACCCACACTGATAACTTTCCATCCCGACTGTTGATTTGTCTTGCTTAAAATTATTGTAGGTTTTCGTGTTCTGTTAAAAAAAAGTGTCATTTGAATTATTCTTAAAAATTTAAAATTACCAAACAATATCTTGCATATAATGAAATAGTTTGATTTCAAAATCTATTTTTGCTAACGAGATTTTTACTCGAAAACCAATTTTTACCAATTTTAGTAGCATTTCTTAAAAGTTTTTATTTCTTATATAAACAAATACAAATTGGATGAATAAAAATTAATTTGAAGTCAATATCTTCTATTGTTCACGAGATATCGAGAACCGAAATCAATTAGTTTGAAGCCAAAGATAAAGAAAATCAATTTTTACCAACTTTGAGTAATATTTTTTTTAGGTTTTTATTTTTTAGAACAAAAAACTGCCCAGTCGAATTTTTTCAAAATTTTACCAGATGTTAAAAATGTTATTCTTCGTTGCACACAATCATTTTGGAGATAAAATCATTTTTTTTTGTAAAATTTTTGAGGTGACAATTATTTTTTATATTATATTTTTCAAAGTCTTTTCTGCATTATTATCTGTACAACAACATTTATTTGAAGTCGATATCTCTATTGGTTCTTGAGCTATGGACGACAAAAAACTTCGCAATCGTACGGATGTATGAACGTACGTACACACGCACGCACAGACATCTCCGTAAAAATCTTTTATTTTGATTTAAGGGACCTTGAAACGTCGAGAAATGTCAATTCGACAAATCGGACCGATTACAATAACTTTCTATGGGAAGTTAATAGGCCTCGTTAAAGTTCAATCTATTGAAGAGTGATAAGATGCTTAGAGTTTACTCTTAGAACTGTAATATGACTTTGTGACTTATTCAATTAATTTCTAATAATGAGTGTAATTTAAAAATGAGCCCCCATAAGTTTTAGAGGTACTATTATAGTAACAGTAAATTTGACGAATAACCAGCTAGTATACAAGATTTTAAAATTCTTCAAGCAATCTTCCAGATTCAACTTCGAATACCCTCGCAGATTATTTTAGGGCTACCTTTAAAGATTTTTCTCCTGCAAGTATCGTTTCTCTTATTTCTCCTACATCTTATTTCTCTTACATCGATAAATGATTCGATTTTTGAGTCCTCTTTACGTGGCAATATTTTTAAAGTTGAATTAATGTTTTAGTCCTGGTACCGATGAAATAAAATTATTTATGTTGAAAAAAATATGTGTCTTATATTTTCTATCCATTGCTACTACTACTACGACATATTCGAAGCACAGGCCTGTAAGGAGCGGTTAAGCCGATTCTTGACCTGATTCATCAGGTTGAAGGTCGTGCGTCAGGGTGACTTCCTGCCACATAAAGAAAACGGGCGGAATTACTGTTGAAAACCCACGCAAACGAATTATGGACAACGAACTTCGGATATGCACGTAGAATCCCTTAATAGACCACGTGCAGACGAAGAATTAGCGGAGGCCCTAGACTGCTATAAACCAGACATAACCGCCATCTAGGAAATACGTTGGGATGGGCCGGACAAAAAGAGGATGAAAAACTGCTATATTTATTATGGTGATTGCTACCGAGAAAACCAACAATATTTATTTGGATGCGGATTTGTTATTGGAGCCAGACTTAGGCAACAAATCTTGAGCTATAGGTGCATCTACGAGTGCCTCATGACCATCCGCATCAAGGCTAAATTCAGCAAGTCTAATATGCGTACATGCTCCACAAAAGAGAAGAATGACAACTCCAAGAATATATTCTTAGAGCTCTTGGACAAAACATATGAATAGTGGCCTAGTTACGATATTTAAACTGTTCTGGGTGATTTTAATGCCAAGCTAGAAAGGGAAAACATCTTTGGTGGAATAATCGTGAAAAACAACCTGCACGACAACACTTCCAACAACGGAATGCGGCTCATCGATTTTACTGTGGGGCGAAACGTCATGGTATCCTGTACGCGTTTCCAACACCTTTACATCCACAAAGGAACTTGGAGTTTTCCAGATTAATCGTCAACCAAATTAACCATATTGCGATTGACGCTAGACACGCTTCCATCATCATGGATGCCCGAACTTTCCGAAGAGCTAATATTGACTGGGACTACTTCCTAGTTGTAGCCAAAATTTCCAGACCCAATGCGAAACAGAGAGATGCGGGGAGAAGATACAACATCGAACGGCTACAATTGGAAGAGATCGTCAAATCCTTCTCCGACCGAGTCGCAATCGCAAGTAACCTCTTTTGAAGTTGTCTGCCGTCAACACAATGTATCGAGAACCAGTGGCAACATTGCCAAGATTCAATCAGAGAAGCCACCTCTGACGTGCTAGTTTTCAAGCAACCACAAACAAGGAACCTCTGGTTCGATGAGGAATGTCAGCTAGCAAAGCGGCGGGTGCTGCATAGAAGGACGAGAGCTGCTCAAGAGCTCTATGAACAGCAGAAGAGAAAGGAACACCGACTTCTCAGAAGCGATGTACATAGACTTAGCCAGAAGGTTAAAAGTCCAACGACTAAGATAGCTGGGTCACTTAGAGCGCATGGAAACCAATGCTCCGGCCCGGAAAGTCTTCGAACCCGCACCCACAGGACAGCGCCAGCGCAGTAAAGAGAGACCGCAGATTATGTGGCGCGCATGAGTGGAAAGTGACCTCACCCAACTTTAAACGCGAAACTGGAGACATCTAGCTAGAGACCAGGGTTGTCAGGTTTGAAAAAGTGAAATCGCCAAAAATAAAATACAAATCGCCAAAAAATCGCCAAATTTAAAAATGTATTTACCATACCCAACTGTCCATTGGGTTTGTTTTCATTTTTGTTGTCTTTGCAACATGGCTAGACCTTGCAGCATGCCGTTCCAAGTCAGCTTTCTGGGAATGTAGATCGCAGTCACAAATTTTGCTGGGACTAACCCATCTTTTTTTGATTTGGTTAACCATCCTAGTATTTTAGGCCAAAAAAAGTTAAACTGATGGATCTGGCAAAATAATATCATAATAATAAGTTTTTTGCTACCTTTGAATAAAGTTAACTGCTCCCATTCTTGTTTATTTATATTTATAAATTCTTTCTTTTTGGCATTTTTTAATTTGGCTCATTTTAATTACTTGATGTTTCTTGTTTTATTTTTCCATCAACTTCGAATTCAATGTTTTCTTTTTTAAATATGTTGTTTCGATTGAAGTCAGTTGTTTGTTTTGACATATACGTCATTTATTTTAGGTATGGGAACGAAATCGAATTTCGGTTTTCGGGTGCGTTCAGAATTCAATGTTTCGAAGGTAACATTCAGCGCAAACAGCGATGAAAAAGATACATAGTTTTAGTGAACATTTGAGAAAAGAATATTATAATTCCGATTGGGAAAATAAATATCGCCAAAAACTAAAAATATCGCCTTTTTTAGGGTTGATCGCCAAACCGATTTTCGTGTCGCCAAATTAAATTTCAAATCGCACATTTGGCGACAAATCGCACAATCTGACAACCCTGCTAGAGACCGAGCTAGATGGAGAAGTTTGTTGGGTGAGGCTATATCACACAAGACTGTAGTGCCACCTTAATTAAATAAGTAATATTGGACTTAACGTTAGTTTCGTTATGTAGATTTCGTCATATCTTAAAGATAGATATTATAACGTCATTTTCAGAAGTAACCTCTCATGTCAATTTAAAGTCAATTCTGGTGTACCTCAAGGGACCCACATTGGTAAATTGCTGTTAATTTTGTTTATTAATGATTTGCCTTCTGATTTAAATAATTATGTGTCGCTTATCTATGCAGATGACATTAACATTTTTTGAATTATTCTAAACCAAAGATTGCAAAGAGCTCCAAGAAGATCTAAATCAATTTTAGGAATGGTACAATAAAAATCGTTTGATTTTAAATATTAAATGTAATACAAGTGTTTTACACTCATCGGATTGTAATACTAATAAATAATGACTATGTTGAATTCTTCACTTTTGAATAAAAAATATAGTTTTTGTGACCTTGGTGTTGTACTAGACTCAAAAGTAACGTTAACTCATCACTATAATTATATTATATAAAAAAGCTAACAGAACACTTGGTCTCGTCAAATGATTTTCCCGGAAGTTCCGTGAGCCATATGTTATTAAAATTATGTATGTTTCTTTTGTCAGACCAATTCTTGAATACGCTTGCGTTGAATAGGAACCATACTATTCCGTTCATATTGATAGAACAGAAAGTATTCAACATAGATTTTTAATACTTTGTCTTGGTTTTTTTTCCAAGGCCTGATTGACTTTTATTACCCCCATACACTCATCTCTTTCTGGGTCACAGAGAGTATTTGCAGTTCTGTTTTATATCTGGTAAATTGAATGGAATGATCTTATGTCCATCTATTCATTTTAGATTGTTTTTAATCTGAGTCAGGCTAGCTTAAGAAGAAATGTACCCCTTAGAACAATTTTTAGAAGATCGGACTATGGCACTACTAGTTCTCTTAATTAATTAAACAATAAATTTAAAAAATCTTCTATACTCAATAACTCTACAAATCTTAAATCTGATAGCTTTAAATTTAATTGTGTTGCTATAAGAAGTTGAAATTATGTTAGTTTAAAGTATATTCTAAACTTAACGTTAGCATTTAACGAAATAAATACATATAAAATATAAAATTTAATAATAAATGTTTTGTATTCAAAGTTTGCACTTCCAACAACAGGGCAACTTATTGAAAGTTAGTAATGTGAAGAATCGAAACCGCGTGCGTCACTTAAGAACAAAAGAGACTATTGGGCTTTTAGGCCATTTCGTTAACGAAACTCCAAGTTTGTTGATTAATGAAAAACTCTGCATACTTACTTCTTCTAGATACCACTATTTTCTTTGAGCCTAATAGCTATTTCCGTTGCAAAAATAATTAGTTACATAAGCTGTAACTCAAAAATAAAGTATAAACAAAAATTCAATTTGTAACTTTGTCCTAACACAGAACGATATGAATTTCCAAAGTAAGTTTCTCAAAGTTCCGTAGTCATAGAGTCAAAACAGAACCTTCCACTCTCTTTTTCATAATAAAAACAACAAAATCTATAACAATAAGAAGAAAATCATAAAATACATTTTCATTTGTTTGGATTTTTCGAATTTAAGTCAAAGTTTGTTTTCGATTTAATCTCGTCGAATGAAACATACAAAGTTCAAGACTACAAATATACGAAATAGTAAACCTTATACAGAATCTTACGAGTGAGTGGGATCAGAATTAAGTTCCGTGCAAGTAATATGTACGGTACGTGGTTTTCATAGTAAATTTTGTATAGGGTAATGTTGCAAGTATTCGGCCAATTAACATTTTTATTTACTCTTACTCTTCCTTAAAATTTAGATATTTGAGTTTTGGATATCAAATTTAGTTAAGCAGATTAATGAAATGTTTTCAATTTGATTTATTGCTTTTTTCAGCAGATTTGCCATTACAAAGTATTCGCAAAAAATATACGTTTTACATTTAATTTCAGACAAAATACATCGAATTTTGAAAAAATAATAAACATTTTTTTTTCAAATACAAAAAGTAAAATTTGACATTTTTGAACATTAAATATCTTTAAGACAGTATAAGGGCGTGAGCAGAAAACACATTTTTAAAATCGGTTAGTTAGTTCTTGAGAAAATTTTAAAAACAAAATAACTGTAATTAGTTTACTCTCCACCCTTCCTAATCCATAGAAAAATATTTGTGTTTTTTTTAAGTTATGAAAATAAATTTTATAGAAAATTTAATAAAAATGTATCGTTTCGTTTTTGAAGAAAGTCGAATTTTTTTTTTTTAAATTGGTATTTTTAGTCTTCAAAAAAAACAGAAACAAACGCCTAACGCGAATAGGCTTATAACCTTAATTTCCAAGTTTGAACTCCATCGACCCAATGGTTTTAAAAGAAATATGCAAAAAAGGTAAAGGACTTGACTTAAAGGTTGAAACTGCATGGAGTTTACAGATATTAACCGAGTAATCGGATAATGGATAAATCGTGAGGTGTTGAGTACCCGTGTTTTACTTATACGAAACTTGAAAGAATTGAATATTTTCACTTTCTTCGTTGGATATTAATTAACGAGGTGTGTTCAAAAAGTACCCGGAATTTTTCAATTTCGTGGGTCTGGAGAGTTCGAAGGTCAACATTTTTTTTTATTATGTGTACCCCTAAAGTATAATGCAATATTCACTGTTCACTTTGTCTGCGGTAGTTGCTAGGGTTCGACGTGTTTTTATGAGCTCGGCGATTTTTGCTGAAACTGCTGAATTTTGACCAAAAAAAAACGCATGAACAGCGCTCAAGAACTGTTAAATGACGTCAACGACGATCCAAGTTTGCTTGAAAGGGTCATAACTGGTTATGAAACATGGATGTATGGTTATGATGTCGAAACCAAAGCACAATCGTCCACCTAGAAGCATCCAACGTCACCAATAGCGAAAAAAGCACGTCAAGTTCGATCAAAAATGAAGGTTTTGCTTACTGTTTTCTTCGATTATAATGGCATAGTGCATCAAGAGTTCTTACCACAAGGTTGTACGGTTAATAAGGAGTATTACATTGAAGTTATGCGACGTTTGCGTGAAGCAATCCGAAAAAAACGCTTAGATTTATTGAAAAACAATTCATGGCTTTTGCACCACGATAACGCACCTGCTCACTCGTCGTTGCTTGTTCGTAATTTTTTGGCCAAAAACAATACCGTAGTCATGTCCCAACCTCCATATTCACTAGATATGGCTCCGTGTGACTTTTTCCTGTTTCCAAAGTTGAAGAGACCCATGAAAGGACGACGTTTTTCCTCGATTGAAGAAATAAAGGCCGAATCGCTGAGAATTCTCAAGGACATATCAAAAAGTGAATATCAAGAGTGCTTCGAAGATTGGAAAAAACACTGGCATAAGTTTATTATATCTGGGGGGGACTCTTGATGTAAACGAATAAATAAATATTCTTTTGAAAAAACGAAAATTTCGGATACTTTTTGAACACACCTCGTATATTTATTTAATTGCTTAAGTTCCATATAAGTTTGTGGTTGATTTTAGTCCATTTTTCTTCGCAAATATTTTAAGAGGTTTATTTAAGGCTTCATTACACAATTTTGAAGAAAAAAAAACAAGGTGTTGCTATGCTAAAGCCTTCTATAAGGTCTGGGCCTTTGGCCTTGACATAGGGATTTCTCGAGGCAGTACTACGAAATACTGAAATCATATGTTACGAAACGGCTTTTAAGACGACGGTAAGGCCAACATTACTCGAAACTTAAGACAATTGTTGAAGACAGTGTTCCACAAGGAAGTGTCCTAGGACCAACATTGTTACTTTAATACAATAGGGATATTTCAACGAACAGCCACCTTTGCTGATAATACTGCAATAATGGTATCAAAATGATTTGTTAAGAGGGCTACATAACTATTATTGAAAAATACAGTCAATATAGTTAGTGATTTGACGCAAAAATGAAAATACTAGCCAATTTTTCTTAAGAGGGTTTCTTCGTAAAAAATTGGTCTTCTTCATCTTAAACATATGGGACTGAACCTCTCTCTCTTTTCTAGTTGAACTTTTAGACTTCCACAACCTTTTCCTACGGTAGATTTATATTTTACTCTTTCATCAAAAATTTAAACAAAAATAAGGATTTTTACTCGGATACCAGCAGCTTAATTTCCTAAATTTCTTGAAAGCAGTCTAAGAATTGTTCAAACTTTAAAAAATATACATATCTTATACATTAAATGATTATGTTTCTTATTCTTAAATTTAAAAGTTGATGGCCGATCTTACATGCTATTACCCTATAACTCAGCAAAATTTGATTCAATGCAACAGTTCGACCAACAAGAGTTATTTAAGTTTGATCGAGGGTAGAAGTTGGAGGGTGTTGAATGATGGAGGAAATGAATAAATGGAAATATCTTTAAGACTCTCTCACAGTCCAAAGAAAATATTATTGTTTGTATTTATATAGTTTGTCGTTCAACACAGAGTAAACCGTTGGATTAAAGCAATATCACGTTACTGCGTATTATGGATTTAAGACTAGAAGACTGAGAAAATAAAACTCCATATTGAAGTTAATAGCTGAAATATTTTGGTTTCCATCAAAATATTTGGGGCAAATTCTCAATCTATAGAGAAGGGTAAAGTGTGAATAAAATAATTTCAATTTGTAGTTTAGGTACAAATTATCAAGAACACTTTTACTGTCACTCTTAACGTAATTTCTCAATGTATCTCTAGTTAAGAACTCTTGAAACATTATAATTATTATGATTGTCAACATTTAAAACCTATGACTATGACGAGAATCCTCCCTTTCACAACATTCCTTCTGTATATAGTCACTTTTGATATTATTTACTCCTTAAGATGCAATTATGTCTTACAACTTCAAAAACACCTGCAATCTATTCAAATTGGGCTCAATATAAGGGCTGATGATGCTAACAACCAGACAAGATTATACGACTATATGATGCCCCCAAAAACTCATCATCAGAAAGGAGATAATATGAGAATATTGTAATGGTAAGCATCAGACAAGGACACAACATGCCTCATGTGTTATCTAGGTAGCAATTTTGTTAATGCCCTTAAGGCCGGAAACGACCTTACATGGCATTAAGTATCATCTATATGTAGCTATAGACATGATGGAAGGAAGACTATAGGTATCCTTTAGATATTCCGTATAGTATAAAGAGATTTCTTCGTGAGTGCACTTTAGGGAGCATTACGTTAATAATAATGTTGATAGATATTATTTTGCAATGTTTCTCAATATACGAGAGTAGCTTAGGACTAAGGTAGTTTTTGGATATATTGTATAATGACCAACAATTAAGATAAACCCAAAACTTTGATAAACTTTAAGATTGTTATAGTGTGTTATGCCATGCATAGTTAGTTACTCTTATTTGCTTTTGCTCTTACCTTGAGAATGATAGTTTAAGGAGATTTGAATGTTCACATTAACGAATTATAGGGAATAATTTGTAATACAATATAATAGTTTTGTTTTAGTTACAGACTGTTAATAACAGAAATTTAGTCAAGTAGTGAGGGAATTGTTTGAGTTTATGTTCCGTGGAAAGCCGAACAAAAGAAATTTGTTTAAATTGCGAATTTTCTATAGTCAAGTGTTTTAGCACTTGTTAGTATTGCCAATCTATCAAAAAGCAGTGCCAATTCAAAAATAATTGATTTGATTTTAATTGGAATTTGTAGTTCTATCTTTTTCACGTTTTTGACTTTCAATTTCAAGTCATTGTAATGTCAAATTGAAAATTTTGTTTACTAAAGCAATTGCCAAAATAGTAGTACCCGTGGCGTGATGATTAGTGCATACACTATGCACTAATCAAAGTGAGTTCAATTCCTGCCTCTTCTGAAGAATTGACAAATATTCCAAGAGTAACTTTTATCATGCAAAGTGCTTTCTCATATTAGCCGTTCGGATTGGGCATAATACTGTAGTTCCTCTCCATTCCTAAAATGGCTCACAGGAAAGGTTGAGAGTTGTGAGTAACTAGATCCTGGTTCTCTTCGGATTGTTGATCCAACTAATTTTTTTCTTTATTTTAATGAACGAAAACAATATCTCACTAAAGTATGGGCCTTGTAAATAAAAAAAATAGCTATTACTAGTAGCTAAAGCTTAACAGTTTGAGCTTTGTTTCTTGTAAATAAAAAAAAGGTTACAATAAACAGTTTAAGCTAGAATTTCTAACTTAAGATTGATATTTCTAGCTTTTGTTTGTTTTTCACATGTTTTGGCAAAGAAGCTTAAGCTAAAACTGTCAATTTCGTTACCGAAAGGCAAAAGCAAGCGAATCCTGGATTCTGGTTTATCAAATATTTTTAGCTGTATAGTATAGTTTTTCAATAAGAGCGTTACAAAAGTTTTTTTAAATAAAATAAAAAAGGTTTTTGATATCAATGAAATTCTTTATTCCTGTGAAAATACGTTTGATGTCATTATGTATGGAACTCGATTTCTTTTGCATTGCTACCAAGGGCACGCTTGCACAAGTCCAGACGCTGAACCCAATTTTCGACAGTTTTCAAGCATAAATCGGCCGATACTGCTGCAATTTCTCGTTCGATATTCGTACGAAGTTCATCAATCGTCGCTGGCTTGTTGTCATAGACCATAGACTTGACGTAGCCTCACAGAAAATAGTCTAACGGCGTCAAATCGCACGACCGAGGCGGCCAAGTGGCTGGACCATTTCGTGAGATAATATGTTTTTCAAACTTGGTTTCTAATAAATTGATTGTAACATTCGCTGTGTGGCTTGCGGCTCACTGGCACGGGAACATTTTGTACTATGCCTGTGAATTCAAATTTTTCCAATAGACGCTCAATTGTTGATCTGCTAGGACGATTATGACGATCATAAATTGGACGTAGCGCTCTTAACGTTGAGGCTACTGACTTCGAATTTCGGTAGTAAATTTGAATAACTTCAACTCGTTGTTGACTCGAATATCTTTCCATTATGAAATAGCAAGCCTTACTGAAGAGAAATGTCAAAAGAGTGGCAATAAATATTTCGTCCTTTGATATCCCTATCGCTCTACCTTTGTAGCTTTCCTGTTGAAAACCCCTGTATATGATAAAGTATTGCTTTAATTTTTAAGTGCTCAAGTGTTAAAGGTTTATCTGCATAAGCACGGCCTTTCGCGTAGCCCCACAATACAAAATGTCAGCGGTGTCAAATCGCATGATCTTGGTGGCCAGTTGATATTGCCACGACGAGAAATTACGCGGCAAGAAAATGTCTCGCTCGAGTTGTGTGGAATGTGGCACCGTTTTGTTGAAACCACATATTCTGCAAGTTGTATTTTTCAATAGCAGGTAAAAAAAGTCGCTTATCATATGACCATAACGCTCCGAATTGACGGTGACAATCGTTTCATTGTCGTTTTCAAAGAAGTAAGGTCCAAACACAACTCCGGACCAAAGAGCACACCAAACAGTGACTTTTTGTGGATGCAATGGCTTCTCTTCAATTGCTTCTAGTTGGACGATTATGTTAACCATAATCTGCTCTTAAAGCATGATATGTGGCTGTGGCAGAATCACCATTTTCGGAGTAGGTTTTAACAATTTGTATGCGTTGTGCGATAGTTAAGCGATCCTTTTTCGTAAATGTCAGAATTTCGACTGAAAAAAATTGGTTTAACAACTTAGTTTGACAGATGTCGAATACAAGCCCTATACTTTCGAAACCGCGACATGGATAACCCGTTATAGTCGTTCTAAAAATAAAAATCACTGAAACGTGGAAATTGAAACAATGATTTTTTGAGAATACCTTGAAAAATTGATGCCTGCAAAAATTTTTTAAGGACCGTGATTTGATTTTTTTTGTTATTTTGTACATTTTTTGTAAAAGTCCAACAGTCAGCTTTTTGAATGAATAAAGGTATTAAAATCATTAAAAATCATTAAAATGATTTAATTTTTTGCTATATTTTGTTGTTAATGAGAGATATTGGTCTAAGAACAATCAAATCTATATTTATGCATACAGGAAATAAAAACTTTCACAAAATGCTTATAAAATTGTCAAAAATTGTTTTTCGACAAAAAAGCGTATCGTAAATTGTATAAAATTCAAGTGAAAATGTTTACATCAACACTGTAAACATTTCTTTCAACTATCAAAAAAAAAATTAAATGCACTACTGGGTCGCACAAACTTGCTATATCCAAGAAGTCTGCTTAAAAATAGTAAACCGATATTTTAAATTTTAAAAATATGCGTTCAAAGTAAGTTTATCCTTAAAAATGTAAATCCCGTTCAATTTCTGAAAAACTTAACATTCTTAAAACATCAAACAACAAATATTAGACATTTTTGATCATCAAATAAAAATTAGGCAATATAAGAGCATGTACAGAAGTTCCTGAGAACATTTTAAAAGGGATTCCTTTCTAGAGCAATACAGAAAAATATATTTTGTACGTTGAAGAAAGCGATGTTAAGAAAGTGAGAATTGCACAAACATACATAAAGCTGTTTTTGAGAAAATTCGAATTTTCAATTTTTGACCAAAAAATGTATCTACATGGGCAATACTGTTATTTTGTTGGTCTTAAGAAAAATGAAATTAAGCCTAATGCAAAACTTTAATAACCAACTTGATTCAATGATTGCAGCTTTAGGAGCGAGTGTAGGCCGACAGACGGAATGTCATGTTTGATTGAATTTGAATTTTTTTACGAATGCAGTACTTGCCATATATAGTTCCTATATGTCGCAAGTAACCATAATAAATGATATTTTGTGTACCTAAATGTTTGTAGATAACTACATATACAACAATAATATTATATTTATTATAATGATTATTTTTTACTCAATAGGGAACATATTCTTGACTGCTGTAGTACGTAAAATAAACATACGCTTATTTCGAAATGTACTCGTAGATTTAAAATAAATAAACAAAGCAGCTTTTATACACAATACACATAAATATGTAAGCAAGTTTATAAAGTGTTTTCTTATAAATTAAAAATGTTTACAAATTTAAGACGAAAAGAATTAAAATGAATAGAATGAAGAATATGTCAAGTGCCAGCAAAAAAAACTGTGGTTTTAAATTAGAACAGCTTGTTTAAAGATTTCATTATTTTGACTTTCATATTCATATTCGGGCTTAGAAAATCTTGTAAGTTAGAAATATTGCCTTTATTGACATCTAATTTTTTGTCAATTAATAATTCACCATCTCAAGCTTGGCTACTGTAATTTAAAACTTAGGCTGATTTGATCAGGCTGCAAGACAAATCAATTCGTTTATATTTCAACTTGTATTTCTTCTAATGGTAAAAAGTAGTTTCGTTAACGAATTAATGTTTCTGAGTAGATCAATAAATGCCATGAATTGTCTTGTAGCCTAAGTAAATTGTTGAAAATATTTATAAATGTAAATAAAAGTTCCGTTGGCTTGTTGGGGGTAGCAAACTAGAGGGCGCTAAGGCACCTTTCTTTTTATCAAGACAAAAGCGGTGGAGGAATTCACGGGATGGATTCAACGGTAGTGTCTATAGTTCCAGCTAGGTTGAACTACTTAGCGAACACCGTACAGGCCTTTTACGGCATATTGGGACCTCAGGAGGAGCGGTTATGCCGGCTCTCCCCGTTAGAGTTCAAGTCAAGGATCACGGAAAGAAAATTTAATAGAGAATCACCAACTAGCTATATTTACCGTTGACAACCCACTCAGGCGATTTAAGGACAAAGAACTTCCGATATGCAAATTCAATGTAAGGTCCATAATGATAGACTACTTGCAGCCGAACAATAAGCAAAGTCCCTAAACTGCTATAAAGTAGATATTACTGCCATTCAGGGAATTCGGTGGGTTGGGCCGGTAAAAACGATGTTGAGAAACTGCAATATTTACGATGTATATTTACAACGGCTATTCGGATGCAGCTTTGTTATTGGAACCAGACTTAGGCAGAAGTCTAATGCTATAGGTGCACCAACGAGAGCATCATGACCATTGCTTAGACGAGCAAATTAAAACAACATATAAATAAAATGCACGACTGGGTCGCACGAACTTACTCCTGTATGCAAAGAGTCTGTTTAAAATAGTACCTACCTATATAAGATTTAAAAATATGCATAGGATTTGATCCGGTGAGATGGGAGGAGGTTACATTTAATACAGTTAAAATAATTAAAAAAAAAAACTATTTTAAGATTCAAAATTTTACCTGAAAAATAAGTTTTTCTTCAAAAATTTAAATGCCATTTTATAAATGAAAAAATCTTTGATTTTTCAAATTTTTGTTTTGAAAATCGTTAGAGCGGTTTTTTTTTAAATTAATTTTTTATATATAAAATTTTTCAATTTTGTTCTAAAAATATTTTTGGTGTGCAGTTGTTTAGTGATTGTAAATATACGCTCTACATTTGAATTTCGTAAAAAAATATTAACCCGTTTTTGAGATATAGAATTTTGAAAAAAAAAAATTCAATATTTTTTTAAAAATCCAAACAAAAAAAAATTGTACTTTTGATAATCAAATATTGTTAAAGCAATATAAGAGCTTATTCACAAAAAAAATTATTGAAATCAGTACATAAGTTGCTGAGAAAATTAAAAAACAAAATAACGGTTCTATGAGCGGTACCTTTCCTGAGCAATACAAAAATATGTTTTTCTTATTAAAAGAAGCCAAGTTAAAAAATAAAATTTTAGAGAAAATTAAAAAAAATCTATCGGTTTGTTTTTGAGAAAATTCGAATTATCGTTTTTTGACCAAAAAAATTGTATCGGGGCCACTGTTAGTTTTGATCTTAAAAAAAAAATGAAAAAAACGCCTAACGCGAATCTGCTCAAAACCTTAACTTCGAAGTTTGAACTCAATCGACCCAATGGTTTAGGCTGTAGGAGCGTGGACAGACAGACAAAATTTTGCACGAATGCAAAACTTGCCATATAGTTCCTATATGTCGCAAGTAAAAAACCTAGCACGCTACTGCGACAAACATTTAGCGATAACTGGGTCAATCAATATCAATGTCAGCCCCTTTTTTAACTTCCCATAGGAAGTTATTGTATTGGGTCCGGTTTGTCAAATTGAAAATTTTGACATTACTCGACGTTTCAAGGTCCATAGAGTCGAAATAAAAGATTTTTAGAAAGATGTCTGTGCGTGCATGTGTACATACATTCGTACGTCCGTACGTCCATACGTCTGTACGTCCGTACGTCTGTACGTTCGCGACGTTTATTTCGTCGTCCATAGCTCAAGAACCAGCAGCGATATCGACTTCAAATAAATTTTGTTATACAGATAATAATGCTGAAAGATACAGAAAGGGCTCTCAAGAAAATTGCGTGATTGGTTTTTTTTACCATAGCAGTTTAAAAAAAAGGTGAACATTTTGGTTAACCTTAAATATCTCACGAACCAATGACGCTAGAGACTTGAATTAAATTTTATATTATAAATAATTGTAACGTGATACCAAACAAATATATTTTTGGAAAAAAACCATTAACGGTTTTTTTTTTAAATAAAAAAAACTGAAAAAAAAATTTGTCACCTCGAAAATTTTACGAATAAAAAATGATTTTATCTCCAAAACAATTTTTTGCAACAAAAAATAACGTTTTTAAAATTTTGAGAAAAATCAATTTGAGTGTTTTTTTTTATAAAAAATAAAAACCTAAGAAAAACATTACTCAAAGTTGGTAAAAATTGAATTTCGACTCAAATATCTTTTCAAAAATTTGAGATTATGGCTTCCAACTTATTTTATCTTATAAGAAATATCGTTTACAACATTCAGTAAAATTTTGAGAAAAATCGAATTGATAGTTTTTTTACAAATAATAAAAACCTAAACAAAAAATAATAAATGTTAGTTAAAATTTATTTTCGACTCAAAAAACTTTTCAAAACTTTGAGACATTGGCTTTAAACTAATTTTATTTTTTAAAAAATATTTGTTGGCAACATTAAGTAATATTTTGAGAAAAATCGAATTCACAGTTTTTTTACAAAAAATTAAAAACCAAAAAAAAAATTAATAAAAGTTCGTAAAAATTGATTTTTGACTCAAATATCTTTTAAGAAATTTTATACAAAAATATTATTTTTAACATTCAGTAATTTTTTGAATAAAAATCTGACAGTACGTTTTTTCATAAAAAAATAAAATCTACACAAAATAGTACGCAAAATTGGTAAAAATTGATGTTCCGTGCTTGATATCTCGTGAAAAATAGAAGGTATTGAATTCAAATTCATTTCATTCATCCAGTATGTATTTGTTTATTTAAGAAATAAAAACTTTTAATAAATGCTACTAAAATTGGTAAGAATTGGTTAACGACTAAAAATCTCGTTAACAAAAATAGATTTTGAAATCAAACTATTTAATCATATGCCAAATATTGTTGGTTATTTTAATTTTTTTTTTAACAAAACACGAACACCTACAAACCTTGCTTAAAAGACAAATCAACAAACCACAGATATGATGGGAAGTTATCAGTGTGGGTCGCATCCCAGCCTCTTTTCCTTTTAATGTTTGGTGACAAAATTCAGTCCTGGTTTTGCATTAAATTTTTTCAGAAACTTCTAGGACGATTCTGGAAAGCGAACTTTGATTGATACTGTCATCTTCAGAAATTCCGCTATTAAAACTCCGATCACAAACGAAATTTATTAAAAAAGGCTCCAACCTTAGATGGGTTATACCTATAAGGGATTTCATAATTAACTCAACAATTTAGCAATAGTGTATTCCTAGTGATTCAGTCTCAAATGGGATAAGGCGTTTCCACTGCATACGGAAATATATCAAATGAGATAGATCACTAAAATTAGATCGATCTCATTTTTATTAGATTTGTCTTTAATACCTCAATGACAATAATCAATAGCCAACGAAAAATATTGATCAATGAAGTTTGGATAAATGATGCAACAATTCAAAGAACGTTGACAGCTTAGCTTTAACGTAGAAATTCCGATAATAATACTAAAGTTTCGTTGTTTGATGAAATGCTTCGTATATTACCTATCTACATAATATTACCTACTGAAAATTAATAAAATAATAATTAATTTGCTGAACGAAGTTTTTTGTAATGTTTACGTAAGAATTTCGTTCAGTGCAGTAGATACCTTATACAGATCTTCAATTATAGAGGAGCTTATGAATAATGGATTTAATTTAATTATTTTCTACCCCAATGATCTCGACACACTTAAAACTCTTTTTCATTGATTACAAATATTCTACCAAAGCATAATACTCGTCGTAGACTACAGAACCGAATGTTAAACCCTTTTTTCCATTCCATTTTCCTAAAGTAGGTATACTAACATCAACAAAATTTTCTTTCAATAAACTTAATTTCCTTGGTCCTTAAAAGCTTTTTATAATGTCTCTATAACGACCGACACTCAACATACTCGTTTATTTTCTTTTTTGATGATATGAAAGTAAAATTTTCTCGCTTTATAATAAGCAACTACATGGCTCATTCGCATCTCACACCCCGTCTTTATACGATAGGTACGAGAAGTACAGTCAATGTGTACAAAGTGCTCTTCAAATAAATCTCAACACATTAATTGCTATACACCTCCAGATTCATACTTATAATATACCCTCCCCCAACCCCCTTTCATAGCATAATACGAGTACCTATACATATACATATATAAAGAGCACCAGAGCATCACAAAGCACAATTTTCGTATATTACCAAGAACTTGTCCCTTCTGAGTCCTGCCACTCATTCCGTCATCAAAATGAAATTTCGATTCAAATATTCCCAAGAGCACTTTGGGTGTAGTCCTTCGGCAAAATCATAGAGTCCTATGGAAGGCAACTTCAAACTCCATTATTACTCTTGGCAAACAGTATAAAAATGAGGCAAAAAAAAAAAACGAAACCAAACGAAAAAGAATACAACAAGAAGAAGAATAAACGAAAAAGCAAAAAATAAATACCCAAGTGCATTTTGAGCTTTTTTCCACATAGAAAGAAAAAACCCATCAGCATCATCACCACCAAAGACCGAAGACCGAAGACCGAACTCACCGAAACCAGCTTTGCTATAGCTTCTCTATTCGAATCCTATTGGAGCCACATCATGCTTTGAAGTGGGTCCTTTGGGAATAACTCAAAACTATACTAAACTGGAGTAAGAGCATTCATAAATCACTGCCAAATGAATAATGAAGTATTGAGGGAGTGCGAACAGCTCTAGCTCAACCAAGTATAGGAGCACACAACAGCAACACAGCACACAAAACCATAGCCACTTAGAGAGGGCTTGAATTTTAAGGATCTTATTTGGCATTGGCATAAAGGCTATATAGAGGGCTAGGGCATAGAATTGCGGAATCAATGGAATCAGTGGAAGTCCATGTTATGGTATAGGTGCACCTAGTGCCCAGATTTGGTCATAACTACATACAACACCTTTCTTTTTTTTTAATATTTTGTTGTTTATTTTTCTTCCTATTTTTGTAGTCCTTTTCGTGTTTCTGTGTCCTCTGGATGGTAGGTGTTTAAATTATGTTTTTTCTTCTTTGATTCATATCTTAATATTTATTGGCAAACAGGGAAATATCCTTTTTTCCGGTGTAAGAGAGACACGTTTTTGTTATAATAGAACCGAACACATCTTTTTACCTTTCTCCAAATGTCGTCGCTTTCGATGATTTATCGATATATTAGTAGATTAATCGATTTATGCGGCAAGAATGAAATTTATTTTTTATTGCACAAGGAAATTGTACGATGTGATTTCAGAGGGAGAGGAGTATGAATTCGATTCATCAATATTATGCTAATAATCCTGTTTAAGTCCAAAACGATTTACGACTGTTTGTGTTTTGGAGATCAAGTATCAGCTACTAGGTTAATTAACTATATTGTCTGAGAAAAAGAGGCGGGAATGCGACCCGCACTGATAACTTCACATTCGTGTCCTTCGGTTGATATTTCTATAGGTTTTTCAAAAATTATAACGGGCTATCCATCGGTTCTAAAGTATAGAGCTGGAATTCGACATCTGTCAAACTAAGTTGTGAAACCAATTTTTTTTCAGTTGAAAGTCTGACATTTATGAAAATAGATCGCTTAACTATCGCACAACGCATAAAAATTGTTAAAACCTACTCCGAAAATGGTGATTCTGCCACACCACATATGATGCTTTAAGAGAACATTATAGTTTACATAATCGTCCAACTACGGAAGCAGTTGGCAAAAATGTGAAGAACTGTGAAGAGACTGGATTGGTTACAGATATTGTAAGGCCTGTGCAGTGTGCATCATGTCGCTGCTGTAAGTGAAAGTGTTGCCAAAGACCCGAATGTGTCGATTCTTCGTCGTTCTCAGGATTAAGGACTGTCTTACGGCACATTATGGCGTATTTTGCATTTGGATCTTCACCTACATCCATATAAAGTCCATCTCACACAACAACTGAAGCCAGCTGATCATTCACAACGTCGTCGTAGATACGTCGAATGGGTGCTTAAAGAACAGGAGGCGGTGGACGGCGATTTTTCGAACAAAATTTTCTTCAGCGACGAAGCACATTTCTCACTCGGTCACTCGGTGGGTATGTCAATACACAAAATTGTCGTATTTGGGGTTTTGAGAATGCTCAAGTAATTGAAGAGAGGCCATTTCATCCACAAAAAGTCACTCTTTGGTCCGGAGTTGTGTTTGGACCATACTTCTTCGAAAACGACAATGGAACGACTGTCACCGTCAATAGGTACGGAGTGTTATGGTCATATGATAACCGATTTTTTACCTGCTATTGAAGAACATGACTCGGAAAAAATGTGGTTTCAATAAGACGGTGCCACATGTCACACAACTCGAGCGAATATGGCTTAATTGCAAAAGACATTTCCTGGCCGCGTAATTTCTCGTCGTAGCGATATCAACTGATCATCAAGATCATGCGATTTGATGTTTTTTTGTGATTATCTAAATAACCTAAAAAATATTGAATGCCATATTTGAAAAAATAAAAACATCCTCTTTTGTAAGAACTCAGATTCATCAATGATTTTATGTTTAAAATCATAAATATCAAATCGTTCTAGACATGTACATATGGTAAGAAATTTAAAGACTGAAGATTTTCAGCCAACACAAATTGAAGTAAAAAATAATGGTATCCCTGTTCCGAAACTCTTCTTTTCCAAAATTCAAAGTTACAGTTATTCCAAAAGCTGGAAAATCCAGCCACGTTAACCCTAAAGACCTAAGACCTATCAGCTAGAAAGAGAGGGATACAGAGTGTTTGCCTATGCGGACGATGTTGCTATTGCAGTAACGGGTAAACATCCCAATGTACTAAAAGAACTCTTACAAAACGCTTTAAATAAGCTCACCAGATGGACAAATCGGTGTGGACTAGGCGTTAACCCACAAAAAACCGACCTTGTCCTCTTAACAAGGAAATACAAAGTCCCACTCATTGACCCTCCCCTCATAAACGGTGTACCACTTAAATTCTCTGAACAAGCTAAATACTTGGGTCTCATTTTGGATAAGAAATTAAGTTGGAAACCTAATATTCAAGAGAGAATAAACAAGGCCACAGTAGCCATGTTCCCCTGTAAAAAGGCCATTGGTAATAAATGGGGCCTACAGCCCCGCATTACACACTGGATATATATCTCGGTCATAAGGCCGATCCTAACTTATGGAGTAGCGGTATGGTGGACGGCGCTAGATATAGCGACAAATAGCGATAAACTCAGCAAAATCCAACGAATAGCCTGCCTGTGTATGGGAGAAGCACTTCGCTCTACCCCCTCCGCCTCACTTGATGTTCTGTTCCATCTAATACCACTAATACTCCTCAAAAAACTCCTAAAAAAAAAAATCACTTCCATAAAAAAGTCCTTCTATCCCCTGTCTTTTCCTCACTTATTTTAAGATTTATTTTTAAGTTTTTTAAAAACTGGTGGGTGGGCCTTCGGACCCAAACCAATTAAAATAAAAAAAAAAAAAAAAAAAAAAAAAAAAAAAAAAAAAACCCACCATAGAATAAGTTTAGTTTTAAGTTTCGCTTGTATTAAGCTAAATAAATAAATAAATAATACAGCCATACGGCTTCAAGCCTCCTCTCTGTGGATCAATAATGGAATTGGCCACACCACTATTTTGAACTCGTTCAAAACTATAAACAGTAATATTGACTACACCATACCCCATCCTCAGTTTAATAACTATAGCTTCAAAGTCTTCTTGGGAGAATACATATATCATTTTTGAACGATGATCCTATAAACTTTTATACAGACGGGTCAAAAATGGAGAATGGTGGAGGCGTATACTCAGATAGACTAAACTTAAGTCTCTCCTTTCGTCTACCCGATCATTTTAGCGTGTTCCAAGCTGAAATCCTGGCTATAAAAGAAGTCCTATCCTGGATTAGAGAAAACGTTATATCAACTAATGATATACGCATCTTCTCGCATAGCCAAGCTGCGTTAAAGTCCCTAGACTCTGTCTCCACTAACTCACTTACAGCCCTAAATTGTCGATCATCTCTTACGGAGATGGCTACGCAGTCCAACATTCACCTCTTCTGGGTGCCGGGCCATAGAGACATTCCAGCAAATTGCAAAGCTGACGAACTTGCAAAAAGCGGAACGACTTTACCTCTGCTGGCTCACAAAGCTAGCATAGGTATCCCCTTAGCTACATGTAAACTCATGCTTAAGCAAGATACCATAGAGAAAACAAACTTCAGGTGGAATAACACCACCACCTGTGTAGCGACAAAACTAATTTGGCCTAATCTTAGCTCCAGGCGCTCTAAGCAATTAATCTCTCTGAGTAGATTGCACATTAGCTACGTTATAGGTGTCCTGACTGGGCACTGCTTAATAGGAAGGCATGCTATTCGACTTGGAGCCCCTTCAACTGATTTTTGTAGGAGTTGCATGGACGAAGAAGAAGAAGAGACAATCTGTCATCTTCTGTGCACATGCCCTGCCTTATCACAAAGACGTAGAATCCACCTTGGAGACTACTACTTTAACGATACCAGCGATCTAAAAAATTCAGACATCACTTGTCTCCTACGCTTCATTCGAAGCTCCAGTTGGTTCAACGAGTTAAGCTGATCAACTGATCCATGTGGTATCACAACGGACCATATTTTGGTCTAAGTGTGTTGGACTTCCCAACCAACAGCCACTTTAACCTAACCTAACCTAACCTAAGTTACAGAACTTGTTTCAGTACAGTCGTTTCATCAAATAAATGTTTTCAATGAAAAATTCCAAAAATGTGCTCTCCCTTTCCAAAAACTATAAGAGAATTGTCCGTGTCCATAGATCTACTCATTCCAATACTTCATATTCTTAGTCTTGAGTTTTTTTTTTAAGAATACAATACACTTCAAGAAGATTGAAATTTAGTTTTCATATTCGTATCCAGCACAACGAAAACCTTTGAATATATTTCCGAGGGAGAAAAATAATGGTATAATATTTGAATTTTTGTTTAAAGAACCTGTGGGAAAGTGTTGCTAGGGAACTAAATTAATAGGAAAGACCCTTTACTACACCAATGTGCATTTGGTTAAATATAATTGCACATTTTAGATTTGGAATTTGTTAAAATATTCACAAAGAGTTGTAATTTATTTGCTTTTTCATTTATTCATCTGTCACCAAAACAAAATGACAATTTCTTGGAATTGTGAATACTAAAATATCAGTGATATGCTTCCTAGTGTACGTACATACATATATCATATCATTTTTCAGTTTTTAAATAAACAATCTTCCCTTAATGATTTTTTTTAAACAGTCCATGTGTACGATTTATTTATTTTTATTTGATTATTTGCTGTGTATCGATTTCAGTTTACAACGAATACTCATTAGGGATTCGAGAGTTGACACAAATTCAAAATAATAAACAACAAAAATGCTGAGCTCTTATTTTAATAGATATCATATTTTATTTAAATATTTATTGAAATAATTAATTTTACATAAATTCACAACCAAATATTGTAGTACACATTTGATTATCAAAAAAAAAAATATTAAATAATACAAAGTATAGAACATCATAAAATCAGAATCAAATTTGTTTTTCTTTATGCAGCTGGAATATTTTAAAAATTAAATCATATTCACACAAAATTAATAATATGAACTCTGTGCCTACATAAACCAATCATTGAGGCAAATGCATAAACAATCGCTGAAACTTTTACAAAATGAATTCTTATTTGCATTTAATTCAATTTGCTGGTCATTCTTTGATTTCTCATCGATTTCCGCATACAAATTATTTGAATCTGAAGCCATTGATTCCTCATTATTTTTGGATTTACGAATAGATGTTTCTTCATCGTTTCCATCAACATCAGTCTCTAAGGTGTCAGCATTATAAACCCAGTCATATATACAAACGACCATGTCAGAGGTAAAATTGATGAAATTTGAAGGAGCAAAATAGTTCATTTTTAAACGTTATACTCAAATTATAATTATAAGCTCTACACTGACCGCTAGTTTGGCTGAAACTGTGAGATAGATAGATTCCGAAAGAACAAACAACTCAAATTTAGAGATATTGTCAAGATTCGAAGATTGAAGAAATAAGAAGATACATAAATCCCGATTTCGAAATTGATAATGAATTTGTTCAATGGTCGGCAGTGCTGCCAAGGCATTCATACAAAGCTTCTTCTTGGCTTTTGCATTAATTTTAAAACACCTACGAGGATATAATTAAAAAGCAGATTTTTTCTAATGTACAGGATCGTTAATTTTCCCGTTTTGAAAATAAAACACATAGCGATACGTTTTTATAAAGTTTGGATTATGCCATTACTTTTTACCTATTTTTTCACACATTTCAGGAGTCTTTAATGCAAATTTTTTCGAGATCAAAGAGTCATAAAAAGTAAAATTACGCCACCAGTAAAACTCTCACGCAATAAACAATAATTGGTCGTGTTGTGTGGCTTGTTGGAATATTTATTTGGAACAACAAATCATCAAAGTTAACATTCTCAATCGCGAGGCAAACAAAATTGTTCACATTTCTGCGAACACTGGAAAATCGATAAGTTTGGATCATCAGCAACACTTAACACTTGTAGCAGCAATATTTTCTGCATCAGCCACGCTTCCACTCTCCTCAAAATTTTTCATAGATTGCTTGTGTCAAGTGTGACGACCATAATGAGCTTAAAGTAGCTACGTTCGAATCCGTACTTTTATAGTAAGTTTTAACAAAGTTTACAACGTTTTACTATTTGTATGCAATACATTTTTGTAAATGGCAAGCTTTTAAATAATATTATGACACTTTAAATGACAGCTGAGTTTGACCACTGTCAAATGCCAATGGTATATGATGGATCCAAGTGTCACGTTCTGCACGATGGTAGGTTGTTAGAGGATTTTGAAATCCGTAGCGGAGTCAGACAGGGCTGTACTCTCTCGCCAATGTTGTTTTTGTTGGTAAAAAGCGTTGTACTGCGTGCAGCTTTGTCAGGTAGCTTATGGATTTGGATGGACTTTGACATCCTATTCAAAGCACTTGGATTACGCGGACGATGTTTGCTAACTTCCTCATAGGATCATGGATCTCTATCAAATGACAACAAGTGTGGAGAACTGGAGAGAGAAGCAGAAGTCGTGGGGTTGAAAATTAATTCCAGAAAAACAAAAATGATCAGCCTTGGAACCCGACCATCCTCTCAAATAAATATTTCCTCGCAACCGGTGGAAAAAATGGAGAGCTTTCAATACCTTGGAAGTATCATCTTCCGTATCGGGAAAGCAAAAGCGGCGCTCGGTATTAAAAAAAATTAAATTAGGTGGCGCAACAGTCCGTTGAGAACTAGGGCCTAGCGACTTACAGGGATGGTCAGGGACCTACAGTTTAAAGACGAAGCCGAACGGCTTATTTGAGAAAGCACTTTTCATCACAAGAATTGCTCTTGGAGAAATTGTCAATTTCTCGCAAGAGGCAGTACCCGTGAAAAAAAAAATTTAGATGGCACATGCAGGGATCGAACCCAAGACCTCTAATATGACAGTCATGCTACGGGTACTACGGCATTTGGTATGCTGTCGATAATTTGGAGGAATTACTCTATCAGCTTAAGAACAAAGCTACGACTATTTCACACAAATTTCGAATCTGTGCTTCTATATGGGTGCAGCACCTGGAAGGTTACTTCAGCCATTACAAGAAAGCTGCAAACATTCGTGAATAGATGCCTTCGCAACATCCTAAGGATTTCCTGGCCAAACCGAATATCTAATTAGGTCTTTCATAGAAGGACAGGTCAAAAACCTATAGACTCTATTATACGAAGGCGTAAGTGGCAATGGATTGGATATACGCTTCGAAAAGGTAACTTCTACATTGCAGGCCAAGCAATGCAGTGAAATCCGCTTACATAAGAAGGAAGAAGAGCTGGACGACAGAGAAGCAAATGGCGCAGGACAGTCGAGGAGGAATCAGCGTTACTAGGCAAGACTTGGAGGGAGCTGAAACACATCTCCGGAAACCGCACACGATGGCGCGTATGTGTAGTAGAGGCATTATGCCTCTTAAGGGGTTTCAAATGGACTTAACAGGTCTGATGAGCTAAGTAAGTAAGTAAGTAAATGCCAGTAGTACCAGAAATGAATGAATCTAACGAGAATTTGTTCTTGTCGGTGGTATGGTGGAAATTTGTTGGAAATATCACAATTCTGAGAAAAAAAAGGTTCTTGCCAAAAATGTCTCTACGGATTTCTTGAAAAATTGGGCATGTTCCTAGAAAGTAATGTGGTGCACTTTCTCTTTCAGTGTCTACCGCAGATTTCACATCTGATAGTTAAATCTGGCGTGTGAGGTACGAAGTTCAAGGGAAGTATCTTCCCAATATTTTGTAGAATTGAAGATACCATTTTGATAGAATAACTTTTGTTAAAATAGTTTAATTCTCCTGACTTAAAATAGTATTTTTTGCAGTATTGCTATGATTTCGTTGATATACATACGTCTCTCTATATTTTTAGTCCAATTTCAAGACCATGGTGTAAAGGCTTCTTTAAAATTCGGTTGGATTGTTCATATCCAATTCTATAGATCCATAAATCGATTGTTGATCAGTCTTAAAGAGTCTATTTGAAGAATTTTGATCATGTAATCAAAGTGTATTTTAAGTGAATCATTGAACATCGGTGGCAAATAATTCATTGTTGTTGAAGGGCGATCGAAAACTCGTTTAAAAAAGTACATATCCCTGGTACTTTTAATTTTCATCATTATTTCATTATGTTTTATATATTAAGGTTTACTGATGCAAATTTTTACCATGGGATGCCCAAAAAACATATAGTCACCCAAAAAAAAACACCCTAATATATACGAGTTAATGTTGTTTAATTTGTTTTGTTTTTGTAAATAAAATATTGCCGAGTTTATACTGAAATTCATTTAGCCCTAAAATGGGCAATCAGTTAAAATAAAATTTGGCTATTTGCCAATAAACGATGAAATACACAATTGTTCGAGGTGGTGCCAAGCTTTAAGCATTCAACGTTTCTTCTAAAATATTGTTCTTTATTTTGTTAAACCAAAAAAAAAAAACAATTTCTTCAACTTTTATCACCGAATACTATTATGGATATACAACGGTGTCTATAGAAGTGTATATGTTATTGTTTCCTATCCTATTGTTCCTATTTATTTCAGTTTTCGAAGAACAAAGACCAAAATAACATGAATGAATAGGTTCTTCTATAAAACGACAATTACTTGGGTAATTGTATTTTTATGTAAAAAACAAAAACAACGAAAAGTTAAGAAACTATTTCGACGCCAAAAAAATATAAAGTGTTTATAACTTTTTTCTTCATTGTGCTGTCTTGAAAACTGCTACACAAGCATGATGATATTATCTATAGGTTCTTAACTTTTTGGAAAGGGATCCTTTTTATTTTTATACTTACAAAAAAAAATATACTATAGATCGGGGGTATGTTCATAAACACACGTGTTGTGGCTGTTGGATTTGTCTTCTATATAAGAAGAAGAAGAAGATGAAGAAGAAGAGGAAGAACACAAAATATGTGTCGCAGTATTCTTGCCAATCTATATATCTTAAAAACCCCTTTCATCACCTTTTTTTCATGTTGAAAACTTGTGCCTTACATATATAAGATTTATAACACCCGAAAAAAAGTTTCCGTTTGATCTTCGAAAACAAAAGGAATGTAGCAAGTATTAAATTTTGTTGTTTGCAACGCAGAAAGCAAAGAAATAAAAAAATGATTATGTTTAAATCGCATATCAAAGCTGCACACAGTTTTCTATCAAAAGTGGACACGCACCTTTAAACCAACTAATTCAAGAGTTAAGAGGACTTTCAAAGTGAAGGAAAGAAACAAGTAAATTCCATTTACTGATGCTCATTCTTGTGTACCCCAAGGAACAATTGTTGGCCTTTTTCTTTTTATTCCTGCATTTAGGGTCTTTGAATAGGGACTTCTAAACTTTGATAGATATAATAGAGGCCATATTTGCTGAAGCCACATTTGTCAATTAGCCTTCGATTAATTTAGTCTGTTTTGGAAAATCATCATTGGATGGGAGAATTTTCAGGAAAAATCTAGGCAGTTAATTTTATGTCGTAATTGATGACAAGAAATCAAAAAATTACAAAATTATATTGCCCCAAGACTTGAAGGTAAAAGACTGTAGACCAAAACTTGTGCCCACTGATTGGGCTCTAAAGCTATGGTAACTATACCTAATCTTCATAGAAAAATTATTATCTTCAGTGATGACGCTGGTTTCAACAAAACTTTTAATTTGTAACTTTTTGTCACAATCGACTCCATTAATTTGTGAAGGAATTTGAAAAAAGTGAAAGCGATAATAGTTATATGTATATAGCTTCAAGTGTTACTGATAGTCTAAATGTATCAATATTATTGAGCAATTTTGATCCATTTCTTTTACTCTTAACTAACAACTTAAAAATTGTATCTTTTTATAGACAGCCACATAAAAATTAAGCCATTTGGTAAATGTTCCAAGGCAAATCAAAACATTAAAGTCTGGGGGTGTAGAACAAAAACCGCCATAACCTTGATGAATAAGGTGGTGAAAATCGGTCCATAGTTGGAACAAAACAGACTCTTTGACAAAAGCTTCTAAGCTTTCGACCAAAATTAAATCAAAAAATTAACTTTTTGCTCAACAGATACAAAATATTTAACCATATATAAAAAAATTTAATTTAATTTTCAAATTGGAAGAAAATCGTACATCTTAGAATTTTTTAACGTTGTTTTTTTTTTTTAAATCTTAAAATGGCTAAAACTGAATATCACTTTTTTCATATAATTTTAATAGCCGCCTAATTTCTTTGTGTACTGGAAAGGAGCAGACCAAAATTATTTAAAAAGCTCTCAAACGGACCTACTATAAATGTCGAAAATCTGAATTTAAATACGAATATCTTAGGGTTGCAGCTAAATTATTTTTTCAAAGGCGGGAAGATGTTGAAATGTAATAAAACAAGCTGTGTGTGAGGTATTAACAAAATTATTTTTTATTTGAAAAGCGCATGTATGCAATTAAGTGTGGAATATGGCATCATTCAAATGCCCGCCTCGGCTTCTTACGGTGGCACGGATCCGATTGGTCCAATTTTCAATGACTCTTCTGCATAGATCCGGCTGAATTTGAGCGATGGCCTGTGATATGTTCACCTTTAGGGCATCGGTCGATTGTGGTTTATTTGCATAGACCTGCGACTTCAAGAAACCCCACAGGAAAAAGTCTAGCGGGGTCAAATCGCATGACTTTGGTGGTTAATTCACATCACCCCTCCGAGAGATAATCTTACCCTCAAATCGGTCATGCAAAATGTCAATCGTGGCGTTTGCTGTCGTCTAGGTCCATATGGTTCAATTTGGGCCATAAGAAATTAGTTATCATAGTTATGTAGCGCTCGCTGTTGACGGTGACTGCCTCACTAAAGTCGTTTTCAAAATAGTACGGACCAATTACGCCGCCGGCCCAAAATCTACACCAAACGGTAACTTTTTGAGGATGCTTTATCATCTGGTGGTGAGTCATCGCGTGAGTTGTTATCGTCCCATATGCGGAAATTTTGCTTGTCAACACAGCCATGCATCCAAAAATGCTCCTCGTCACTAAAGATGCTTTTCGGCCAAAATTGGGGTCCTCTTCCAAACGATTCGAAGCCCAGTCAGCGAAAAAACGGCGTTGTTTATGGTCATGAACTTTGAGTTCCTTGGTCAGTTGGATCTTGTACGGGTGTAGGCCCAAGTCCCAACGCAAAATTCTTGAAGTCTGAGAAAGGCCGAGTTCTTGTGCACGGCGAGGAATAGGCTGCCTCGGGTTCTGCTGTACACTTTCACGGACCGCGGCCATGTTCTCGGCCGATATCGCATTCCTTGAACGAACTGATGTTGGCTGATTGTTTACTGAACCGGTCGTCTCAAATTTGGCCACCAAACGTTGAAGAGTCGACTGTGAAGGGCCACCACGTCTACCATAAAATGGGCGCAATGCGCGCAACGTTTGCGTTAACGAACACTCATTTTGATATTAAAGTTATATCATTTGAACGTGCTGTTCAATAGTGTAACTTGCCATGATGATTTGAAAAAAACAACTGAATAATAAACAAAAGATTTGACAGGTGCCACTAAAACAAAATGACCGCCACGGGGAGCCAAAATCTACCAGCGCCAATTGATAAACCCTTTAGAAATTTGTTTGAATGAAATTTCATTAATATTTTCTGCAAACGAAAGAGACAGAAATATCGGGTTTCGAAAACACGTTTTTTGAGTGTTTTTTTTATTTTAAAATTTGTTTGAGATTTTATTCCTTAGTAAATGTGATTTGGCGCAAATAAATAAACAAATAATGTCCTGCAAATTAAAATTGCAAAGTGTTTCCAAAATTATCAAAATGAAAAGAATTGTCACTTTTCAATTTTTTAGACTTAATTTGAAAAGTGAAAAGTAGGAGTGCTTCACCAATTTAAAATACAAGTTTGCAATTCGTATGTAGAAAGAAATTAATCAATGATAATATTCGACACTCGAGGTGCTAATCTGCAGACGGTTGCTTTGCTTATTCCGTGCATAGATGCAATAACGTGATACAAGGCTCCATTCCCAGCATAAGGTACGGTACACAAAAGTTATTGCAAGGGACTTAAACACATATTCTTTTGGCTATTGAATTGTAGATTATTTCCAATTTCAGACAACACAAATTTGATGGTACTTTTAGTTTATCGAAAACTCACTTCTGTCGAAAAATCATCTCCGATATCGAAGCTAATTAGTTTCACTACACTTTGGTTACTATTAACTGACATTTTCGTTCAAAAAATTCAAAATATTTTCCAAAACAATTCATTTTCTTGTAATTAATTTTACAACAGCTTTTCAAATGAAAAGTTTTGTTTTGCTACTAACTGTCAAATTCCATCGAAAGATGGCTATGATATGGATGGATTAAAAGACCTATACAAAAATAGACATCTTTGAAATTGAGATGAATCAACGCGTTAATGTTTCATTTATTTTTATATTAGTTTTCGACAAAAAAAATTGTCTGCATATTACTCAATGGCATTTAAAAATTCTAAATATATTTTTCAAAGTTTATTGTTTAGTTAAACAAAAGAACAAATACTTTGGAAAATAACAAAACTTTTAACTTTACACAAAATACTTTGCACTTTCCAAATTTGAGTTTAGTGAAACGTAATTTACAAAGCAAAAGTGCAAAGTGGAAAGTGTTTGTTGAAACGGGCCTCTGTCCAACAATTGAATTGACTTTTTGGCACTGGCTCCTAGACTTTTGAAGGTGGCAAAATTTAACAGCACTTTAACAGCCTTTAAATTGAGTGATTGTATAATTCTAAGAAAAATTTTAGTAAATTATAAAAACCACCAAAAGAATAAGATAAGTGTGGATGAAATCGGATTGACATTTCGAATACACTCATAAGCAAAAAAATCGACTAAAATCGCGAGTTGCGGTCAGAAGTCTCGCACACAAATCTGTAGCGTTCCTTTTTCGCTGATTTTAGCTTCTTAAAGCTGATTGGATTAGCTTAGACCACTCAATATAAATCTAAAACCCAGTGACTTACAACTCTCAACCATACCTGTGTGCGAGTACTGTTGTCAGGGATGTAGGGGACCAACAGTTTTAAGCCAAATCCGAACGCCTAGTTTGAGAAAACACTATTCATGGCAAGAATTACTTTTGGAGGATTAATCAATTCCTCACAAGAAGCAGTACCCGTGAAATAAGATGGCACAGGCAGGGATCGAACCCAAGACCTCTGGCATGACTTTACTACGCACTAACCATCACGCCACGGGTACTAAATAAATCTAAAACTAATGGCTTTAAAAAAAAAAGAAGGAACACTTTAGATTTTTTGTTAAAGACTTTTGACCTCAAGTGTGTGACTTGAGTCAATTTTTTTGCTCAAGAGCTTATAAATATTAAATGCGAACCCCAATGCTTACCAAATTTTCTTCGAATGCATTATTCACTAAAAGTCATTGATCGAATTTCGTATTTTTTTTTTTCTTTTCAAAAAAAACATTGAAAAACCAACTTTATTCTTCGAATGACTATGTTATTATTTCGCTTATTAAAGTATAAAAGTGAAGTTACCTTCAAACGACAACATTAGCGAAAATATTTTAACGACCTATAGCATCACCATTATTTCTACAATATTAACTTCGCTACCTAAAATCATCTAACAAAGTCAATTCACAAAAGAAATAAGAATTCACATTCTTTTCGTTTTTATTTTTGTCAACTAAAATACATTTTGAACAAAAACTCAACTCCACAAAATGGCAACCACCACCACCAGTTAGAATATCACAGTTCTTTGTTACGATTTTCGACAAAAACGAAAACTATACATAAATTGAATTTTTCAAAAAAAAAAAAAAGAAACAAGAAAAAACAATTTCTTTTCTTTTATTTTTGAAAAATTCTCAACCAAGAGAGAACAACGAAATTGACAAGGACGATAACGAAGACTTTACAGTAGGTATCTAGAGGTAGGTAGGTATGTAGCAGGACCCAGCTAGTATAAAGGAAAAAGGAAATAATTTTGTGTGCACTATCATTTCGGTAGCAATATCCTTTTGAGTTGAGGAGTGTTCTCTGTGAATGTGCGTTGGAGTGTTGCACCACAATAGTTGGTTGGATTAAGGGAAATTTTATTTAATGGTTCGCAGTGAGCTTTGTGTGTGTCTCTTTTGTATCTTGATTTTCATATCGCTGCACCATACTGTACGACTATACTCTTGGCTAAAGCTAAATTCAAAGAAAGAAAACTATCTTCAAGAATGGTGCAATTGTTTTGCCAAAATCCTTTTTGTCATATGTATTTTTTTGTATAGAAATAGACAAAAAATAAAAGAAGAACCGGAGAAAGTATCTTTTCAGAAACAACTTTACTAAATTTTAGAGGGGATTCATTCATATCTAGTGGAAAACAGCATCGTAGTATGGTGCAGAGTTGCCATTCATGGATTTTTAATTTTATTTGATATTAAATTTTAAGTTGATGACAATTTCGAGGAAAGCTGGTATCTCTCTCGTTGTGTTCAAACCAAATTGGTTTTCTATTTTTTCTTCAGTGGAATCTCGGTTTTTTTTTTATAGCAAATTGGATTTTGAAAATACAATTTATTTAAAATCGAAGCCATTACCTTCGTTTCTTTATAGTGTTTGTGTTTTTCAAGTGAATTTGGTTACATTCTTAAATCGAAGAAGATTGGCTTTGGTTTTTACGTAAAACAATAGAAATGCAATACAATTTACTTAAAATCTCATCCATGTATTCAACTTCCATCTTAAAATGAAAAAATGAAAGTTTAATCAAATTTGATAATGTACAAAATAGTTGTATGTGTTAAAAGACAAACTTGTGTTTAATTCACATTCTTGAGATTTTCATAAACAAGATTCGATAGAAGAATCGAAGAATATTATTTGTGTGTTTGAATTATTTTCAAAAGATTTTAAATTTGTGAAATTTTTGTTTGACTTTATGAAAAGTAGGGTTCTTCTTCAACCGCACATCAAGAATGTGACATACTTTTACTTCCCATTTTGATATTTAGATAATGGGAATCTATCTAACACCCTTTCATATATTCGTAACGCTCGCAATAAGTTTAAAAATGTTAAGGGTATTCCTAATTTCTTAGTTTGTGCAAATAAGAAGATCTGACAGCTGATAACTGATACTTGTAATTTCTTATAAGGAACTCCGACAAGAGCGAGTTTATGTTACAAAATTGTAAATTTTATGTTAAATCAATTAGTTTTTTTAAACTTTACATTACCTATGTTAGTCTTCTTTTTTTGATGTAATAAATGAGATTGTTCCCAAATTCCAAGAAGACCATTATTTTCCTCTTCTGAAAGTATAACAAAAAAAACTGGTATGAGGCTTATAATCAATTTTGTTTTAAAATAAAAACAAAAACTTTCTGGACATCAAGTTTTTTATATTTTATAATATTTCACTCGACAAGTAGGCTAAAAGTTTGATATGGACATCAGCTGAAACATAAACTTTTTTATGTTTCAGGTATCATAGTTTAAGGGGTAAAGTTGCATTTATCATTTTAATGCTCATTTTAAGGCTTGGCGTCCTATGAGCAACTAAGTTTCCAGCAACCTAAAGTTGCCCAGTATCTCGCCAAGTTCGGAATAACAGCGGGAAACTTAGTTGCTTCTCATTATATAAGTTGACAACTTTATTGAATACTTAGTTTATGTTTCTTATTTATCTTTATATTTGAGTAAAATGTAGTCGATCAATAAACTTTCTGGTCCTTTAAGAAAATTACCCATCAACAACTTAAGAAACTTAAGAATTTAACTTTAAACCAATTTACCAGTATTTTATATTTTATGTTAAAAAATTGTCAATTCGATTATTTCCTAAAAAATTGCCAGATGTCAAAAAAAGTCATTTGAATATTATAAAATTATTCTGGAAGAATTTTTTTTTCTTATAAAATATTGGAACTGACAAATGATTTTTTCAGACTTATTGACTATCTTAGTAAATTTTTGTTTGACATCTTTTTTAAATTAAAGACATTTTTTGGTGGGTGAAGTCGAAAAATCAAATAGTGTTTTCTGGTTTTCAATCTGGCAATACTTTTTTCCTGATTTTATTTCGACAGCTCAGTTACTTGATTTATGTTCAGTTTTAATTGTGATTTTATAATAAATAGACTTTACTCCTCAACAAAGTTTTCAAATTTATTACTAGGTACACTATAAGTTGCAGGCATCCAAACTGGCAACCTGCAAAACTGCCACCGATTTTTTGAAACTTGCGTGGGAATTGAATGGCAAACAATTCGCAGTGCATAAGAATCTATGTCCAAACATTCTAGCCACTCATTTCAAATAATTATTGAATGCAATCGGCATAAAAACAAATTGGCACTATGCGATACCTGAATTCAACAACGAACTCCTAGATACGGAAATCAACCTGGATTCAACAACGAACTCCTAGATACGGAAATTAACCTACAAGAAATGGAACTAACTCTAGGATCTCTTAAAGATGGAAAAGCTGAGGGTGCAAATAATATTCCTGTTGAGTTCTATAAATACCGCACGGTCAAGAACTTCTGGTAACACTTTTTAATGGAATATTAATCTATAATAATAAGCTATAATCTTCCCGATACACAAAAAAGGATCCTTGTTGGATGCAACAAGCCGTCGGCTCTCAACGTGGATTGCAGATCAGAACCGGTTGAAAAAAACTCAAGCGAGCTTTAGATCAGGGTTCTCTAGAATAGATAGCAATTTCATTCTAAGGAGGCTAGCTGAAAGCTTTATTAAGCAGGAAGGAAGATTGTATGTATTCTTTATTGACTTCAAAGCAGCATTTGACTCAATCAACCGAGGTGCTTTAATCTACAAGCTATATGGTCTGGGCTTGTCTCTGAAGTTTGGACGCACCACAGAGGAGTATTCGACCCCAAAATCCGGTCATAAGTGAACGGAAAAAAAATCGCGTTCGAACCGTTAATTTTCGCTTTTCTCATTCCTCAATACCCATTCTAACTAAAACCGGTTTTAAATGATAACTTTTGACCCCCTTGTCACCAAAATCTTAGTCTAAATCTAGTCTATTTTATAAGCTCACGCTACATAAGTCTATTTTGTGTTCTAATCACTACCACTGCAGTCTGTTTTTTTTATTATGATTTGTGATATTTGTGAAAAAATTCGAATGGATGTCCAAGTTTAACGTATGTACTTAACTTTAGTACAGAAATTTCTATATATTTTTTTGATAAAGTGTTAAAAATCGAGATGACAAGAATGCATAGAAAAACATAAAAATTTATGTAATTTTCCGCATAAAAAAAGGTGTTTTTGTTATAGTTCCGGGTACGATCGGGCAAAATTTTTTCTTCTATATTTAACTGTAAATCTTTGCCATCCTATTCACATAAAAAAAAGTCACCCATCTTGTCACATTTTTTTAATGGATTTTTTTTATTATTGAGGTATTTTCAGTCTATTTGCCCTTTGATTTTTAAAAAAATATGATTATTACTATGTTTGTTTTGTTTGACCTGAAATATTAACAATTTTTATTAATTTCATGCATAAATTAATAAAATGAATTAAGTTAAATTGACAAAAAAAATGAATTATTTTTTTTTTTAATTTAACCCGAAAATTTTTTTCAGTGTAACTTTTTAATGCATCATAAGCTATAGAATAATGTTTTAGGCCGATTCCAATGAGAAAAACATACAAAATATTTTTGACCAGATTTTGAGGTCAAATACTCCTCTGTGCGCACTGCCGAAGAGCTGAATAGAAGAACACAGGCTGCAGTTTGGAATATAGCTGATTTTTATGGTTGGTTCACAACCACATCGGTAGTTAGACAGGGGTGCACATTGAGTTCCACATATTGTTTTCGCTCTTCATAGATGACCTTGTAGATTACCTTCCAAGTGGTGTTGATTTAGCAGGAGTTCGCATTAAGGCATTGATGTTTGCTGATAATAATATAATCATTTTTGTATATTCCCCAGAAACATCACAGTTTATGATAAATAGAGTATACCATTACTGCTGCCTATGTAACCTTACAGTTAATACTCAAAAATCTAAGGTGATAATATTTAAGAAGGTTGGTGGACGAAATGCATCGAATGAAAAGTGGAATTTTAAAGGAGAAGATAAAGAATGTGTTAACAAATACAATTTTTTCAAGAAACCTAAATTTGGAGAAACATTTTAGCGAGAATCTCGCAAAAGCAAAAATCGCAATTAATATTTCATGGAAAAGGTGCTTTATGAACGAAAATATAGCCCATAGTATTAAACATAAGGTATTTGAAGCAGTTGCAGAAAGTATCCTTTTGTATGGCTCGCATGTATGGGGATGCAAAAAGTTTCACACGGTGGAGAAATTCTTAACAGATTATATGAAGAGAATATTTCGCCTGCCAAAAAAAAACGCCAAACTACTTGATTATGATGGAAACCGGACTATCACCTCTATTCATAAAGACCTTGAAGATGCAAGCGGATTATCTCCTGGACGTTTTCAGTATGCTCGAATACCGACTTTTTAGAAAACTAGTAATAAAAGCTGTAGAAGACCAAAATCACTGGTACAGTGAGTGGTCGAATGCAGTGGCAGTAGCAGGTAGCAGAAGGATGCAATTTAAATTTCAATTTAAATACGTAAAATGTATCTCACAGAAAAGCTCTTATGTACAACGTTATAGCAGCAGTAGAGGAGAATATGCAGCTGAAGCAGTTGCGTCTTTGTTCAGAACAACTTACAATAGGCTTAACCATAATCTGGCAGAAATTAACTGCTTCCATGATGCAAATAATGTAAATGTCATTGATACAATGGTCAAGTTAAGAAATGAACTACTCAACCTGAACCTTACCCGATTTACCACTGAAGTGTACTATTGCAATTTAGCACAAAAAGAAAGAACGTTAACATTTCGTCGGAACGTGTCCAACTCTAAGGGAAACTAGAAGAAATATTCTTGGAAGTGACTTTTTATCAGGGGAACAAGTTCTTCTTCTGCTGAATGAGATGGATGTTTCCAAACTTTATAACTATTGCAAAGTTGCGTTACGATATAGATCCAGAATAATGAGTGAAGGCTTCTGATGTTTTAAATGTGCTAGTTATTTGTTTTGTTTTTAAATTGTTTTTTTAAAAAAATTTTTCTTTTAATTGATTTTTTTTTGTTCGTTTGAAATCAAATCTAAACGTGATAGCTGATTGCAGTAATTTAATTTATTTAAGTTGTTAATCTGGGAGACGGCAAATGTCATGCTATTATGATTTATTATATATGATACTAGCGGCCCGTCCCAGCTTCGCACGGGTAGACATAAATAGGGACAGATAATGTAGCTTTCTAATGAAAAAAGAATTATTAAAATCGGTCCAGTACTTTTTGAGTTTATTCGTTACATACAAAAATACAAATCTTTCCTCTTTATAATGTTAGCTTAGATAATTGTAAATATAGCCTATGTTACTCAGTGATAATGTAGGTTTCTAATAAAAAAAAGAATTATTAAAATCGGTGCAGTACTTTTTGAGTTTATTCGTTACATACAAAAATACAAATCTTTCCTCTTTATAATATTAGTGTAGAAGTGTAGATAAAGGGTGATTTTTTAGAAAGCTATAGAAAAGTTTTTCAAAAAAAAACACATACAATTTAGAAAAATGCATGAAATCTTTATTTGAATCGATAGTACGGTCCATATAATTTAATGTTTGAAGACTATTTCATGCAAATGTTGACCTTGACTGCTCCTCAAATGGTCCATCCACTTAGTCCAATTTTGGCATACTCTTTCCAACATTTCGGCCGGTATCTCACGAATAAATTCTTCAGTGTTGTCTTACAATGCGTCAGTTGAAGCGGTCTTGTATGTATAGACATAAGCTTTAACATAGTCTAAAGGCATTAAATCGCATGATCTAGGCAGCCAATTGACTGGTCCCGAACGTGAAATAAAATGTTCACCGAACTCGCCTCTCAATAAGTCCATTGTTGCGCGTGCTGTGTGGCATGTGGCACCGTCTTGTTGAAACCACATGTCATGCAAGTCAAGCTCTTGCATTTTGGGAGAAAAAAGTTGGATATCATCTCACGGTAGCGCTCACCATTCACAGTTACGTTACGATTCCCATCATCTTTGAAGAAGTACGGTCAAATGATGCCACCAGCCCATAAACCACACCAAACTGTGACTTTTTCTGGATGCATTGGTAGCTCTTGCAATGTTTCTAGCTGATATTCACCCCAAAATGACAACGCAAATGAGCACGCATTTTGATAATAAAATTCAATAATTTGCAAGCATTGTTCGTTTGTAAGAAAATTCATGGTTAAAAAATTATAGACCAAACTGAAGATGTTTAACAGTGAAACAAAACACGAGGCGTGTGTCAGCTGTTTAAAGCAGTGTTGCCAAAAAGATAATAGCCAAAAAAAACACCCTTTATTTATGTAAAAAAAATATTTATGTAATAGTTTTAAAATTAATCTTTAAATCAATAAAAATCAATTATTTATTTATCTATCTTTAAGTTCAGATCGTGCGACCGCGACGCAACGAAACAATCAAATTATTGAAGTAAACTTCAAACACTATCTCGAGTCGCCTCCAAGATCGTGCGATTTACTACACAGCTGAAATATTTTTTGTGGGGTAATGTTAAGTCACTTTTCTACTCAGTTAAGCCGGAAAGGATTGAAGACTTGGAAGAGAATATTTATCGGGTTATTGGTGACATACGGCCCCAATTGCTGCAAGTAGTCATAAAATTGGGTCTCTCGGCTGGAATTTAGTCGAACCAGTCAAGGCAACCACTTACCTAAGATCATTTTCAAAACATAATTGGAAATCCTTATCTTTACAATAAAATGGTAATAACATTAAATTATATGCCCTTCATTATTTCTTGAAAACCACACGTCTTACAAAAAAAAACCTTGGTTAGGATTGTTAAAGCTAAAGTTTAAGATGCGTGCAACTTAGTTGTATTGTATATAGTGGATTTCAGGCCTTAGTTCAGATAAAAATCAATATGTTCTTAAATTACCGACAAGAAAATTGCACGTAAAAAAGGGCACACTTGAAATTTATATAAAGCAAACTGCCTGTTGTTTAACACTATAATCATTTCAAATGGTGACTTGACAAAAACAAGTTCATAAATGACAGCTAATTTGACAGATATAACTTCAATCACATATTAAACCACAACTGTCAAAGATATTATTTATGTTAATGTTTGCATAAGATACCATTGCCATAACATCTTTACAAAAAATGCATTATCCTTTTTGTAAATATCACATCCTTGCAAATTCTACTCTTCCTCCCAGACTATGGAATCAAGACCAAGTGTTTCGCAAAACATTTTTCATCTATAGTAGATACAAAAAAATAACAAAATTATTAAACAACGTCCAAACTCCATGTCAGCATATGGCTTTACATAAAATCAATCTTCTTGATTGGATTCTTTTCCTCAAGAAAAAAAAAAGGAAATGGTTAAAAACAGACCTCAACCTTGTCCGACAAAAAAAGGTGTATTTAAATTAAATTTCAAAACCATCTAAAATAATGTAAAGAAAAACAACAAAAAATCAATAAATAAAAACCCCATTTTTATGTAGGATTTAACAATTTGTTCTTAACTTTGTTTGTGTGTTGTTCTCATCACGAAAACGAAAGGATGTTGTTGTTTTTGTTGTTATTATAAGATCCTTTTTTTTAGAAATAATTGAATTGTTCATATACATACATACATAGAAGTACCTGATGCAAAAAGAAGTATCTTATTAAACACATAGAGAGACCTTTATATACAGAATATCACAAATAAATAACATTTAAATGAAAAGAGAACCATTCAAATTAATTGAAACATGTAAATAGGATACGCAACATCTTAAACATAAGGATGGTCTGATGGGTAGTGGGTGGATGTATTCAAAACTCCCCCAAATGTATATTTTACCTTTTGAGTTTGTGTCATTCTTCCTTCCCAAAGGATTATTCTACACACAATCTTTTATATAAGTTGTGGAATAATAACAGGAACAAAGCAGGAACAAGGAGCTATAGCAGCTATTGGTACTAGAAACAAACTTTAACATTGTGTTTACCAAAATTTCACAAAAGGATAAATTTGTGTGTTTTTTTCCCCAAACAACTTAAAGGATCCAGTGTGGACCTCTTTTTTATTTGGCAAAAGAATTGAGGGTGTTTGTTCTTTGAATTGTTTCACAAGTTGATGGTGATGATGGCACAAATGAAAATGGATTTTTAAGAGTGGGTATATAAGATACTTTAAATATGTATGTAGATGTAGATGTAGGTATTTGTTTATTTTTCAAAAACAACAACAACAATAACAACAGAATACGATATTATTCAATTTTAATGAAGCGAGTGCGTAAAGTCCCACAGCGATGAAAGGGATTTCTATGTATTATAATTTACATATGTATAGGTTTTATATGCATAAAAAGCTTATTTAGCGGTTTTGATTGAAATGCTAACAGAAAAACCACGTAATGTTATTTTTTTTAATACAAAACAAACAAAACAGTAGGACAGTCTTCAAAAGTTTTTAAAGTTAATGCATAATAAACACTCAGGGATAAAAAGAATGGCGAACATTTTTGAACAGTCGGATATTTAATTTTTAGCATAAACTAAAAGCAAAGTAACTAAAATTTTTTTTTGACTATATTAGATTTTAAATTTTTACTTGCTTTTATTGTATTAAACATCGGGACTGAATAAAAAACCTAATAGACCAACTTTTTCAACATTCTGTGATTTTAACTTTAGTTCAATGTTAAGATGTTGTAAATAATGCTGCTGCAAGTGAAAGTGTTGCCGAAAGACCTGAATGTTTCGATTCCTCGTCGTGTTCAGGAATTGATACATTATGGCGTATTTTGCATTTGGATCTACACCTTCATCTATATAAAATCCAGCTCACACAACAACTCAAGCCAGCTGACCATTCACAACGTCGTAGATACGTCGAATGGGTGCTTGAACAACAGCGATTTTTCGAACAAAATTTTCTTCAGCGACGAAGCACATTTCTCATTCGGTAGGTATGTTCATAAACATAATTGTCGTATTTGGGGTTCTGAGAATCCTCAAGTAATTACATCCACAAAAAGTCACTGTTTGGTACGCTATTTGGTCCGGAGGTGTGATTGGACCTTACTTCTTCGAAAACGACAATGGAACGACTGTCACCGTCAATTCGGAGCTATATGCTCATATGATAACCGTCTTTTTTTGCCTGTTATTGGTTGACAGTTGAAGTAAAAGGTGGAAGTGCAAATTTAAAGCAAGCTCTGCGTAAAGTTTAATTATTTCGTTAACAAGTAAACATTAAATTCAAAAAAGTATATTGAACGCATCTGTTTGAGTCACAGTATCGCCTGAGCAACACAAATTCGCCCAGAGTTTCTAAGGTAGGAAGTATTTCACGCTTTTATTTTCTTTGCGCAAGGAAAAAATAAGAAAAAACTACTTGCTGTATTACGGTATCTCTATAAGCGGCAAAAGAAACATAACTGATACTTCTACAAAGCATAACAACATCAACAAAAGAGTTGATTTAAACAAAATGGAAGTTGGAAAAATGTGTATTTCGCAATTTCAAGATATTTTAAGTGTCACTATTGTTGAGCAAATCAAAGATTTAGCCACAAAGTCTGATGTTGCAGCCTTATCCGCTGAATTAGATACACTAAAAAACACAAATGCACAATCAACTCAAAAATTGAAAACAATGACCGACCGCTGTGACTTGCTGGAGTCTCAACTTGAAATAATTTCACGGAAACACAACGAAAACTGTTTGGTAGTACACCTTCCTATAGACAGAGAAACTAGTGCTGTTGATCTAGCAAAACAAACATGCAACGAGCTTCTCAAGGTAAAAGAAGGTAAAGAAGTTACTTTTAATAAAACTCGAGAAATCATAAACTCGCAAACACAAAGAGGAACCGTTTTTATGGAACTTCACTTAGTAGAAGTTGCGAGTAAAATTCTAGCTGCCGCTAGTCAGCTCAAAGGGAAATGTATAAGTATCCATCGCGAAAAATCTTTGATGTACCGAAAGAAAAGGCAAACACTAAATGACGTGAAAAACAAACTTCTACAAATTATTCCTCAAGCAAAAATCAACCTTAAAGGTGATAAACTACAAATAAACAATCATCTCTTCGTTTATAAAATTTCACGAGGATTACTTGTCAAATCGGCGACGGAAATTACGTTTATAAACAATATGTTTGGTGACATATCTTCTGAGTTCTTTGGCAGCAGCGAGGGAGTGAAGTTAGTTCCGGTTGAAAGTGGGAATTTACCATCGATCTCTCACTCCACATCAGCGCCACCTAGGGTTGAGTTAATGAACTCGAATAATGGCAGAAGCCAATAGGAAAAAACTGTCGTCTGCCAAAAAATTAATAAATCTGCATAAGTGGCATGATTTTTCTGCGACTATCATCTCAAGAATAGATGACGCAGTATTTGATCAACACTTGACCAGAGCATCATCGTCTTCTTCTAGAAATATTTATAGTAAACTCAATCACCGAATACCTACGGAAGAAAGCTATTTTAATGTTAAAAACTCAGTCGATTTAATAAGTACAGTTTTTAAAATCAAGGGTGGAAATTCTTAACCTTAATTTCATCACCCATAGAGTTGATTTGCAGCAAATTTGTAACCTGTGTAACAGAAGAGAACTAGAAAATGTTTACCATTTAATAGCTGTGTGCCCCATTTTGCAAGAAATTCGGCGATTGTATTTCCAAGAAAGTTTTTTGTCTATCAATAGTCTTCACGAAATATTAAATGGTGCTCGGGGTTGGTATAAATTGTATAAATTTTGTAAACATGCTCAAATTTACCGAAATAGTTTCTAAAATAACACGTATGCTATACAATGCTTTAATGTTTTAAATCATTACAATTATTACTTTTGTGTTTCAAATCACCATTAAAATTGACTTTTTTATTTATTTTTCAAATCATTAAAATTGTAAAAAAACAAAACTCTCGCTTCTCATCCGAGATTGTAATAATTAAATTTAACTCAACTACATTAAAAATCTTTTTTTGTACATTTCTGTTTAAATCTAGTAATTTCAATTATATTTCCTCCTTTTTCTTATTTTTTGATAGTTTATTTTGTAATGTAAACTCCGGCAGACGGCAGAATATTCTTTAATGAACTTTATACAAAATTTAATTGAAAAAATAAAGAATTTATAATAATAATAATAATATTGAAGAATATGACTTAGAGAATATGTGGTTTTAATAAAACGGTTCCACATGCCACACAGCTCGAGCGAATATGGCTTTATTGAAAGATATATTTCCTGGCCGCGTGATTTCTCGTCGTGGCGATATGAAATTTCTACAAAGATCATGCGATTTGACATCGCTGGAATTTTTTTGTGGGGCTACGCGTGGTGGCCATTTAAACGATGTAGTGTTTCACACATAATTTCAACGTTTAAACTCTATTATAAAAAAGAAATATCATGAAAACAAATATTTGATATGTGCTTTATAAATACGTTTACTTTTGAAACCGCTAAATGGATAACCCTAGATAAGGAACTCATTATCCTAAGGAACAAAATAAAGGGCGCATTAATTCTTGTTTAACGCCTCAAAGAACTTGAAATATTTAGCACTATCAAGAACTAAAGTCAGGGTTAAGGCATGCGTTAGGGCAAGTTTATCCACTGTTCAGTAGCATAAAGTAAAAACTCTTTTAAACGGAAAGCCAAATATCTTAAAATATTTACATTATTTATATTTTAAAGCTCCCTTTAAATATTTTTGGTTCTTGATTCTAAAGAGTAATTAAACATTTTAACCAACTTTCAAAATATACCATACATTTAATTGGACATAAAATTAAAAACTTTCATAAATCAATGTCACATTTTTGTGTTATGAAAAATATCATGTCGTCATTTCAATCGACAGATTTTAAGCACAACATTTAAAACAACAAATTAAGCTCGAAAATGCTTAAACTAGTCACAATAGAAAACAGCTAGAACTTCAATTTATTCACAAAGTTCTTAGCTAAATTTGTCAAGATTCTTAATAGGAAATAAAGTTACTTACCCATTTTCATTCAAATTATATTTTCAAAAAAGCGACATCAAAAATTCACTTCTTTGTCAACACAAGCGGGACCGATCGCGACACGAAACACCATACGATTGAAATAATTTAAAGAATAATCACACTTTTTTTTAATTATCGAACTTTTATTTCTATTCACTTTTTTACCGCACAATTAAAATAATTTTTCTTATTTTGCTCTCATGAGCTTAACACCAAAAAAACCGAATTCAAATTTTCAAATTTAACCGCCAATTAACATTACCAACACAACAGAACCGAACAACCAACCGGCGACGACCGAGCTGCGGGATGAATTAAAAAGAAAATAATTAAACCGTAATGCACATTTTACAAGAAAAAACACTTAACCTCGCAATTAATCGATATTTTTATTGCATTAACTTAAACCTTACAACTAACTTAACATTTTGTTTAAACTTTTTCTACCGCACATTGAAAATAAATATTTTTAATTAATTTTTTGGTTTCGAATTCGAGACAAACGCGGGCACAAGAATTTCACAAAAAGTTAGGTACTGCCATATACCAAAGATTAAAGATAATGAAGACGAAAGTGTTGAGAGAATATGAACTAAAATATGTCATGGCGATGGCGGTCAATGGCAGAAAAGAGAATTAATGGTCGTGTTCAGTTCATTGGGTTAAATAAAATGCATGGATTCTAAACTATTGGAATTATGGTGAACTAAAACCAAGATTACAAGATTCGATTGAGAAATCAAAACGAATCCAAACTAAGATTTATATCCTGATATGTATACGCTGGATCGAAAAGAGAATGAAATATTGAATTTAAATAAAATTTTAATGACATCCAGTAGGTATAGAAAATTTGTTATAATTGTACTAAGCAATAGAGAGTTTAAATAAAAAACAACCTTATGACAGAAAAGAACTGGGAAAAAAATATGTGCACCTCGAAAATTTTATGAACAAAAAATGATTATATCTCGAAAATAATTTTATGCAACGAACAATAATATTTTTAACATTTGGTAAATTTTTGAGAAAAATCGAATTGACAGTTTTCTTACAATAAATAAAAACCTAAAAAAAAACATTACTCAAAGTTGGTAAAAATTGATTTTCGGCTCAAATATCTTTTCAAAAATTTTAGATAATGGCTTTCATTTAATTTTATCTTATAAGAAATATTGTTTTTAACATTCGGTAAAATTTTAAGAAAAATCGAATGGACAGTTTTCTTACAAAAAATAAAAACCTAAAAAAAAAACAATACTAAAACTTGACAAAAATTTAATTTCGACTCAAATATCTTTGCAAAAATTTAAAATATTAGCTTCACACTAATTTTATTTCACAGAAAATATTGTTTTCGACAGTCAGTAATTTTTTTTTAAATCCAACAGTCAGGGGTGGAATCGGGTAAGCTGATAATTGACTATCATATTTTTGATAGTCAAATTTGACTATCATTTTCATTCCGTCTGTGTAAAATGATTCAACTCAATTCAATTCGATTGAACAATTTCTGATTATAATTGTCACAATTCATTGTTGCTATGGTGAAATTTTAAAATGATTCCTATAAAATATCTAAATAAAAGTATCAAATTGGCTGTGTTTGAATAACATTCTTATTTCTCTTGTGTTTTTTTGAATTACGTAAGCTTTGTCGGTCACAAGAATGTGTTTTTTTACCTAAAAAGGGTAAATGAAAAAATTTTCCATTCGTTTTTTGTAAGCGTCTGGTAGCTCTATTCAGAAACGACATATTTGTCGGAAAATGACTATCAAATTTTTCTAGTGACACCTTTTTAGGTATCAATTTGATTATCACCTTACCAAATCAAATTCGATTATTTTGACTGTCAACAATCAGCAATCACCTTAGCCGATTCCACCCCAGTTTTTTTTATAAAAAATTATAATCTACAAAAAATGGTGTTCGGTTCTCGATATCTCGTAAACAATAGGAGATATTGACTTCAATTTATTTCATTCATCCAATTTGTATTTGTTTATATAAGAAATAAAAACTTTTAAGAAATGCTACTAAGATTGGGAAAAATTGGTTTCGACTAAAAATCTCGTTAACAAAAATAGATTTTGAAATCAAACAATTTAATTATAGGTATGCAAAATTTTGTTGGTAATTTTAAAATTTTTAAGAATAATTCAACTGACAACTTTTTTAACAAAACACGAAAACCTACAAACTTTTCAGCAAGACAAATCGACAGACGAGATGGGAAGTTATCAGTGTGGGTCGCATTCCAGCCTCGTTTTTTATTTTCAATTCCTCTTAAAATTAGGGTTATTAATTCTTAAAAGATGAAAAAAAAATCGAATCCAAAACAAAATCAAATCGCATCAAAGTGTCGAATTTCTGGATTCTTAGATTATTTTTTAATTTTAACTTCTTTGCAAATTTGTTCCACTGTTTCCATTCACATTTAAGCCAAAACATAATGGAAACATGATACTAATAGAATTTAAATGTGAAATTCAGCGTCATTGTGAACAAATGTTGGTAGCTTGGCTTCTTTGGTACATGGAACATTGGGTAAATCTTAATGTGTTTAAGGTTACAAAAGTTTAGAGGGTTGAAATTGAAAGAAATAACTGCGTGGCAAAAGGATATCTATACAAAACGATTATCACCAACGCCAAAGTTTTATATATACATTCATACATATTTTTGCCTACACAATGCTATGTTTTTGTTTTGTTTGTTTCAATTTCAAGTTCAAGTTAAAACGAAACGTAACGAAACGAACAGGGAAATTAAGACTAATGGCTTTTGCTCCATAGACAATAAGGACATATCTATAAACTGAATACTCAGAAAAAGATAAGGCCAATATAAGGCTCTTATCTGATCCTTGGAAGAGAGGCTTTTGTTTAGACTTTTGACTATATAAATGAATGAAAATTGAATGAGACAATTTCAGGTAAGAAGCATTTAACCTATGAGTAAAGGTATGTGGATTGTTTTTATATTTTGCTTTTTGTTTGTCATCTGATGGCTTTGAATTTGGCATTTAAACCAAAAAGGTGCGTAGGTGTATCGTGTATAGCTTAGATAAGTATAAAGATTGAAAACAATTAGTGCTTCTGAAAGTTGAGAACATGTTTTGAATGCTTTATTAAGCGAAAATGGTTATGCTTAAATGCTAAGGCTAAGGCTAACCACTAAAAAAAAATGTTTAGTTGATTGTGGTGTCGACAAATTTAGTAAATAAGTTCATTGATTGTTATACAAACGATAATACCATTTTGTGTATGTATGAGTTTATGAATGATGTGAATTAATTAATGAAAATAAAGTTTAGATAGGATCTTATCTTCTATAGCTAATTATAATGAAAAGGCAAAGTATCATGCTTTTTTCCCTTTATCTTTCAAGCTTACATGGGCTTAGGCTGCTCTATACGTAGGTACATATGAGGTTAACTTTTTTGAACTTTTTAATACTATTTATTTTGTTAATTTTTCCTAGAATCTTTTGGCTTATTATGTTAACAAATTGACCTGTTTACCTCATTAGCAATTTTACTATGATTTTATACCCATTAAAACGATTCCGATGGGTTTGAGTTTAAAATAAGCCTTTTATGTTTGAAATCCATTTTTTGTTTCAAGTGCAGCATATTCTATGAGAAACACTTTTAATCGTTTTGAATTCAGTTTTAGTGAAGTTGAAAATGTTTATAAAATTTTCGGAATCATTTTGAAAAATTAAAAACACAACATAAAGAGTTATGCAGAGGCATTGTAGAGGTATTTGAATCACACATTTCATGCAATTATCATTGCATCCTAGACCAGGCATAGTCAAGGATTTTATGAACTTTCGTGGTAATTTGAATTCAAATGATGGATTTCACAGAATTTATATTTTTGAAAACTAAAATTTCGCTGTGAAGTTCCTTTGAAATGTTATAAAATATTTTTTGAGTCTTATGGAAAATGTATGAATTTTTAAGCGGACAAAAATTGAATAAGCAAATCATTTTGATACTGCTGAATATTCAAATTAAAATTAATGCACATGTACGATTGCAAAGCACTTTGTTATAAAAATAATGTTTGGACATTATATTTTTGGGGTTGTTAAGGGAAAGTTCAAAGCATGGATTGGAGATTCTACTTTCAGAGTGAACCTCGAATCTCCAATATGTTTATAATCTATAAAACAACAGATGATATCACTAATAGTAGAACACAACTTTCAAATTTAATTTTTGATGATCGATAGTTTATTACGTAATCAAAGGAATTCAGGTAAAAGAAGGTTTGAAATTGCACTAATTCTCAAAATTTAAACAGTTAGTTTTGTAGGTATTTGTTCGTGCTTTAAATAGAAATATGAAGATTAAACTTGGCTAGTTTTTGTGTAAACAGAACCCACACAAAATATTTGAAAGCGTTCTTTATTTTAACAGTAAATTGTCCTAGCTGGAGTGACTTTCCTACGGGTTCTTATAACTTACCAGAATTGTTTGCCTTTCATCACCGGAAGTAAGTGATTTGTTATTTTAATTAAATATTTTGAGTGGAAAACTTCGTCATATTGTTGCATTTCTTTCGAACGAACATAGGTTGAAAAGACACATTTTGAAGAAAAGATCACTGCAATAATAATAATCATTACTTTCCTATTTCTTTCAGCATAGTTCCCAATTTTCAAAACTAAAAGTGTTAATTTTTCAGTAAAAATTTAATTTTTTTTAGTTAACCCTGTATCAATAATTAATAAAAGATTGGTCTTGAGAATGGTTTCTTTAAAGGAAGGAAGCAGGTATAAGATTTTGACTTTTTCTTTAATATTGGTTATTTTTCTTCAATACAAAATTTCCACCTTCGTAATGAGAAATTTATTGATAAACTCTAATTTTTCTTTTAAAAAAATAGTAAATGTTTCCATTTACTAATACCATCTGAAAGTACACTTTTGTTTTGTTTTTATTTACTTAAGGCGGCGCTACAGTCCGGGTGGACCCTGGCCTCAACCAACATGCGTCTCCAGCCGGCTCGGTCCCTAGCTAGCTGTCTCCAGCTTCGCACGCCAAGTTGGTTGTGGTCTTCTCCCACCTGCGTGTGTCAATTAAGTCACGGTCTTCCTCTACCGCGCAGTCCCTCGGGATTGGATTTTAAGACCTTTTGGACTGAAGCGTTGATGTCCCAAGGGCGTATCCCGACTTTTTAACTCTCTAAAAATAAAATAAAAACAAATTAAGGTAAACTTTTAAGTTGGGAAGAAACTTTTGTATGGCACTCACAAAGTACACGTTTCAAAATCTCTTTTCACTTCAGTTCTCAAGAGATTCAAAGCTTTTATGCTAATAGATATGAAACGTTCGTTGTGTTTTCAATCAGCCATTATTTAACCAAAAGTGTCACTTTTGCTGTTTTCGGGACATTTATATTCTTGAAATTCGTGTTTAAATCTCAGTTCTAGAACATCTGTCTGTTTAAAAATACTTCCTATATTTTAAGATTTAAAAATATACCTACAAAATAAGTTTTTCTCAAAAATGTAAATGCAAAAAACCTAGATTAACTTAATTTTTTTTCCAAAATCATTTTAATTTTTAATTTTTTTCTTAAAAATATTTTTGGTAAGCACTAAATAAAGTGCTCATAAATATGAATTGTATATTTAAATTTCGTTAAAAAATGTTCACCCCTTTCTGAGATGGGGTAAAAAAAAAATTAATATTATTTTTAAAATCAGAAAAAAATGTTGATCATCAAAAATAATCATCATCAATTTGATCATCGACAAGAACTTGCACAGAAAGAGAAGATTATTGAAATTGGTCCAATAGTTTTTGAGAAACCTTAAAAAACAAAATAACGTTTTTATGAAGGGTACCCTTCTGGAGCAATACCAAACCATGTTTTTTCTTGTAGAAAGAAGCCAAATTAAGAACAAAAAATTTAGAGAAAGTTTTAAAAAGATCTATCGGTTCATTTTTGAAAAAAATCGATTTTTCAATTTTTAACGAACAAATTTGAATAGAGACTGCTGTTAAATTTCGTCAAAAAAATAAGATGGAATTGAAGACTAGTTTTAAGAATTTAAAGGCAACTTAATATAAAATTGAAGATCTCTTATTCAAAGGCTTATTCTTAAGAACTTGAATATTTGCTCTTTTTCTTAGAAACAGATTTTATGAAAATAATTTAAAGCACTAAAGTTTTTCCAAATTCTAAATTGCGTGAAAACAAAAATTTTAGTTGTTTTTGACAGCAAACCACTTTTTGGTGAATGTCGTTAAATTGCCAAAAAATCTTTAGATGAAATCTTTACTTATACAACTAAACTGTATAAACTATACACCTCATATCACCCCCCCCCCCTGAATGGTCCATTGGTCCAAAGTTGATGAATTTGTGCTGCATTGTTTGAATAGGGCTGAATTTTCGATTCATATTATGTTCTTGGTCCAGTCCTCAGTTAAAAGTAGTAATTTTAGCAACAAAGTTTAAGACAGTGAAATACAAGTTTTGTTTTCATAAAAAAAAAAAATAAATTATTCAAAATATAATGGGGGTCATATACATTAACGCAATACTATTAGTTTTAAAATGAAGGGAACTCCTACGAAATCACAAACAAAATATCTCCCAAAGAGGGTCATGACCCCTAGGAACCCCCCTCTCCCCTGGATCCGTCATTGTGATGTCCAGCCATCTAAGTCGTTGGACTTTTATTCTTTTAACAATGTCAGTGTCGCTGTACGTGTACATCCCGTACAGTTCGTCGTTGTATTTTCTCCTTCACTCTCGATCTTTGCAGACGGGACCAACAATCAATCGAAGAATTTCAATCATTCTAAGACGCTCTCATCTTTCTTTAAAAGGGTCCAGGCCTCAGCACCATAAATGAGAACCGAGATGATGAGTGTCTTATGGAAGGTAATTTTAAATGCTCGAGAGAGGACTTTACTACTGTTTTTGTTAACATAGTAAATAATTTGTTGATTTTTTCTAAAAATTTTAAAAAGGTCTGCTGAAAGTTGTCGATAAGTAACCAGAAAACTGAGAAGTATTTTTAATAAAAAATTAAATTAAGAAAATATATTTTAATAATATGTTAAACATTAAACATGTTAGTTATAGGTATACAAAAATTAAATTTCAACAAGTTTTTCAAACTTTAGTACATCGTATATTTCAAAAAATTCATACCATGAAAACCTACTCAAATTCTTCAAAAAATCCTTTAATACTGTAAAACCAAAGAATAATCTTAGAAAAAACGTAGTATTAGTAATAAAATAAAATAAATAATAAAAATCAATAAAAAGCAAACATTTAAACATCGTCTATTAGTTTTCATTAATGATATTTAAAATATAACTCGAAGGATATAGAGAAATTGGAGAAAAAGACTTTTTAAGACTTTAAAAATTCTGTTAATTCAAAATTTATAATTTAAAAAAATTAATTGTTTTTGTCGAAAACTCTCTATTTCAAAGTTGTATAAATAAAAATTTCTATAGTTCGAAATTTTGTTGAAAAAACTTCATTTTAGTTTTGAAAATAAATTTAGTCAAAATTCCTTATTTAAGAGTTGGCTTAACAGAAAATTCCTTGTTTATATTTAATGTGCACAACTTTTTAAAATAAAGAATTTCGATCTTTCAGAAAATTATCAAGTTAAGAAAATTTTGACATTCAGTGTTTTGAATGAAATAAAATAATCCATACGGAGATGTTATTCAAAACGCTAAAATTTTAAATTTTAAATTGCTGCAATAATTCGGATACAAAATTGAAACAAAGAAACATTTAAGCAAATTGTATGCTTTACAATTTTTGTAAGGGTGTTAACGCCATTAGACATATAAAAATGGAGATGATTACGAAAAATCGATTTTGAGAAAAATTACGGTCCATAACTTAGAGACAAGAGATCTAAGGAGACTTCTAACAATATGTGTAAAACACAAATAGGAAGGTATCAGCAAATTTCCATTTTACTATCTTTCATTCCGACGTGAAACTCTTATTTTATTGGACTGCTCCAATATTCTCCTTGTTAAAGTTCTGTTTCACAAATTTGTACAAAAAAAAACTTTAAAAGCTCCAAAAAACAAAGTTTTTTTTTTGTTAAACAATAATAAATAAACTACTCAAATTCAAAAATTATCAACAGGCCAAAAGCCAATTGAATACCCAAAAATAATTTACTAACTTTTAATTAAAAAAAGTGCGCATACGCGTCAGTGTGATATAATTAAATGTAAATAAAAGACCATATTACCAATATTTAAAAACATAATTTAGAAAAAATAGTCATGAACGCAAAAGTACAAATATTTCCATTAAGCTTTCAATTTTTTCTAATTAATTTAAACTCCTCAGAGTGCAATAATATTAAGCCTAAACAATTTCAAATATACATTTGATGATTTTCAATTATAATATTACCTCACCTATACCATACAATTATTAATAAATTACTATAAATGGCAATTTACATAAATAAATCTAATGGCTTTCTATTTTTTATAATGTTAGATTTAATGTTTCCCATGGGGGTAAGGTAAAAAACCACCCCACACAGTAGTGTATCAGTCATAAATATATATAATCGTACATTCATACAATAATACACAATAAAGATTACATGTATGTATGTAAAGTAGTAAAGGTGTTTTCATAAATATGTTCTATAAAATCACAATTACCGTCCGAATAACTAATTTAAGAATTAATTGATGCATTTATGATTGCAAACAAAACTAATTGGGTCATTTCCCATTGGACATTTATAAATGTGGGAGTAGATCTTTATGTGGGTATGTAGAACACAGGTATTTTATGTATGTAAAATATTGTATCTAATATTATTTGCATCTTTATTGCTCAGTCAACAAATTGTTTCATCAAACCAGTTTGAAAAAAACTTGTAATTGAACTAAAAATGTACTTTAAATTAATAAAAGGGTGTTTTATTTTAAATTGTTTTGTATTTTTGATTCGAAAAACCTCTTCTTTTGATTTTGATAGTATCTTCGCTATTGATCTGGAGAGGTGTTCTTAATGCCAGTAAAATCACTGGCACAAGCTTTTGTATTCATCGTACTCCTAAGGTCTAGTTTCGAGCAGATGGAAAGTAGGATTTCTCCTACACATATTTAATCTATTCCTTCTAATAAACGACTGATTGTACTTACGTCCATTTTATCAAAGGTCTTGGAAACACTGATAAGTTTATCATCTTAAAAAATATCCCGTTCTTAATAACCGGTAGTAGTGTCCTTCGGCTCGGCCGAAATTCGGCCAAAAACCCAACATTCGGCCAAACCTTCGGCTTCTTTAAGCCTATTTATTCGGCTTCGGACACTAACCGGTAGTATGGCTTCTTCAAGGTTGCAGTAGGTCCCCTGGAGATCTCATGGTTGTTCTTAATCTAATCGAACAGTAGATCAAATTTTTACATCGTTTTAGAGAAAGCAAGCTTTTTGAAATTAATATTTCAAATAAATTTCTTATAAAAAATGGTGCCTTCGTTTTATATAAATCCCCCTTTCGATAGATTTTAAATACACTTTTGAAGCATTACATAGAAATAGAATTGGATAAGTTCAAGTTTGAATATCATAAAATATATGCTGGTGGTCCACAGGACTCTGTTCTTGGTCCGACACTTTTTCTCGTTGTTTTTATGATCTTCTTTTTTATCACTTTTAATCTACTTACTTGCTTTGCTGACGACAGTTTTGTTTCTTAAGCGATGCAAGTAGTTTTCATTCCACTCTGATCTGGTGGTTATTCTTAAGCTTTAAATACTCCAAAAGTTTGATTATAATTCCCATCTCTTGGCTGACTCTCCAGCAACTTAATTTAGTCTCATGGACAGTATAAAAGAAAAATTATTCTAACTAGATGGTGTTAATGTCTTCGTTGAATCGTTTACATCGATGAAACAGTGTTCTAACGAAATAGCTAGTTGCACTCATCTTCTCAAAGAATTCAACTGTAATGCCCTTGTGCCCAATTTTGGTCGTACTGCTAGGTAGAGAGATTTGTTCTTTTGTCGTTCAACGTGAATGTCTAATGCCTTACCACACTCTGTCTTCCGCTGTCATTGCAATATCCATCTACAACAAAACTTCTTCTCTCCCTTCTCGAATGCTTGCACTGTGGTTTTGGTATAAAAAGGGTACTTAGAACCCCTTGAGTACAAGCCCATTATTAAAAAAAATAAGAGGCTGGGATGCGACCCACAGTGATAACTTCCCATCCCGTCTGTCGATTTGTATTGCTTAAAAGTTTGTAGGTTTTCGTGTTTGGTTAAAAAAGTTGTCAGTTGAATTATTAATAAAAATTTCAAAATTACCAACAATATTTTTCATATAAAGAAATAGTTTAGTTTGAAAATCTAGTTTTATTAAATAGATTTTTAGTCGAAAACAAATTTTTACCAATTTAAGTAGCATTTCTAAAATTTTAACAAATTGGATGAATGAAATTAATTTGAGAGATATCAAGAACCGAACATCAATTTTTACCAAATTTGTGTAATATTTTTTGTAGATTTTATTGTCTTGATATCTCTTCTGGTAGTACCCGTAGCGTGATGGTTAGTGCGTTGGACTGTCATGCAAGGGGTCTTGGGTTCGATCCCTGCCTGTGCCACCTAACTTTTTTCACGGGTACTGCCTCTTGCGAGGAATTGACAAATTCTCCAAGAGTAATTCTGTCATGAAAAGTGCTTTCTCAAATTAGCCGTTCGGATTCGGCATATAAACTGTAGGTCCCTTCCATCTCTGACAACATTACTCGCACACAGGAATGGTTGAGAGTTGTAAGTCACTAGGCCCTAGTTCTTCATGGACTGTTGCGCCACCTAATTTATTTATTATTTTTATCTCTTCTGGTTATTGAGCTATGGACGACGAAAAAAACGTCGTGAACGTACGGACGTACGAACGTACGTACACACGTACGCACAGACATCTTTCTAAAAATCTTTTATTTCGACTCTAGGGACCTTGAAACGTCGAGAAATGTCAAAATTTTCAATTTGACAAATCAGATCCATTACAATAACTTTCTATGGGAAGTTAAAAATAACAAGCTGCGATTGCGCTGGGCAAGAAAATGGCAGGTCTGATTTCTTGCAGGGTTCGTATGCCCTTTTTCTTAGAAGACTTACTAAAGCAACAACAATTTTGTTTATAAATTGTCTTAATTGTTCTAGGAAAGCTTAGAGGATTTATTTAACAGAGCTTGTACCATAAATTACGTATTCACTCAAAATAAAACTGTTTTTTTTTTTTTAATTTCTTCACAAATGTTTTCTTCTTTTTGTGATTTTCGAACATTTAAAATAAAATTTAAGTAAGTTATTAAATAAAAAGACACCCTTTTATAATTGCACTGATACAAACTGATCTGAAATTGAAGTAAATTGTATCCATTAAAATGGAATTATTTGAAATCATTTATGTTCTGCATACACATCAACGAGATCCATCCAAAAATTCCCTTTCCCGTTCATCTCAATCCCTTTTTCAACATGCAAACACTCATTAGGGAAGGAAAAAAGTTTTTTAGGTACAATGTAGACAACCTTGTGTGCACATCACCTGGAATTTCGAAAAATGACGATGTTGGAAACTCCTACTCGTGTATTCGTATCGTGTTCGCAATGCACAAAAACAACAAAACCCAGCACACAGTTAAACTGAACAAAAATCCAATGATAAAATGAAATAATTCGTATATAAGGATATATGAGGATGCAAAAGGATGTGTGCTGTGCACCTGTATATAAAATTTCAAAACATATACCAACATTCATTTTTAGAAAGATAGATTCCTACTTAATGGACTCATATCGTGCGATGCACGGAACTATATAGGTATACAAAAGCTGGAAGCTCATGCAAACTGCAATTAGTATAACCTATGTATGTTTCTAGATAAAGCCTCGCCCCTTCTTTCATCTGGAAAGAGTTAAGAGTACTTTTTTGTGGGTTAAGTGGAATATTGTAGATAGAAATCGTGGTGAATGAATAAGGATTTGAATTTTTATAAATATACGAAATAAACTCTTGCATCTCTTGTGTTGCAATTTATTTAACAATTGAATTTAGTTTTCCTATTAAAAGCAGATGATATATACCCATATATAACAGATAGGTATTTTATATTATTTACAATTCATGAAAGAGTATATCGCACCTTAAGGCTCTATAAGTATCAAGGATGTTGCAGCTTGGATACTTTTTAAGCATTAATTGAATTTGTATACATTGAACGATTTGAGAGGAGTGAAAAAATATGTTAAATTGTATTCAGTTTCAAATTTGAAAATAGTTTTGTTAATTTTGGAAACATAATGATAACAAAGGATATCCCACAATTACCGCAATAGCATAGAAATGGAAAAGTACAATAATTGAGTTGCCAAAAATTGATAACTATATCATGCATAAAATGGAATTTCAATTAAGTTATTTTTTTTGTTTTTTTTTCTGTCGAAATTTTGAGCTTGTGTTCGAATTTTTCAAAGCCTTTTAACAAAAAGAAATTTACTTTAATTTAAAATAAAAGAAAAGCACGGCCGGCATACAAATTTTTTGGAACTGTTGGCATTGTTTTTATTTTAAGTCATTAATTTTATAATTATAGATTTCTTTATTTATGGCTTTAGCCTGTCGTTAAACCGTATGTTTGAGATACCTTTTTTGGCAGCCATATCCCAAGAACTGGCATAGATATCAAATAGAAATAAATTTTGTTTTACAGATAAAAACTTCAAAAGATGCAAAAAGGACTTTCAAGAAAATTGAGTGGTACAATGGCAACTTTAAAAAAAAAGTGACAAATGTCCCTAGCGACTTAAATTCAATTTTATATTAAACTTTAAAACGTGATACCGAATTAACATCAATACAAACAAAAATGAAAAAAAAAAAAACATTTTTGTTAAATGATATTATATCTAAAATAATTGTGCATCAAAGAGTAACGTTTTTTACATCCTGTAATTTTTAAGAAAAACCGAAGTGACAATTTCTCAACAAGAAATAAAAAAGTACAAGAAATACTAACTAAGTTTGTAAAACTTGATGTTTGACTCGAATATCTAGAGTCTAGATACTAGATCTAGAATATAAATGAATACAATGACTTCCAAACTACATTATATCAATCTATGCAATTCCGTAAATTTTTTGTAAACATCCGAGTTGACAACTTTTTTTAATAAAACGAAAAGCTTAAAAAAAACAACTAAAACTGATAAAACATTGGTTTCGACTCAAGTATCTTGAAAACAGAAGAAGATATTGACCCTAACTTTTTTATCTTTCACAAAAGGTTCTTATTATTATTTTGTAAAAATTTGAGAAATATCGACAGACGGACACAAATGGAGAGTTATCAGTGTGGTTAAAAAAATACGAATTCGTAACATATTACGATGTTAGAGAAGTCGAAAAGAATGGGTCCCCCGATTTCGTCCGTCTGTCTGTCGTCGCTCTTCCAGCTCAAACCATTGAGTCTATTGAGTTCAAACTTGGAAGTTAAGGTTTTTAACCAATTCACGTTAGGCGTTTTTTTTTTTCATTATTTAAGTTGCTTTAATTTTTCTCAAGAACTAGTAAACCGATTTGAATATTTCTGCACAAGCTCTTATGTTGTCCAAGTAATAATTGATGATCAAAAACGTCATTAGTTTTGTTTATGATTTTTAAAAAGATATGAAACATTTTTTTTTTTGAAATTCGATAACTCTAAAACGGGTCAACATTTTTTTACGAAATTCAAATGTAAAACGTATATTAATAAGTTCTAAATAACTGCATACTCAAAATATTTTTAAACAAAAATTCAAAAATTGTATATATACAAAATTAATTTACAAAAAAAAAACGCTCTAACGATTTTTAATTTCCCAAAGGAAGTTATTGTATTCGATCCGATTTTTCGAATTGAAAATTTTGACATTTCTCAACGTTTCAAGGTCCCTAGAGTCGAAATAAAAGATTTTTAGAGAGATATCTGTGCGTGCGTGTGTACATACGTTCGCTCAAGAACCAGTAGAGATATCGACTTTAAATAAATTTTGTTATACAGATAATAATGCAGAAAGATGCTGAAAGGACTCTCAATGAGTGGTTGGTTTTTTACCATAGCAATTTGAAAAAAAGGTGATAATTTTGGATAACCCTAAATATCTCAAGAACCAATAACGCTAGAGCCTTGAATTAAATATTATATTATATATTGTAATGTGATACCAAACAAATATATTTTTTTTGAAAATTCCAATTAACGTTTTTTTTATAGATAAAAAAAAACTGTCACCTCGAAAATTTTAAGAATAAAAATGATTTTATCTCCAAAACAATTTTGTGCAACGTTTTCAACATCTAGTAAAACTTTGAGAAAAGTCGAATTGACAGTTTTTTTTACAAAAAAATAAAAACCTAAAAAAAAAACAACAAAAGTTCTTAAAAATTGATTTTCGACTCAAATCTATTTTCAAAAATTTGCGATTATAGCTCCCAACTAATTTTGACTTATAAGAAATATTGTTTTCAACATTCAGAAAAATTTTGACAAAAATCGAATTGACAGTTTTTTTACAAAAAATAAGAACCTTAAAAAAAATTAATAAAAGTTGGTAAAAATTGATTTTCGACTCAAATATCTTTTCAAAACTTTGATATATTGGCTTTGAATTAATTTTATCTTTTAAAAAATTTTGTTGTCAACATTCAGTAACATTTTGGGAAAAATCGAATTCACAGTTTTTTACGTAAAATAAAAACCAAACAAAATTAATAAAACTTGGTAAAAATTTACTTTCGACTCACATATCTCTTTAAAAACTAAAAATATTGGATTTAAACTAATTTTATCTCACAGGAAATATTGTTTTCAACATTCTATAATTTTTTTATAAAATTCCAACATTCGGTTTTTCAAAAAAAATTAAAATCTACAAAAAATAGTACTAAAATTTGGTAAAAATTGATGTTCGGTTCTCGATATCTCGTGAACAATAGAAGATATTGACTTGAAAATGATTTCATTCATCCAATTACTATTTGTTTATATAAGAAATACAATTTCTTAAAAATGCTACTTAAATTGGTAAAAATTGGTTTTCGACTAAAAATCTCGTTAACTAAAATAGATTTTGAAAGCAAACTATTTCATCATATGGAAAATGTTGTTGGTAATTAAATTTTGTTTTTAAATAATTCAACTGACAACTTTTTTAACAAAATACGAAAACCTACAAACTTTTAAGCAAGACAAATCGACAGACGGGATGGAAACTTATCAGTGTGGGTCGCATCCCAGCCTCTTCTTTAATTTTAATTTTGAAAATTTAAGGTTTCTTAAAATACAGAAAATATTTTTGAACAGACCCTTTAGATACATGAGCAAGTTCGTACGACCCAGTCATGCACTTTACTGTTTTTGCCATCAAAAACAAACTCCCAAAGAGTGTTTCTCTAAAAGTGAACATCAATTGTGCTTAAAATTTTTCCATGATTTGTAAGTAAAGCCGTAATTTTTACTTTTCTAATGTCAAAAGATGATAGCTTCAAACGTGACTTCTGTCCAAAAAATTTGAAATCAAACGATTAATTGGAACATCTCATAGAAAGTTAAGAAAATGGAGCAGGTCATAATTCTGCATGTCTTAAATTGTCTTTTATAAAGCTTTGCAACTACGTATATACCAAAATACTCAAAAAAAATACTGTAACTCTCAGAAATGTATCTCAAAATTCCTTGTTTTAGAACAAAAGCCGTTGTTTTTTGGGAATGTTCCAAAAAACGATGGGCAGTAGTCCGGTTTTTATATTTGAAAGCTGATACAATTAAAAATTTGTCAGAATAATTTAAAACGAAATTGTAAAAAATTTGGCGAAATTAAGGCCTGAACTAATTTAAACTTAATAATATGGACAATTATAAAACAAGTTTGAGAAGAAAATATATACGAGATCATACTAACTTTTTTCTGTAAAATAATAAACAAATACTACAACTTATGCCTATTTCTATAACTAAACAACTTAGTCGAGTCAGCTTACAAAAACAAAAGAATGTATATTTACAACTAATTTAATTATACAAAAGATTACAACGACGCGCAGAGCACTAAAAGATTGAGAAGACTTGCCAAGACACTTCTTAGGTTTTATTCTGAAAGGTAGTCGCACTACAGGTTATACGAAGTCGCCACATTTTATAGGATCATACAAAATTAAAAACTCAAGGAAAAAAGCGCTTGATTTATATATTAATTATTTAAAACCAGAAAAACTTTGCATTTAAAAATTGAAATCTTCTAAAAAGGGTACAAAAATACATGTTATTGTTTTCAACGTATTTTTAATTGTTGTGTCAAAATATAGTATATACAAAAATCTTTTAAATTATTGTCAAAAAAAATATTCTAATAAAAAACTGGGTTGGGGTCAAAATACTGTATGGCTCATAATACTGTTTTTAAAATACTGTATGTACAAAATACTTTATGATCAACATTTTATTTTCAAAATTCTGTATGTTAAAATTCTGTATTTCAAAATGATTTATTTTACGATTTCTCCCACAGACAAATGAATTAGCTTTGCATTCCTATTCCGTTAGGCAACAACTTATAGGTCTTCCATCGCTTACTAGTCACCGTAAGTATTTGCAACTCTGCTTTATTGTTGGAATTCTGAATGGATCCATTTCATCTCCATCAGTTTTGTGTCGATTCCACTTTAATGTAAGCCGAAATTACTTCAGAAATCGAGTGCCAATTCGAGCAAATCTTAGCCGATCAAACTATGGTTCTAACATTCCAATTAACCAGTTAATAAGCATGTATAATGAAAATAATTTTCTTTTAAATTCTATTAATCAAAATATCAAATCAGATAGCTTCAAAATACATTTTTTCTCTCACTATTTAAATAATTCTTAGCTTTATGTGTCATATTATTATTAGTAACGTTTAAAGTATATTTTAATGTATAGAATATATTTATATATATATTTTTTTTTTTTTTTTAGATATAAGTTTTGTTTGTAAACCTAGCGTTAGTATTTAACGTAATTGAATAAATAGAGTATGATGTAAATAAGGCTAAAAAATAAAAAGTTTTGAAACAAAATACTTTTTTTAAGGAAAACATCATAATGTTTTTTAATTAGCATTATGTTAATATACTTCCCTTGAATAATAACATTATGTATGTACCTATGATAATTAATAAGTATTTCAATTCATAAAAACATTATTTTTATTTTTTCTTTTTCATTTTCTGCTTCTTAATTGCTTTTAATTCTTTCACATTTTTACATGAATTGTTCCTATCATAATCAACAATTGCACCAAACTAGTTGATCTGTCAAAGTTTAAAGTACTATACAGAATTATGAGATACAGTATTTTTACAATACAGCGTTTTCACATACAGTATTTTAAATGTACAGTATTTTGGAATACAGAATATTAACCATATAGTATTATGACCATACAATATTATACAGTGTCATACAGCATTTCGACCAGCTCCCTGAAAAAATCTGTACCCCAAAACGCTGTTAGCATTTTTAAATAATCAACATAATTCTTAATTACATATTCTTAATACAATATTTTGACTATGCCCTATTTTTTAAAAGGAGATTTGTTTAATAGTATTTTAAAACCTTTTATTATTTTAACCATAACCTAGTTAAGAACTACACCAAAAAGTAAAGGACTCAAGACGCTTCCTTGATGCACACCAACTTTGAATAAGACTTCTTCGGCGACTTTTCGATCGTACATTTCCATGCTCATATAAACGTTAGGCTTTTGAAACTATTCTTTGTTTCTTTGAACTGCTCAACCTATAACTCATGATTGTCAATCGCATGGACAAATCTCGTTATTTCTCCATTTGTCTGGTGTTGCTTATTTGATGGTAGACAAGACAAGTTCCAATTAAAAAACTCTCTAATTCTCAACACAAAAACAAAACATCTAAAATTGGCTGAAACAAAACTCCCATTAACGTTATATTAAATCATTTTCGTTTTCATCAAATGCAGTGTTGAAAACTAAAAGCCTTTGTCAAATCATAGTGTTTGCTATAAAGCATGCATTTGACTTTGTATAAATCACGTCATTTTGATTGTCAAAGAGGATTTTCTTTTCATTCCTTTATAAAGTTCCCTACTCCACCCATAAAAGTGAGCATACTTGATCCCTTTTTTTTTACCAAAGTCGGCAGTAAATGCCAAAGGATACAAGAATTCTTGGCTGACTATGTAGAATTTTAAAACCATGACACTCATGACACCAATAAGACCACAGGAGTGCACCACACTTTACATATATACATACATCATCTATTGGGTGTGTCTCTGTGGGTGGAAGGATGTACTCGTATGCTTATAATATGCACCACTAGAGAAGAAGAGAATGAAGGCTGAAAATAAATTGTTGCAAGAACAGAATTTGGTTAAAATGTCGCAGTTTAAGTGATGAAAAAGAGGTAAGTAAATGTCTGCAACTTTAAGTACGACAAACGAGCAACGTAAGGGTGAAGTATGAGGGAAAATGTATCATTTTGTTTTCAGAACAAAATAGAAACAAATATAATTTTGTTTTTTACGACTCCATATACGATGAAATACCTCTGATGCCAACAGTAATAAAATTGAAAACTTCTCACACAAATTATTTCCCTTAAAAACACATTTCACATATAGCAGCTCTATTGCTTGCTATCTTTCTATGGATTCTGAGAATGAGATCATTTTTAAGGACTTCCACATACTCGTAGTGTGTGTGTGGTAAAGTTTAATGTTTTATGTTAATTGAAAAACTTCCATCAGGTGTTTTGTATGCGTGTATGATGGTTTGTTTTTTGAAAGATAAAAAACTTTGTCCGCACGAATCATGGTAATTTGGACAATTTGAAATTTTAAGACTGCAACAACATATTTCACAAAGAAAAAAACATCAACCAACACAATTTTATTCGTTGACTTTTGATGCATGTGAATGAGCCTTAAGGAAATGAAAATAACATTTGAATCATCGCAGATAGTTACGGCCAAAATAATAGGAACAAAAAATTGGTTAGCATTCTTCACCGTTAAAATGCTGTTAAGGTCAGAATTTAATGCTTCTAGCATATTTTGTCATTGTAGTTTATTAAACTGAAAACAGTAATGTAAGAATAAAAAGGAATATATAAAAAAAAGGACAAGTACTATCTCTATTATTAGCGAAACAATTGATTGGACTAGAAGTTGAAGACAGGAGATCATTGATAAAAATAGGAAAGAGTTTCGGAGACAAAACCGAGCCCTGAGTCATATCAACATTTATTTTACGGTTTTCAGACTTGAACTCATCCAATGATCGGTCCGAAAGGTAATTTTTAATCTTGCTTTGTAAGAAAACGGTGTAAAGATTTCTTCAACTGTTCTGCGAGATGAACCATGAGATCTCCAATTCATATATTGCTACGACAGCCATACTATCGGTCTATAAGAAGCTTTCGTTCCGGAAGATATTTTTCAAGCTCCTAGTTAATCAGCGTTTTTACGTTAGTGCAATTGGTCGATAATTTGAGTGAGAAGAAGATTCACCTCCTGCTTCTGCAGGGGTCTTGAAACACATACAATAACTTTTGAGTATTATTCTGTCAACTTCCAGTTCAAACGTTGGTTTAGGTTGAATGCTTCTGACACTGATTGTCAAAACAACATTTTTCAATTCATTCCAAATAAATTGATTTGTATTTTAACATTATAAAGTGCATTCCACCTCCTCCCCTTCCTTTTAAACCTTTAAGATATCATGATTTAAGTCATGTTTTAACAATTGAACCTTCTGTGGATATTGTGTGTTAAGCTTCGACTTCTATAGGATACTAAGAACAGATGGCATAAATACCCTCATTTTGAGATGAAAAATCCTGCTAAAAATTTGACTTTTTTAACCAACCAAAAGTATTTTATGAGATTTATCTTCAAGTGTTTCTATTATTTTGGACAGCGCAGTATGTTTACGAATATGGTGTCTCTCTGTCTAAGTCTAGGAAAACAGTAAAATTCAAAAACTCAACTTAACTACCTTAACATTAAAATCCGATTAAAGTAACCTGATGTCACCCTGAATGGCGTGTGTTGTGGCGTTACCGTTGTTCTGTCTCATGATATGTTGTGTTTAGTGTGTAGTGTCTTGTGTGGCAAACATCAGCCACACACAACACACAAGGACCAACAAAAACCAACCAAAGGAGTGCTTATGCCAACACAACTTATGATTGAAATTAAATGTCACATACTTGAAAGAAAACTCTCCAAACGGCAAGGTGACAGTTTTGTTATAACTTATAACTTATATACGGTTACACATTATAAAATGGCATCTTAGTGAATATAGAAGAAAAACTTAAATAAGATATTTTTTCTTAGGACAGCCGCATCCACATCCACATCCACATCCACAGCCAGCGAGCAGTGCAGCGGCTGCTCTAGATAAGAAGGTAAAATATAATACATTTTTGCTTCGCTCTACATACCTACATTGTAGAGTCCTGATCCTGGTGTGGTTCCATGGTGTGATGGTTGGTGCTAGTCCTTTTGAAAGAAAACAACACTTCACAACCGCATCATATCACCTGTCAAGAGGTGGTATACAGAGGGTATGATGCGGTATGCTTGTGCATTGAGGTGCAGTTACGATAAAGTTGAACTCCTTCAAGGAATTCTTCCAGACAAAAATTAAAAAAAAAAAAGAAACAGAAATCCTGCCACAGACATTGCACCTGCTTGGACAGGACACATTTTTGTTTTGGTTTATTACACTTTTACAATTCAATTTTGCAGATGAAAAAGAACGAACGAAAGGGTGTGAGTGGGGGAAAAAGGGGGAGTGTTGCTAGGGTGGAAGACTTTGTGGAATGTTTTGTGTTTTGTTGGTAGAAGAAGAACCTTTTGTATATTGGGTTAAGTTTACCTGAAGCAATTTGATAGGAACAAAATGAAAGACATGACATTTCTCAAGTTGGAAACTTGAAGGGAAGTTACTAGTTTAGTATACCTACAATTCTTAGACACAATACACATACCAACTTGCAACTTGTATTTTTCGAGATAAAAAAAATACTTTTAAAGTTTAAACCTTATTTAAAATTTAATTGAGTTATTGTTTTGAAATTTGCCTGATGGAAGATCTTATACTCACAATAATACGTTTGTCATATTTTTCATATTATAATTTTTGATTTACCAAATATTTTTGAATTTTCTTATAGTTCCTTTACTTTGATTAAGTTTTAAATTATATATAAAATATGACAAGCTAAGAATTTTGTAGGTTTTGGAATAATACTCATTCACGGTATGGACTTCTTCGCTGATTTTGACTTTATCAAATTAATTGTTTTCCATTCGCAATGAACTTCAAAAGATACACATTTCTTTATTTTAATAAAAACAAATAAAGATTGATATATCTAAGTCGAAAAATTCTAACATATTGAAACTTGAAAACATTTCCAAACATCTTGGAAAGATCCACTATCCATTTTTGTACCGCAATAGTGCTGTGTTCACTTAGCCACAAAAAGTGGTCGATTTTCTTTATTTTTTTTTTAAAGATAACCAATTATAAATGACCGCTTTGGACTGTATTACAACTTTTTTGACCACAATTTTTGTTTTCGAAGTAAGGATTTTTTTTTTAAATTACGGTCATTAGCAAGCAGTGTCGAAGAATAACATATAAATGATGTTTCGCTAATTTCTTTTTTGGATTTGAGCTCAAGGTTTCACTTATACTAAATTGAGCTATTAAATTGAAGTCAGGTGAACATAACATAGTTGCCGATATCCGTCGCCTAAATTTGTATTGTATGAAATAAGCTTATTGATATTTGAATATTAAAATGGAAGTACAAAATAATTCCAAACATTCTTGACAATACGTTAAAAATATTAGCTCAAAGGTAAACTGATGGGCTCTAGTATTTCGGAAACTGACTATTTTGATCAGATATAAACTCAAGTGATATACAGATTGACAACAGTACTCGCACACAGGAATGGTTGAGAGTTGTAAGTCACTAGGCCCTAGTTCTCAACGGACTGTTGCGCCACCCAATTTATTTTATTTATTTGATATACAGATTTAAGTTATTGTTCTATCGCCTTCCAATTTTAAAGCTCTTCTTTCAAGAATTTTTTTTTACAACTGTGGTCTACACTGACGATCCAAATACTTTGATGTAAATCAATTCCAACATTAGGGAACACTATGTCCGGAAATCTGGTAAACTTGACTGTGTCATAAAAAAACTGCCCTGAGCGATTTAAACATTATGAGCTTTGCAAAAGTGGATTTTGTAACTTTAAATAAGAAGTTATTAACGATTTTGAAATCTGGTAGATTAGAAAAATCGAATTGACAGTTAAAAAAAAATACCTTAAAACAATGCTTAATGTTATTAAAAATTGATTTTCGACTTGAATAATTTTTTAAAAATTAAAGATTTTGGCTTCAAACATTTCATTTTAACATTTTTACCAACAACTTAAAAAAAAAACGATATTTTCTATAAGTTTTTCGACTAAAAATCTTGTTAACAAGAATAGATTTTGAAGTGAAACTATTTCATTATGCAAAATATTATTGCTCATTTTTAGTTATTTAAAAAAAAATAATCAAGTTTTCAACAACAACAACATTTTTAAGAAAACACGAAAACCTACACTGAACTGATATGAAATGCTTTTCGACTCAAATATTAGGAGAACAAAGAAGGATATTGACTTCAAATTGACAAACGGGATTTGAAGTTTTCAGTGTGGGCTGCATCCCAGCCTCTTCTGAAAAATATATTTACAAAAAATGTTGGAAAAATTAAGCCTTTTTGTCAAATTGCTTTTTTTAAATGTTGGTAAGACTTAGAAAAATAATGGCTGATACAAATCTTGTGTTTATAAACCTTGTACCTTTTATAATTGTTGGTAATATATTTGAAACTATAAAAAAAAGTGTAAGAATTTGCTTTTTGATTTCAAAATCTATTTTAGTTAACGAGATTTTTAGTCGAAAACCAATTTTTACAAATTTTAGTAGCATTTCTTAAAAGTTTTTATTTCTTATATGAATAAATACAAATTGGATGAATGAAATTGGTAAAATCAATGTTTACCAATTTAGCGTACTATTTTTTGTAGATGTTGGATTTTTATAAAAAATTATTGAACATCGTAAACAATATTTTCTGTGGAACAAAATAAATTTGAAGCCAATATTTTCAATTTTTGAAAAGCTATTTGAGTGGAAATAAATTTTTATCAAGTTTTAGTACTGTCAATTCGATTTTTTCAAAATTTTATCGAAAGTTGAAAACAATATTTCTTATAAGATAAAATTAGTTTCAATCCAATATCTCAAAGTTTTAAAAAGATATTTAAGTCGAAAATCAATTTTTACCAACTTTTGTTGATTTGTTTTAGGTTTATAATTTTTGTAAGAAAACCGCCAATTCGATTTTTCTCAAAATTTTACCGGATCTTGAAAACGTTATTCTTAGTTGCACAAAATTGTTTTAGAGAAAAAATAATTTTTTGTTCATAAAATTTTCGAGATGACAAATATTTTTTTCAGTTTTTTTGATTTATAAAAAAAAAAAAAAAAAAAACAATTTATTGGATTTTTTTCAAAAATATTTTTGTTTAGTATCACGTTACAATGAATGATATAAAATTTAATTCAAGCCTCTAGCATTATTGGTTCGAGAGATATTTAGGGTTAGCCAAAATTTTTACCTTTTTTTTTAAACTGCTATGGTAAAAAAACCACCCACGAAATTTTCTTGAGAGCCCTTTCTGCATCTTTTTTTATTATTATCTGTATACAAAATTTATTTGAAGTCGATATCTCTTCTGGTTCTTGAGCTATAGACGACTAAAAAAACTTCCCGAACGTACGGATGTACGAACGTATCTACGTACACACGCACACACAAACATTTCTCTTTTATTTCGACTCTATAGGGACCTTGAAACGTCGAGAAATGTCAAAAATTTTCAATTCGACAAATCGGACCCATTACAATAACTTCCTATGGGAAGTTAGAAAACTGTTCTTTTTTCTTAAGGAAATGTATTCTAGTAATTATGTTGTTAGCTGTTCTGAAAGATGGTCACGCGATGTTTAGTACACGGACTTCACCAAAGCCTTTAATCGAGTTTACCACAAAACTATGATGCAACAGTTAAACAAAAATTGAATTTGATTCAATCTTCTTTATGTGATCGTACTCAATTCCTATAAATGATTTTAAGTCTCACAAAATTCACGTTTCCACCCGTGTTCCTCAAGGAAGCCACTTGCGACCGCTTTTATTTTAAATTTTAATAAATGATATTTCAAATCCGTTTTACCTTTTTATTTTCCGATTTTCTTAGAATATTCGGTTGCATTAAATCTATTTCCGATTGTTTTCTGTTCAAAAACCTAAATAGGCTTGATGAGTGTTGCAGGATAATTATTCCTATTTTTCATTCTCCTAAAATTGTTGACGAATAATTTTGTAGAATAAATCAAGGAAAAATACATTGGAATTTTATTTTATCAAAAAAGTAATCTACTTTAAATCTACATAATATTGACTTCATAGTATCTAAAGCTACTACTTCTAAGCTTAGATTTGGTTCTAGAAAATTTTAAGGAGTTTACTAACCCTTACACTCTTAAATTACCCTTCAATGGCTTTGTACGATGTTTTTTAAAATACTGTTCTGTAATATGGAGCCCTTTCTACAAAACAAGTTAGAAAAGGATTGGCAGTTTATCATTTAAGTTGAAATATTCGAATGCCCACGTATGATTCAAGAGAGCTGTCAGATCCTCTATTGACATCCAAAATTCAATGTTATTTCGAGAGATTCACAGAACTTATTATGGACTTAACAAGTATATTTCAAGATGTTTTAGAGAAGCTAGTTCTGTTACTAATCAAAATAATTTCTCTAAATGAAGTAGTTGATATGTATGTATTTAAAAAAAATTATTATTTTGTATGAATAGAAATTAAGTATTTATCTTCTTATCGTTAGGAATTTATGTGTATTTAAAAGATCAGTTTGGTGAAATAAAATAAAGAATTTAAATTTTCAAAATATGCCTACATAATATTTTTTTGAAATTGATGAATTTTTAGTTCTTCAAAGTATTTATAAATTCATTTTTTGTAATTTTCAAAATCGGTGCCTTATTGTCTTTATTGTTCCAAATTTAATCTTCAAAATGTTATTGAAAGCATTTTGTTTGCAAGCACTCATAAGCATTTTATTAAAGTCTTTATATTCAAATCACCAAATTAAAAACTTCAATTTATCAATAACTTTAGCCTTTGTATAGGAGGCAAAATGTGTCTGTAAATATAATACATAAATTAAACACGCCCGCCATATCATTTTGATATGGGTCGATTCGGTCTCCTTTTACAATTATTATATTTATCCTTTCCCATATATATTCAATTCTATATTCTCAATGGAGGTACATAAATATATAGATATATTTTTCAGTAAGTTTGCCGCCCTTGCTATTATCATCAATTTTATCTTCTAATTCAATCATCTTATGAGTTAGATGTTGTATAATGGATACTTTTCCTCTTTTTCTTCACTTTGTGTTGTATTTTATTTTATATGCGATAGCCAGCATAAAATATTTCAAAAATAAACAATAATTTTCCAATCCATAATTCATAAGTTGTATACATTTATATGGGACTATGTTCCCGCATTTCTATAAAGAGAGCCTTTTGACTCCCATACATATATTCGAATTCTTGATATGGCATCCATTGCCAGTATCATCATCATAATAAAAATAAGACCCAAATCATTGTAAGAATATTTTACAGTCCTTCACCTACACCTACAATAATTCTTTCTGTGACTACATCAAATTCAATCACCAATTTTCGTTTAAATATTGAATTTTTATTTTTATTTTCGAATAGAAATCGAAAGATCTCAAAAATTGTTGGTGTACGAGTTGATAAATAGACGAGACGAGTATAGCTAACTACCCCTATTGAAGAAAAACCCTCATTTAAAGGGTGCAAATAAATAACTTTGTTAGATTTCAATAAATTGACCAAATCAACTAAGAAATGGTTTATCCGGGCTTGGTTTGTTGGCCCGAATGGAATGTTATTTCCAGAGTTGCCAAATGACAATTTTAAACGGAATTACTTAAATGCCACTTTGATATTAAAAAGGGGTGATTTGAAAATTTGTTTGCGATTTGGCAAAAAATTGACAAGCATTGGAATCTCTTAACTAATTCGCTGTCTTATTGTTAAAATTTTGAAATAGCATGAAGAGTCCGTAAATTCTAAACATTATGCTTGTCCTTATCAGGTGTAAAGATCAGAGTTCAATCAATATTAAAACTCTCCACGAATGGTAAAATATATTTTTTTCTAGGGACTTTTTTGAACATTTGATAACTTAACAAATTTAGATTAGATTTTGCAATCTTTTTATCTATAGTTGAATGTGTGGTAACTCTTTTTAAGGTATACCATATACACTCCAGTACTTTTCGTGTGTTCTCGATTAAAAATAAAATTACAAAAAGAAAACTGTATTTTATCTCAAAGAATATTTTTCAATGCTCTTTTCTCATTTCACCTTAGAAGACCGTCCTTATGCCCATTCTCAACTCTATATCCTTGCCATCACCATCATCATCATTATTATTATTTCTATTGCTAGTAAAAGAGCAGACTTTAAGCTTACTCAACCATCTCACGTATCTCTGGTGTAAAATAGAAGGTTCAAAGTTATGAAGGAGACAAACAAGTAAGCTTGTAAACGAACCATGATATTACTTTTTTTCAAATGTTGTGTCTATGTAGTGTTGTAGGTCTCTGTTTTATTTTTATTTATTTTATTTTATTTTAGTTTTTTGAGAGAGAAAAAATATTGATTCAATTTATTGAGGATACAATTTATAATCGAATTTATATATTTTTTCCTTTCGATTTGATTGATGATATCCGGAAAAGGTATGTGGTTGGTTTTATTTTTTTGTCCTCTATGTTTTGTAAAGAAAAATGTTCTACGGGTAAAATTTTGTAAAGGCTCGATACCTCCTATTGTATAGTTTGTACGAGTAGAATATCTTTAATTCATTTATACTGAAGAATTTTAAGGTATTTTAGGGAAATACCTGAGGGTATATGGTCAATCAAAAGTAAATCGACAATAAATTGAAAGAATTGAATCAGATGTCGTGTAATTCACCGCTGAAGGCTTAAGAATAGAATTTTCGAAATATATTTCTTCATTGATTTTAACAGATCATGAAATTGATTACTGACGTTTAAGGCCAGAAATTGACTTTTTTGTAACAGATTAACAAAAAGCGAGTATCCTTTTATACCTGAAAGAATTTGGGAAATTTTCGATTCGTTTAATGAAACCGATGCATGCCTAGTATTGCTTAAAATATTTTTCTTGAAACATAGAATTTAATTTTTTTAAAATTAAGTTATTAAAAAAATATATGAAAATTTAATTTCTAATTTCAAAAACAGTACAAAAATCTAGCTTAATTTTCGCGATTAGTAAATCTTACAATGCTGTTGTCAGACACGGTTGAAAAGGAAATCTATAGTTTTTGGGTAATTGGAATCAAACTGTACTCCACTCGAATTAACCATCCCATATTAGGGGTACTTCTAAGAAACTGGTAAGATAAAAAAAAAGAAAATTGAATTCTTTTGCAAAATTTATTTAAATAAATTTTCAACCTTGACATGACCAAAAATCAGAAAACCAGAGTATATGTAACAGTTTTCAAAATAGAAACTTTCTTGTTAAATGTTATTTGAATTATAAGAATATCAAGAGAATTTGTGTTCCTTATTGTTAGGGTGTTCCAAGCTTTAAATGGAGATTAATTTAATTTTTCAATTAATAAAAAAGATTTTGCTTTGAATAATTATAACACGTAATAGGTTTCAAAAAGATAGTGCAATATTTCAAACAGCTCATGCAACAATTTACATATATAACGAAGGGAATTTTTGGTAACCGAATACAATTTCACGTTCCGGACATGTGAATTGGCATCCAAGACTGTGTGATTTAACGCCACTTCACTATTTTCTGTGAGGATATGTGAAATCGCTAGTCTACGCCGATAAGCCGGAAACGATTGACCACTTCAAGGATAACATTGACCGTATTATTTCCGATATACGGCCACAAATTTTTGAAGAAGTAATCGAAATTTGGACCTTAGGATTGGACTACGTCCGAGCCAACCGTGGAAGTCATATTCAAGAAACCATATTAAAATAATGTTACCAGCAAATTATTTTTCGAAAAAAGTAAATTTTATCTCAGTTCAAAAAAAATTGTCTTTGTTCTTTTTTTCATTTAAAAATTCTCTTCATCTATAAAACCGAAAACACTCTTTAAAAGCTAAATAGTAATTTGAAAAACTATTCAAAAAATGAATTTAAAGTTATTTACATATGTATGTACATATGTCGGGATATTCGAAACCTTAAATTAATATACATACTCGTAATGGCATTTTTTTCGCTACCTCGATTGGCTTCGCTGTAAGGCATTCCGTCACTTCAGTTCTCTTTAAAATTTTGTCAATGATTTTGCTTACTTGATAACTTGGATCATAGCTTACCCTTAAGTGATAGTTTCCGGAAAATTGGAATCACAACTGTCATTTACGGTTTTTCAAATAAAAGTTCAAGTTTCGGCTACAAAAGCCACATTCTAGTCCTTCTCCTATTCGTACATCAACGGGCAAAAGGGGTGTTGTTCAATAGCCACCAGATTGTGGGACTTGCTTAAAGCAAGAGCTTTTCATGTTACATTTCAGCTTAAAATCCTATTCAAAACAAAACGAAAAAAGAGGCTGCGATGCGACCCACACTGATAACGTTAAATCCCGTCTGTCAATTTGTCTTGCTTAAAAGTTTGTAGGTTTTCGTGTTCTGTTAAAAAAGTTGTCAGTTGAATTATTCTTTAAAATTTCTAAATTACCAACAATATTATTTTGCATCTAACGAAAAAGTTTTATTTTAAAATCTAGTTTTGTTAACGAGATTTTTATTCGAAAACCAATTCTTACTAATTTCAGTAGCATTTCTTAAAAGTTTTTATTTCTTATACGAGTATAACCAAATACAAATTGGATGAATGCAATGAATTTGAAGTCAATATCTTCTATTGTTCACGAGATATCGAGAACTGAACATCAATGCTTATCAAATTTGCTTACTATTTTTTTATGAAAAAAGCAGACTGTTGGATTTTTATTACATTACATTACATTACATACTACTCAGCACATAAATGTACAGAGTAAAGACACAGCACCTTGAGCGACTAGACTATATAAGGTGATAACAACACAAGACATTAATACAAGACAGAAGAACAGAGGAGAAAGAACAACACAGAAAATACACATGCCAACTGCACGCGGTAGGTTTCGAGACGGTCCCCCATCTTTCTAATGGGTGATTTTTTTGAGGTTAGGATTTTCATGCATTAGTATGTGACAGATCACGCGGGATTTCGACATGGTGTCAAAGAGAAAGATGCTCAGTATGCTTTGACATTTCATCATGAATAGACTTACTAACGAGCAACGCTTGCAAATCATTGAATTTTATTACCAAAATCAGTGTTCGGTTCGAAATGTGTTTCGCGCTTTTTTATCAACAAATTTTGTTCAGCGATGAGGCTCATTTCTGGTTGAATGGCTACGTAAATAAGCAAAATTGCCGCATTTGGAGTGAAGAGCAACCAGAAGCCGTTCAAGAACTGCCCATGCATCCCGAAAAATGCACTGTTTGGTGTGGTTTGTACGCTGGTGGAATCATTGGACCGTATTTTTTCAAAGATGCTGTTGGACGCAACGTTATGGCACTACATGCCACACAGCTAGCGATTCTATGGCCATTTTGAGGGAAAACTTCGGAGAACAATTCATCTCAAGGAATGGACCGGTAAGTTGGCCACCAAGATCATGTGATTTGACGCCTTTAGACTATTTTTTGTGGGGCTACGTCAAGTCTAAAGTCTACACAAATAAGCCAGCAACTATTCCAGCTTTGGAAGACAACATTTCCGAAGAAATTCGGGCTATTCCGGCCGAAATGCTCGAAAAAGTTACCCAAAATTGGACTTTCCGAATGGACCACCTAAGACGCAGCCGCGGTCAACATTTAAATGAAATTATCCTCAAAAAGTAAATGTCATGGACCAATCTAACGTTTCAAATAAAGAATCGATGAGATTTTGCAAATTGTATGCGTTTTTTTTTAAAAGAAAGTTCTCAAGCTCTTAAAAAATCACCCTTTACTAACCACGCTCACTGATGCTTGATCTCGGTGATCGATGGGAACCGAAGCTTTATCAGTGACTAGGCCGTTGCCTGTTGGATTTTTATAAAAAAATTACTGAATATCGAAAACAATATTTTCTGTGAAATAGAATAAGTTTAAAGCCAATATTTTTACTTTTTGAAAAGCTATATGAGTTGAAAGTAAATTTTTATTAAGTTTTAGTATTGGTATTTTTAGGTTTTGTTTTTTCTGGTAAAAAAAAACTGTCAACATTATTTTTTATAAGATAAAATAAGTTGGAAGCCATAATCTCAAATTTTTGAAAGATATTTGAGTCAAAAATCCATTTTTCCAACTTTTATTAATTTTTTTTTTGGGTTTTTATTTTTTGTAAAAAAACTGTTAACTCGATTTTTCTCAAAATTTTTCCGAATGTTTTAAACAATATTTCTTATAAGTTAAAATTAGTTGGAAGACATAATCTCAAATTTTTAAAAAGATATTTGAGTCGAAAATCAATTTTTACCAACTTTGAGTAATGTTTTTTTAGGTTTTTATTTTTTATAAAAAAAACTGTTAATTCCATTTTTCTCAAAATTTCACCAGATGTCAAAAACGTTATTCTTCGTTGCACAAAATTGTTCTGGAGATAAAATCATTTTTTGTTCGTAAAATTTTCGAGGTGACAAATTTTTTTGTTCAGTTTTTTTGATTTATAAAAAACCGTTGATTGGATTTTTTTCCAAAAATATATTAGTTTGGTATCACGTAACAATATATAATATAAAATTTAATTCAAGTCTCAAGCGTTATTGATGTGTGAGATATTTAAGGTTAACCAACATTTTTACCTTTTTTTTAAACTGCTATGGTAAAAAAACTCCCCACGCAATTTTCTTGAGAGCTATTTCTGCATCTTTCTGCATTATTATCTGTATAACAAAATTTATTTGAAATCGATATCTTTTCTGGTTCTTGAGCTATGGACGATGAAAAAATGGTCGCGAACTTACGTACACACGCACGCACAGAAATCTTTTATTTCGACTCTAAGGGCCTTGAAACGTCGAGAAATGTCAAAATTTTCAATTTGACAAATCGGACCCATTACAATAACTTCATATGGGAAGTTAAAAAGAGGCTGGGGCAAACCACAATGATAACTTCCCATCCCGTCTGTCGATTTGTCTTGCTTAAAAGGATTGTAGGTAATCGACTTTTGTTAAAAAAAAAATGTTAGTTGAATTATTCTAAGGAAATTAAAAATTGCCAACAATATGATAAAATAGTTTGATTTCAAAATCTATTTTTGTGAACGAGATTTTAGTCGAAAACCAATTTTTACGAATTTTAGTAGCATTTCTTAAACGTTTTTATTTCTTATATGGCTCAAAATCACCAAGGTTGCAAATTTCAAATTTTTTTTATGACAAAAAAAATTGCAAGCTATAATGATGAATTTTAGTTTATACTGTTGCAAACATTTTATATTAATAAACTTTGACAGGGCAGCGCACAGAACTCTATACTTTCTTAGTATTATTGTTTAGTACTAAACTTCATACAAAAACCATCAATTCGGGAACGTTTTTCTAAGTTTGATAAAATCAACAAAAACAAAACAAAGTACATAATTTAAGCTTTGTTTAATAACATGGGTATATTATGTATCTATATTAAATAAGCAATAATGAAAACAATACATACAAAATCTTCTACAAGCAAAATACGTAAAAATCATGTCCGGGAACGTTCCCGAAATGACCGTTCCCGAAATGAAGATTTCAATTAAGCGCGCGCTTTAATTATATGGCGGTCATCTTAAATGCGATCTGACTTTGTCAATAGGAAAATATTTGAGGTAACTTTGAAATTTCGTGTCGTAGAAAAGTATTTCATCAATAATTAAATGTAATAAATGCGTTCACGGAATGACGGACTATTGATGTACGCTCTACGAATGATGAATAGAAATTTAATTACCATTTAGATATAACTTATTTTACGATAAATACTCTGACAGCCGGCTTTGTTATTGTTTTCTTCCTCGACTGACGTTTGACACAGAATTATAGCGTTCACTTAAAATTATTTGTGATCGATTATCGATATGTTCCCTGAAATGACTTGTGCGGTATCGGACAAACTGTTTTTGCATTTTTTACAGTTAAAAATAAATAATCTATTAGTACCGTTTCTAAAACTAGATTCTGTATAAAAAATACGGTGTATTAAGTGATGACCGGGGTTGAATACCTTACATCTTTCAATTGTATTTTGGGCTTGAAGTTGAAGATTGTAGATTGGGACGCGTTCCCGAAATGATTTTCTATGCGTGTATATTGATTTCATTTAAAATTTAGTTTATTAATAAATTATATTGTTTGATAGAAACATAAAACAGGTCAGTTTTAGTATTTTATTAATTTTTTTTTTTAATTAAGTCAAGGTTTAAGACATAAAATTGCTAGCGAAGCCAATTCTGCACCTTGGTGATTTTGAGCCATATAAATTAATTTGAAGTCATTATCTTCTATTATTCACGATATATCGAGAACCAAACATCAATTTTTAACAATTTTGCTTATTGTTTTTTGTAGATTTTTTTTTATAAAAAAAACTGACTTCGATTTTTTTAAAAATTTTACTGAATGTTGAAAACAATATTTTATAGAAGATAAAATTAGTTTGAAGTTATTATTTTTAATTTTTGACAAGATATATGAGTCAAAAATCAATTTTTACCAACTTTTATTAATTTTGTTTAGGTTTTTATTTTTGGTAAAAAAACTGTCAATTTAATTTTTCTTAAAATTTTACGAGATATCAAAAACGTTATTTTTCGTTGCATAAAATTATTTTTGAGATAAAATAATTTTTTGTTCGTAAAATATTTGAGGTGAAAAATATTTTGTTTTCAGTTTTTTTTTATTTATAAAAAAAAAGTATTGGTTCGTGAGATATTTTGGGTTAACCAACATTTTCATCTTTTTTTTTAAATTGCTATGGTAAAAAAAACACCCACGCATTTTTTTGAGAGTCCTTTTTGCACCTTTCTGCATTATTATCTGTATAACAAAATTTACTGGTTCTTGAGCTATAGACGACGAAAAAAACTTCCCTTATGTACAAACGTACGGATATACAAACGTACGTACACACGTACGCACAGACATCTCTCTAAAAATCTTTTATTTAGACTCTATTGAGCTTGAAACGTCGAGAAATGTCAAAATTTTCAATTCGACAAATCGGACCCATTACAATAACTTCCTATGGGAAGTTAAAAATTGGGCTACACAGCATTTACTTTAAAAATAAGTTGTCAATGTTTCCTAGCCTTGTTTAAGCTTAGCGTATAGCGACTCATTTCGTTTCACGTAAAATACACAGTCCCTGTCAAGATACTGAACGTGAAATAAATGTTAATGTCAAAAAACCTATGATTTTGAACGAAACCACAAGATGGTCCACCCTGTACATAAATATATCTTTCATAAAAATATGTACATATATATATATGTATGGCTGATGGGATCAGGCATGTTCCACATAGCCAGCCTATAATTTTAGTTAGGCTTCATCCTTACACGTGAACTATGTTTTTTTTTCTGTGTTTTAGGAATAACTTTTATTTTTCTATTTTGTACTTATTGCCATCACGAAGGCAATTTTTTTACAAGTTGTTAAAACTAATTTTCAGAATTAAAAGAAAAACAAACAAACATGAAATTGTTATTGTTTTTCTAGTTTTGAAAATAATATAGTTTCACATTGAGAAAATGTAAGAATTAAAGTTGGTCTTTTTTGTTTTTGAAGTTATACCTGTAATATTAAAAGTTCTGTCTTATGTATACATATCTTTATACATTTCTGGATCGAATCAAAAGTCTTTCTGTTTAAATTTTGTTGAATTTTCTTAAAATTTTTCGAAAAGCTCAACAAATTACACAAATCAAGATGTAATTTATTTTGTTTTATACTTTGCAAAAGTTCATTCGATAGAAGATAGAAGACACAATAGTTAGAAATACTAATATCGCCCATTTCTTAACCAGCTTAATTTAATTGTTCTTATAAATTTTACTTAAATTTCTCCTAACCACACGAAAAAAAGAAACAGCACTTAGCTGAAAACCTGATTAAACTAACCTATAAATCTTAACACGCTTCCCAACATTGTATATTATATGGAAAAAGGGTTCCAGTCCCTTTCCGCAATTAAACAAGTCCTCCACAGAAAACCTATTAACATTTCAATTTAACAAAATTAACATTGTAATTACCAAGTGATTATGGATTACGCTTTGCATCAGTGTGCTTCATGCAGCTTATAACGTAAGAAGCATAACCTTACCGTTCGTCGTCGTCGCGTTTTCGGTCGGTCGCATCGTCGTCGTTGGCCTTTATGTTGTTGCATTTCTTAGCCAAAAAGTCAGAAATTAAAACCGCACGCCTTAAGACACCACGCCTGACGTTGCACTGCGCTGCGCTCCTCCCCTGCTACTTACTGCCTCTTAAAACATGTCCATAACTCACTTCACTACCATTACCATCGTTCCTATGGCTTGTTAACTTTCATGGGAATTTCAGTCAGATGTAAGGAGGTACATAGGTACTATACCTACCTACACTTAATTATCCTGTCATTAATCCTGTACCTTGCATAATAAATTCATGTGATTAATTATTTAAGGTTCTTCTTCTGATGCAGTTACGATAAAAAGAATTCTGTTTCTTGAGAAACTTATCCTCGAGTTAACTTTACCATCAGAAATGCTATAGGTACAGAATAATAATCCACAAGGACCTTTCCACCCGCACTTTAATGATGTTGCAGAACCCATCAAGATTCGCGACATCCCTATAACAACAACAACAACGAAAATCGTTTCATTTTACAAACAGGATGCACCGCCATATAACGGTAAATTACTCAGGTAGCAACTACACGACATAGTGACATTTAATAGGATCTCCTACTCCTACCGTTGCTGCCTCTCTTTTGGCGCACTAAAGTGATTCCTTTCGTTCAATTTAATACCAGACCGCATCCATAAAAAAGGGTGATATATGTGTTTATTTTAGACTTCCTTTTGCTGCTCCCGCTCTCACGTTTCGGGTTTCAGCGATATCGTTTCAGGATGCGAGGGCACATAAAATTGATGCAATAGGATGTCAGAATTGTATGTGAGCACTGATTGACAGCCACAGCCACCGCCACGTCACATTTATGTTGTCAGCATGTTGTTTCCTTTCGAGTCATTTAAGTTTCATCATCACTGAACGGGTTTGGCTGGGGTTCCGATTGAACCTGATGCCTGTAGACTATCCCGCTTACCTCATCTTCACGTCATCACTCCGGTTGTCGTCGTCCCTAGTCCTCACCATATCATCGCGTCGCGACTGTTGTTGTCTTTTAACAATGACATGAAACACACGAAAAAGGATATTTCAAGCGATAATATCAGGACAAACTGCTTGGCAATGGTAACAGTAAACAATATTTTGTTGAGAACTTTTTATTATACGTATTTTTTTAAACTCATAAAAAGTCACATAAAATTTTACAACTCTTTGCGATAAAATGAGTGATAAAAGGAAAATTCGTTCGAAAGAGGGCGCTGTGCTGTGTGAGTCTGTGACATTATTTATGATGGCGAACGTTTAATGGAATCTGTCCAAATCGAATATAGGGCCAGATAAGGATGGTAAATTAAAACTTGCAACAGGCTGTGATTGTGATGTATCTATAAATGTTATTTTTTACTATCATTATAAAGTAACTTGGCTGCTGAACTTGGCTTAAGGGTGGAATCCATCAATAAATTGAAGGTTTAATGTAATTTATTCGAAGCTACTTTTATGTCCATTAGGGGCGAGTTCTTAATGTTAGTTGAAGGGGGAGCTTATGTTATCCTTAGATTTAGCAGTTTAAATAAACTTTCAACAACTCCTTACAGCATCCAAAAAAACACGTTCTTGATTTGGGAAAAATGAGGATACAAATATTTTTCAAGATTTTCGTAATATTAAAAAATGCAGTCCCCCATCTACTACATTATGTCCTTAAGATTAAGGGCATCTGCTGCTCTCTTTTAAAAATCTACATCATTCTCCTTGCAAGTCAGGAACGGGATACAGCTTTGGGTGCGAGAAGTGAAAAGGTATTACATGTAAATTATGCGCAACTGATTTAGTGTGCAAAAGTGCATTTCGTTATCATTTATTCAGAAAATGTTTGCATCCAGAGTTCTCCTTCGTCTTCTTTTTTTTTTTTTATTAAAAAGAAGGAGGAGGAATTCAAAATGCGTACGCCATATAGGTACCTAACCTATATAAGGGAGTACGAAAGGAATCTAAGAATTATTAAGGATAAAATAAGATAAAATGCAAAAATGGAAAACCGTGTTTAAGTAGGATTTTTCCTGATGGAAGTGAATGGATGTGTCTATATGCTGTCACTCAACTCAACTTTATGTATAGGAACATGTTGATAATGAAATTTTTTTGAGAGAAAGCTTTAAGGATGCTTTAACTAAGATAAGATGAGAAGATGATGATTTTTCTTTAGATTATTTTGTGATTTTATATTTGAAGAGAATTTATAAGTAAGTGTATAACTCAAGATTTACATACATATATACATATTTCGTAATATCAAGTGATGTTCATTTTTTAAAGTAGAAGGTTCATTAAATAATATGATGCATGAAATTGCTTTGAAAATAAGTTGAGTATGGTATCTTAACATGTTTACCGTATCAATTAGAAAATTTATGAAGGGTACTTATCTATGCAAAAATGTCAAGATTTGTATTATAAGACTTAGAAGTAAAGTGGCATTTGTAAAACTTGATAGTAATTTATAAGACTCTTGAATATATCGTCTTAGACTTGAGCGTACTTTGACTGAAACAAAGTTAAATATTAAAATAATTTCAAATTATGTACATGTATACAGAGTGGTCCATGTCATGTTTTTATTCATCATAGGTTATTTTGATATTGATTGAAGTTTCCCGCTCAAAATGTTGATTAAAATACGGTATCCTGTAATCTATAGGCGAATAGTCGTTTGGCACTTGAACAACGCAACGTTGAGAAATATTGAAAACTTTTTTCTAAAGAAAGTGCTGTGTAGCCCAAACAGGGTGTTCTTTGAAAAGAAGCCTAAATGAAATAAGTTTGAAAAAAAAAGTTCCTCTGAATCATGGGTACCGTAGTCGTGGCTGCTGTGGCTAAGTTTGAGATATGTACATCAACTTGCCATCGAAATCAACAACTCAATATTTCAAGCACTTGCCTGGGGAGATTTCTGCAGATTGATTTTGGTTCATACAATTACGAGGTCGAAAGAACTCAGCATATGAAGACCAATGACCATCGCTTCTGAGTTTTGTTGTAAAGCAACTTGAATTGGACAAAGATTTTAGGCGAAAAATTGTTATTTCTGTCGAAGCAATTATGAATTCCCCCTGGACTTTTTTGTGGTAACCGATGTAACCCCAATTTTATTAACATAATATGTACATTATCTTCATTCAGAAATTATCAGCAAGAAAATTGGATAGACTGAATGCGCTGATGGGAAACATAAGGCAGCCATGTTTGCTTTTACTAATAAAGCCATAATTCGTGGACAAATTAAATTTAGTGACCCTGATCATCGGAAGTTAACAACAATATTTTAAAAATGATACAATTAGTTTGCTTTCAATATCTGTTTCTGTTACCGTTAAAAGTTTGTATTTCTTGAAAAAAATACGTATTGGATTTTCTAGCACAGAATGAAATGATTTTGAAGTCAATACCTTACTTATTCACATGATATCGAGAATTGAACATCAATTTCGTGTAGTTTTTGTAAATTTTAATTTTTATGAAAAAAAACTGACTGTTGGATTCTCGGATTCCATAAAAATTTTAGTTTGAAGCCAATATCATTCATTATTGAAAAGATATTTGAGTCAAAAATCAATTTAAAAAAGCACCATTTTTTGTAATCTTTCTGCATCTTTAACTTTAACTCTATAAGAATATTTATTTGAAACCGATATCTCTACTGGTTCTTGAGATATGGACGACGAAAAAAGCTTATCGAACTCACGCACACACAGACATCTCTCTACAAGTCTTTGATTTAGATTCTATAGACCTTGAAACGACGAGAAATGTTCAAAATTTTTAACTCGACAATTCGGAACTATAACAATTACTTTACGTTTACATACATATGTATATGGGAAGTTAAAAATTAAGTGTTTTGATTTTATATGGAGCTCTTAAAAGACACCACCCTTTATATGGTTTGAGGCGTCAAAATGATCAGTTTGAGGAATTACAAAATTTTAAAAACTTATTCATCCAAAGTCTTTAAGATATAAGAAAAATAACGCTTAACGAAATACATTATGATGAACTACAATTCGTTCTTTTAGTTTAGTTATTTAATTCTTTTGAAGATAACTTATAACGGGTTATCCATTTTGCGGTCTGTCAAACTTAGTTGCAAACATTTTTTTTTTTTTAGTTCAAAGTCTGACATTTACGAAATTGGAGCGCTTAACTATCGCACAACGCATACAAATTGTTAAAACCGAAAGTGTTGCCGAAGATCCGAATGTGTCGAATCCTCGTCGTTATAAGGAATTAGCACGGTCTTACGGTACATTATGGCGTATTTTGGATCTACACCTACATCCATATAAAGTCCAGCTCACACAACAACTGAAACCAGCTGACCATTAACAGGCGGTGGACGTCGTATTTGGGGTTCTGAGAATCCTCAAGTAATTGAAGAGAGGCCATTACATCCACAAAAAGTCACTGTTTGGTGCGCTCTTTGGTCCGGAGGTGTGATTGGATCTTACTTCTTCGAAAACGACGATGGAACGACTGTCACCGTCAATTCGGAGCATTATGGTCTATGGTCATATCATAACCGACTTTTTTTGCCTGCTATTGAAGAGTACCATTTGGAGAATATGTGGTTCCAACATGACGGTGCCACATGCCACACAACTTGAATGAGTATGGCTTTATTGCAAGAGACATTTCCTGGCCGCATAATTTCTCTTGTTGGCGATATCAACTGGCCACCAAGATCATGCGATTTGACACCGCTGGACTTTTTTTTGTGGGGCTACGCGAAAGCCCGTTTTTATGCAGACAAGCCTTTATCGTTTGAGCACTTCAAAACCAACATTCGTCAAGTTTGGCTGAGATACCGCTTAATATGTGTCAAAAAGTGGTGAAAAAATTACCCCAAATTGAAAATTGCCCCAAAAGAATCGATGCTAGCAATAATTTGGGTGATGGTCATTTAAATGACGTATAGTATTTCACACATAATGTTAACGTTCAAACTTTATAATAAAAAAAGAAATATCATGACAACAAATATTTAATATGTGTTTTATTAACTTCCCATATTAAGTTATTGTAATGGGTCCGATTTGTCGAACTGAAAATTTTTAAATTTCTCGACGTTTCAAGGGCCCTAAAATCGAAATAAAAGATTTTAAGAAAAATTTCTGTGCGTGCGTACGTCCGTACGTTCGCGACGTTATTTTCGTCGTCCATAGCTCAAAAACCAGAAGAGATATCGACTTCAAATAAATTTTGTTATACAGATAGTAATGCAGAAAGATGCAGAAAGGGCTCTCAAGAAAATTTCTTGTTGTTTTTTTACCATAGCAGTAAAAAAAAGGTGAAAAGTTTGGTTAACCCTAAATATCTCACGAACCAGACGCTAGAGACTTGAATTAAATTGTATATTACATATTGTAACGTGATATCTAACAAATATCATTTAAAATAAAAATCCATTTAACGCTATTTTTATAAATCAAAACAACTGTTTTTTTATAAAAAATAAAAACCTAAAAAAAAAACAATGCTAAAACTTGTTAAAAATTTACTTTCGACTCAAATAGCTTTTCAAAAATTAAAAATATTGGCTTCAAACTTATTTTATTTCACAGAAAATATTGTTTTCGATATTCTGTAATTTTTTATAAAAATCCAACAGTCCGTTTTTTCATAAAAAAATAAAATCTACAAGAAATAGTACGCAAATTTGGTAAAAATTGATTCATATAGACAAACTTTTAAGCAAGACAATTCGACAGACGAGATGGGAAGTTATCAGTGTGGGTCACATCCCAGCCTCTTTTTTACTTTTACATTTGAAACCGCAAAATGGATAACCCTGTACACTTTGATGTTATAATTTGTAAAATAAAATGTATTTGAAGTCAATATTTTTATACTCCTTCTTGGTATATAACCATAGCTTTACACACTCACAATCAAACAACTCTCTTAAACATGGATTCTAGGGACGTTGAAACATTTTAAAATGTTCAATTCTACGAATCAATGGGAAAAAAATGTTAAAGGAAATGTATGGAATAGAGTACGAGGGTTATTCCACCACCGAAGTGTGTTTGTTTGGTGGATAGGAATAATCAATGTAGTTCTGTAAATAAGTCCTTTATAAACTACAAATGGTCTTGACTAGTTTTCCTTGAAATTTCTTTAAAAAAAAAACACATAAATATATAAAAACGTAGGTATACATAGAAATTTAGTTCAAAACCACTTGAAATTTCGTTTTGTTGTTTTATTTTTAATTCTTAATCTTCGAAAACAGTATTAGCCCTAAGAATAAGCTCACTATATAGTCTGACAAAGTACTTAACATGCGATTTTCTCTATCCCAAAGTTTTCTTGTACTTCATGTTATTTTCAATTACTTTACCTTTCTTAAAAATGCATTCCTTCTTTATCTATACATAATCATTGCATCTTCTAGCGTCAGCTGGATTAGATTGAACAACCTAAGGCTAATGCTCCTATATAATACAATCGTCTACATTAATTACTTACACTCAACCTATTCCCCGCAAGTTGCTTTTAATAGTAAATTATCCTCCATTAAACAGAAAATGCCTGCAACCATAATTAGCACTCCATAGCCAAAATGCTCCTGCTCCTACTTCTGCTCCTGTTCCTACTTCATGAACTGAAAATTAAATTCCATAGAACAATGCGCTCATCAAGACTAAGTGAAAACAAAAATTTACAATTTACCCCTAAGGATATTCTTTCATTTTCAACAGTAAATACAAAAAAAAAATAAGGACGAAAATGTTAAGCCAAACAAAAGCATGACATTCCTCCTCATTGGAGACTTCTTTTTTATTCACTTGTACTTGTCCCTATTACTCCTCCTTGTTGGAGCTTGAATTTTAAATTCCGAAAGACTCAAAGCAAAACAACAACAACAAAAAACAAAAAAAGAACCGGAAATCCTGTTTATGTTAATTTATTACGCTAATAATGTCAAAAAAAACACGTCACTCAGCCATAGGCACAATGTGTTTTATATTTTCAGCGAATGAGTGTCAAAGTGATGCAAAGATATAATATAAAAAAAATATCCTGCGAAAGTCCTTTGGGAGGAGTTAAAGCTTAACAGTTTTAAAAATGAACTTTAAATTGTCATTAAAGTGTTTTGGTTATCGGATTTCAAGGACTACTATTTTTATTTTATTTGCGTTTGACATCGTTTTTCTAAATATGAATCCTTTTCCTGGGAACTTAAGGAAGGTGGTCAGAACCACAAGCAATTACGTTTAGCACTCATCACTCACAAAGTACTTTGCATTTGTGGGAGGGATTGAGGCAGGCTGAGGCATGGGTGTGATGGGATTTGAGGATTCGGATGGTTTTCTATTGAATGCAGGAAAATGGTTGAGAATTCGCCTCAAAAAAAATCTCATCCTGACCGCAATTTCCATATACGAGGCAGGCATCTGAAAAGGATTCTCATAGTTTTTTATTCTGTATTTTGTTGTTGTTGTGTGTTTGCCTTTGATGCTCGTGGTGCTTGAAGCAATTACATTTTATATATTCCAGGCTCAAGGATGTGTGGCGGCAAGAAGCACAGAACAGACGATGAAGTTGCAAACGGTTGTATCTATCTACCTGCCTTTGCATCTTTTTACCGAACCAAAAAAAGAATAATCCAAATTCAGGAGAAGATTTTTCACTTCCCCCTCCATCCCAACCTCCCTCTCTCACTGCCTTATTCCATATAATCGTCTAAGGTGCGAGAATTGAGGTCTAACAGCCGACCGAACCGACTGTAACCTAAATTTACTGGACACAATTGGATTTGGATGTTTCTCTTTTAGATTCTTTTTTTTTTTCAGCTTTGCCTTCAAACTCAGGCTGAATTTTAATACTTCGAAGTGCAGTTGGGACTTATAGCATAGCATAGAGGAGCATCTGTATGGTCTTGAAGCTTTTTGGAAAGGGTTTTCTTTCTGGGTTGGGGTTGAGCTGGTTTTTTTTTATTTTTGGAATTTGTGAGAAGAGTATATAAACATGACAGGACAGAGTGCGGGTAAGTGAATTGAGTGCTGGACGATTGAAGACGAGAAGAAGCTTCAAGGAGCAATTGGAAACTAATCACATTAAATATTCAGTAGATTTGTCGGTTTTATGCGGTTGGAGTGAAAGAATTTTTAACTTCCCATAGGAAGTTATTTTTTTTTTTGTATTGGGAAGGGAAGTCTTGAAACCTTTATTGGAGATTGCGAGAAGTTAAGTGTGTGTTTTTTTCTTTTTGGTTGGTTGTTTTTAGGTGAATTGAACTGAAATTCCATAAGGTAAGAGGCTTCAGAGAAGAAAATACTCGTAAGACACTTGAAAAATGAAAATAAATTTTATTTTTCTAAAAGTCGTATAATTTAAATAAATAAATTTAAGGATAGTGTATGGATATGCGGTCAGAAGATTGAAAATGCATTTGGAATATAAGTTTGAAAGTTTTAGACATGAGGAAATGCACTATTGAATGAAATACATAAGACATTCAGGAATGAAAAATGTGGGACCTAAATAAATTCTATATTATGTATCAAATATTTATCTACCTATAAACCGAAAGTTATAAAGAATTCCAAACTATTTTGGGATACTGGAAACGAATAAAGTGTACACGCTGAATTTATTTTTATGGTCAAAACCTAGTTCAAACAAGGATGGATACAATTACATAAAAACGCAATTCAAAATACCAAACTGGTTCAAAGTTTTTATGAAAAGCATCTTGAGTTGTTTTGCAGAATTTTAAAAAATAGTGACTTCGAAAGATGTATATTTATAAGCCTCATCTGTCAAATTGGCTGCAAGTTATTCAGAATATTTTAAAATATCACCATCATAGACTAACACGTAATCTACGTTCAATCTTGTGTTAGATACAGACTATCCTAAATAGGTGAACGAGCTAATGAAATACATATTTACTTACTTACTTAAGGTGGCACTACAGTCCTGTGTGAACTAGGGCCTTACCCAACAAACTTCTCCATCTAGCTCGGTCCCTAGCTAAATATCACCAGTTTTGCGCTCGTAGTTGGGAAAGGTCACTTTCCACTTGTGCGCGCCACCTAATCAGCGGTCTTCCTCTACTGTCCTGTGGGCGTGGATTCAAAGACTCTCCGGGCCGGAGCATTGGTTTCCATGCGCTCTACGTGACCCAGCCATCTTATAGTCGTTGAACTTTTACCCTTCTGGCTAAGTTTACATCGCTGTACAGTCCGTACAGCTCGTCGTTCCATCTTCTCCTCTACTCCCCTTTTTTTCACGGGTACTGCCTCTTGCGAGGAATTGACAAATTCTCCAAGAGTAGTTCTTGTCATGAAAAGTTTTCAAATTAGCCGTTCGGATTCGGCTTTAAACTGTAGGTCCCCTCCATCCCTGACAACAGTACTCGCACACAGAAATGGTTGAGAGTTGTAAGTCACTAGGCCCTAGTTCTCAACGGACTGTTGCTCCACCCAATTTTTTTATTTTATGCTTCTGCACCCTATAGCAGGACGGGAATGATGAGGCGACACTTTGGTCGCTCGAGAGAGTGCTTTGCTACTCAATTGCTTTCGTAGCCCAAAAAAATAGCAGTTAGAAAGAGTTATTATTCGTTTGATCTCAGCGCTGGTGTTTTTTTCAGTGTTCAAAGCGGAGCCTAAGTAGGCAAAGTCCCTAACTACGTTAAAGTTACGTCTGTCGATGGTGACGTTTTGATCGAGACGTGCTTGCAACATCATTAACATCACGCTGAGTTCTTCCGATTACCTATGTCAATGTCATCAGCATATGCTAGTAATTGGACAAACTGTTGAAAGATAGTGCCTCTACTGTTGACGTAGTAGACTATTTTTTCAAGTACGAAATTAAAGAAATCGCATTGCAGCGCATTACCTTGTCTAAAGCTTTTTTTGACATCGAAAGTTATTGTCAAGTTGTTTCCAACCTTTTTGGAACAGTGTGAAGTCTCTTAATGGTCATCCTGCACAAACGGACGAGTTTGGCAGGGATGCCAAAACACGACATGGCTCTACACAGCTAATCCCTGTAGATGCTGTCATATGCGTCCTTAAAATCGATGAAGAGATATTGGGTGTCGATTTGATGTTCTTGGATTTTTTCCAGGATCTGCCATAATGTGAATATTTGATCAACTGCAGACTTTCCTGGTCTTAAATCACATTGATAAGGACCTATCAGGTTGTTGACGATGGGCCTTAGACGATCACATATTACGGCAGACAAGATTTTGTAATCGATGTTAAGTAGACTGATTTCTCTATAGTTGGTGCAGTTTAGAGGGTCTCCTTTTTTTAGAATCGGGCAAACAATACTGAGGTTCCATTCATTGGGTATGCTTTCTTCCGACCATACCATACAGATAAGTTGGTGCATTCTCTTAGCCTAATTATCTCCAGCTGCTTTGAAGAGCTCGGAATTGAAGCTATCTGCTCCAGCGGCTTTTCTAGACTTGAGCTTAGATATGGCAATCTTTACTTCGTTTAAGTCGGGAAGACGGGATTGTTGGCTTTCGTCGTCTATGTTGAATGGATCATCCTGCCTGATGCGGAATTCGATTAGTCGTCGCCGTTATACAGTCTACAGAAGTGGTCCTTCTAATATCCTCATTTTGAAGTTTCCACTTGATTTTCTGCAGCCATCAGCTAGAGTTTTACATATTTGCCAAAAAATAAATACAACTTTTGACAGTTTAGAAAAAAAAAACAGACTAACATTAAGATTTCGAGTTTTGCAAATACATTTTAAATTGAATGTTTTAATAATTCATGGGATTCGTCGGTCAAAAAAAGAAATGTTGAATCCGCTGTTCTATCAGTGAACTACATACATTTACCATACATTCTTGGAAAGCTTTGAATTTCTTTTTCGAAAGCCCTATATGTAAAATACTTACAAAAAGGTATCCCAATACGTTATCTATTTGTCATTGAACTTAGCCATGAATTTCTGGATGAATGAATACGTCAAAAATAGTCGATTTAGGTAGATATCAATCGAAATGAGATCCATTGCAATGACTGGGAAGGAACACAGAGTGCAGTAAAGCGTTCCACATTCGAGTAGTACGGCTAAAAAATGAATCTCTGTTCGACGGTACGACTCAATTTCAGCTCGAGGGTATACTGATGAGTATTCCTGGAGGTGTGAGTATTATAGTTGAATTGTTTAAGGGATGGAATGCAATTGGCTATTTAATAGGAATATAATCCGTTAACTCGTTAAAATCCAGCTAAAAAAGGGTGAGACAAAAGACTTTGTGAAAGTGTTCAAAAGATCCTCGCCAGTCAATTTAAATGATCTTCGTTTAATTTTGTCCAAGAGATTTGGAGGTATAGAAGTTTTACAGATAACAGCCTGATTAGAAGGGGAGTAAAATTTCCTTCATTGCCTTACTAGATCCAAAAATCAAGAGGTATTTACGGCAACATCGCGTATGTGAGGTGCATTCTGCTATAACCACAGTAGGCAATATTAAGTTTTCGACGCATTCAATTTTACTCGATTTTTGATTCCCCATTTAACAATGCTGTTTAGGTCAAAATTTAATGGGTTAAACATACATTGCCGTTTAAGGTCTACATTCAAAGAACAAGGTTGTTAATCTAAAACAGAATAAGAAAAGCTAAGACTTTTGTCGTCACCGAAAGAGTTAATTGGATTAGAAGTTGGATCAGACGGGAGAGCAATAATAATAATAAGAAAAAATATCGGAGACAGTACACAGCCCTGGGGCACACCAGTAATTTGTGATTTTCAGACTTGAACTCAACATTTAAATCTTTAAAACCAACATCTTAATGCAAATTACAGTCTAATGTCGATTATAAAAGATCAAATTCCACAGATCTACGAGGAATCAACAAACCTGGGTTTTTGTCAACAAAACGTGCTACAGCAGCAATATTCAAAGTTATTACTGAGTTACACATATGATATCAACTCTGTAAATTACTTAGAACTCAAATTTTCTCACAAGTTTCAAATGCCGCCCAATTATTCTATGAAATCTGTCTGCAAAATGTTCACCAGTTTTGTAGTGAATTCAAACAATACCTACTTATGCGTTATTGGAACGTGAATCGTTATATTTTTCTAACTGGCGTATATTTAACTTGTTGAATGTCACCTTTTGGCATCAAAAGTATAGACTGTCAAAAAAACGGGCTACTCAAAATGAGACCTTATATTGGAAAACCCTTTACATACAATTTTAATACAGAAAGCTTCTCATGAAAATTTGCATTTCCTTAAATTAAAATAGCTACCAAATAAATAAAATATAAATTAATTGAAGTTATATGACATTTTGCTATAAAAATTAAACACACTCCTTAAAATAATTGTGTGCAAGCTTCTAAAAAAATAAACACAACATCCGTAAAAAAACAAATCCCTTGATACAATAAATAAAATGTTAGTCTTAATCAAAAAGGAGTTAGGTAAAAGTTTAAATTTAACCTCATTTTAGAATTCACCTTGTGCTTATACTCCTATACAAAATACTACATGTTCATAATCCAAAGTCCTTTTAAAATCCCAAAAAATCCATAAACATTATCCCCAAACAACCTTACAAAAAGAATGTCGTCGTATAATAAACAAAAATTATATTCCCTTATAAAAAAATAAAAAAAAAAGCAAACTTTTTGTCCTCCAGAGAATTATGGAAGAGAGAAGCACCCATTTAATTTCCATTTTCATTCCCTGACGTCTATTACATTCCGTTTGAAATATTTTTATTGCTCATTTTGTTTTGCTTGTAAGCCGTTAATAATACCAAAAATACCAACTTTATAATATATTTTTTTTTCGACTTATTTTATTGCTGAATGGAGCTTAAGAAGAAGGCCATAACCCCATCTTTTGGGACATCCAATTCGGCGGCGGTGTCAGAAGGTGTATCTCTCCGTTCTGCTTAATCAACCATTTTGAAACGCTTTTTTCTTTTTAGAATGTTGTCTGCCTGTTTCTAATTAGGGAACGGAAAAGAAAAAGTTTCTCCATTGAAAAAGTTTAATGACTGCAAAATATTTTATGTTTCTTACAAATTTTGTTGTTGTTGTTGTTGTCTGTGGAGTCGTGTTTTCGAGCGGAAAATAAAAAAAAATGGAAAACTTGAACAAATTAAGTCACAACAAAAGAAGTTTTTTTTTTTTGTAATTTTTTGGGATTTTCAAAAAGTTATCAACCATGAATTTTTGCGTTGGCTAAAAATGAACCAGTGGGCACGATATAAAATTTATGATCTAGAAAGGAGACTAAAATATGTTTATAGCTACTGTTGTTGTTGTTTTTGTTTAGATATCATAAAGAATATTATAAGAAGTCCCCAAGGGCAAGAACTCAATCGAAAATATTTGTCTTTTTTCTGTCGATATTCATTGGATTTGAAAACTACTATCAATGAAATTGGGAAGGATTTAACGATAAGGTTGCGTACATATCTGAGCTTATTGAATTTTTGAAAGAATCGATTTTGAGATTTTGCTTAATGCCCTTAAAAAGAAGATGTTTTTCAACAAAGATTGACTTGGGCTGTTTTTATGGAGGATTTTCTTTTGGTTTTCATGGGAAAATACTCGTGAACGGCAGACTGCTTTGTATTTTTTGTTTGTCTCAGTCATATTTTTAAAAAGGTTCCAATAAAATTAAACATAGATACTTAAAGTTTTTGAAACATTAGCATTTATTGATTTTGAAATCAAATGCTAAAGTTTGTTTTTAAAAATGCAGTAAAGGGCAAACAATACCATCAATTATAAAACAAAACGTCGGTCGGTCATAATCCACTGGCTTCGTAGAACCTTCTGTCACCGCGATTCTCTAAGACGGTCTAGATGGTTTCGGGGTGTAGCTAACAGATTACTTGGATGATAGTGGTCTTTTATCTAAGTAGAGATATAGTACAACCTCTCTGTCAACATTTCGTTCGGGAAATAGCTATCAGTGTGAAAATAACCACTGATTTAAAAAGAAACCACTAGATGGCGTCATTAAAAAGCTCAATATTTGTGGCTTAACCATAACGATGTTATTTGTGAGTCATACCTTAACTTCAAGTTTATTGCCCACCACTTTTTTAACATTTCTTTCTCGTGGAAAGGTGCAATTGAGCAGAGCGTTTAGATTGTCGGAGCGTTATATGAATTTTTTTTCTTAGGCACATTTTCGAAACAATTAGATTTGTGAAAAAGCAGGATTACAGCGTTTGGATCAAATGAGAAAGCACGAATGATTTTGACTTTGACTATTTGATACGATCTGATGGGCTGGCAATATCATCGGGTCGTACTTCTTGAGGTTGGTTGCAATCATAAAAGGACGAGAGCTGATCACGAGCTCTATGAGCAGAAGAATAGAGAGGAACCCTGACTTCGAAAATGTTGAGAGGTTGAAAAGCAGGGATGAAGTTCGAAAATTTTATGAGCAGGTGAAATTCACAAGTACATAAACCTCGAACCGAAGGCTGCAAAGAAGAAAGTGGAAACATTGTTATGGGACCGCAGTTAATGCTGAGGATATAAAAGGACCACTTCTGCAGACTGTATAACTATAGAGGCATTTGTCTACTTAACAACGCTTACAAAATCTTCTCTGCCGTAATATGTGAACGTTTAAAGCACATCGTCAACAATCTGATAGGTCCCTATCACTGTAGTCTTAGACCAGGAAAGTCCACAGTCGATCAAATATTCACATTACGGCAGATCCTGGAAAACCTAAGAACATCCAATTGAAACCCACCATCTTTTCATCAATTTTAAGCCGCATATGACAGCATTTACAGGGACGAGCTGTATAGAACCATGTCTAGTTTTCGCATCCCTGCCAAACTCCGTTTGTGCAGGTTGACCATGGAGAATTCGCGCTGTTCCATAAAGGTTGGAAACAACTTATCAGAACCTTTCGATGTCAAAAAAGGCTTTAGACAAGGTTATGTGCTGTTATGCGATTTGTTTATCACTGTACGTGAAAGAATAGCGCAGAGCTCCCACGTCAACACTAGGTGCACTATCTTTCAAAAGTCTGTCCAATTACTAGCATATGCTGATGACATTGACATAATCTAAAGAACTCAGCGTGATGTCAATTTTTTGGGTTTTTTTTTGAGTATTGAGGCAGAGGCTTTAAAAATGGGTTTAATGGTTAATGAGGGCAAAACAAAGTACATGTTCTCGTCAAGAAAGGACTCATAACACCGACGTCTCGGTCAAAACGTCAACATAGACAGACGGAATTTTGAGGCAGTTAAGGACTTCGTCTACCTAGGTTACACTATGAACGCTGAAAACAACAACAGCGCTGAGATCAAACGAAGAATTACTCTTGCTAATCGCTGATTCTTTGGGCTAAGCAAGCAATTGAGTAGCAAAGCCCTCTCTAGAGCGACCAAAGTGTCGCTATATAAGACCCTCATCATCCCTGTCCTGCTATACGGTGCAGAAGCATGGACTATGACAAAAGCGGATGAAAGCACCTTGGGTCGTTTCGAGAGTAAAGTTCTTCGTGTAATCTACGGTCCCGTATGCATAGAAGGGGAGTGGAGGAAAAAATTAACCAACGGACTGAACGAACTGTACAGCGACGTTGGCTTAGCCAGAAGTGTAAAAGTCCAACGACTAAGATGGCTGGGTCATATAGAGCGCATGGAAACCAATGGTCTGGCTCGGAAAGTCTTCGAATCCACACCCCAGTAGAGGAAGACCGCGGATCAGGTGGCGCGCACAAGTGGAAAGTGACCTCACCCAACTTGGAGCGCGAAACTGGAAACATCTAGTTAGGGCCCGAGCTAGATGGAGAAGTTTGTTGGGAGAGGCCCTAGTTCACACGGGAGTGTAGCTCTTCCTTAAGTAAAAATAAATTTGGTGGCGCAACAGTCCGTTGAGAAATAGGGCCTAGTGACTTAGAGGGGACGTGAAGCTTTAAACCGAATCCGAATGGCTACTTTGAGAAAGCACTTTTCAAATCATCAAACATTTTAAAAAAGGCTCCAAAAACGAGTAAGAAGACTGATAACTATAATAGTCTCCTAAAAATTGAGGCTGAAAAAACTACGTCAGAACATTTTTTATATTAGAGTCTTTTTTATTTTGTTACGTTTTCGCATTTAAAGAAATTACAACAACAACAGAATATATTATTTTTGCCAAAAAGCTACGTTTTTAAACAATTTCTTACATTTCTGCGTGAAATGCCCCAAAAAACCTTTAAACTATTGTATTTTAGCGCTTAAATCTACACTAATATTATAAAGAGGAAAGATTTGTATTTTTGTATGTAACGAATAAACTCAAAAAGTACTGGACCGATTTTAATAATTCTTTTTTCATTAGAAAGCTACATTATCACTGAGTAGCATAGGCTATATTTAGTACTAGATACTATAGAAATCTTTAGAAATTCCTATAAAAACCAACCGAAGGTGTACAAAAATTAGCCATGAAATGTCTTTCATCGTATACACTGCGAAGAGTATTAATGATTGGACAAAAAAATGTTTTCTAATTTAGTGATTCATGGTCGTTTTAATTAGCATGCTTATAACTTAAATATCTGTACCTATTTATGTCTACCCGTGCGAAGCCGGGACGGGCCGCTAGTATATCATATTTAGACAAATGTTGGATGAAAGGAGTCGTCCAAATTCAATAGTTAGGCCATATCTTGCTAGACAACATTGTTCTTGAAATATATGAATTCAAGATTAAGATTTACATTATATTATTTATATTTTGTCAGCCTCCTTTAAAGTAAATTAAAGAACATTTCAAAGCAGTGCTCAAAGACTAGTCTTATTGTTAAGTGTGTGACCGCCCTTGGTTAAGATTTTACCATGAACAGTGTTCACGGAATAATAACAGACTTTTGCTGCCAGTAATTGTAGAATTAATTGGAATTTTTATACTATATTGATAAGGATAGTTACCAAAGAGGTTAAAATAGCTAAATTAAACTCCTCCAAAAAATTATTATAACCCATCAAAATAACAGCTATTAAAACTAACGATTAAGTAAAATTTGCTTCGAATTATAGTGTGTAACTTATTTTGAGATAGTGACAGTGATTAACGATGTGAAATCCAATGCAGAAGCATATGATGGTGTTTCGTTAAGATTTATAAAATGATTATAATTTTACCCACATAAAAAAGAGCTGTGTTAAAGTAATTTCAATACCCAAAACTCCAACAGAACTAGACATTAGGATTTAATGCCAATAAGTATCTGACCATGCCTTCCAAAGATTGCGAAATTTTAATGCGGAATCATATGAAGAACCAATTTTCAAAAACAAAAACCTTGGCTGTGCTACTGCTATTGTGAAAATTCTTAAGAAAAAGTGTTGACTATCGTTTACTTTTGCTTTTTGCTTTTTTCTATCAAAATACAACAAAAATTAGATAATTCTATGAAAACTTTGTGTGAAATGGTTGAAAAACCCTTTCTACAAAAATTGTGAACAGCTGAGACATTAATCTCGAATACAGATTTCTTCGATTTTGAGTACATCAATTTTGATTGAACCATAAATTTGTCCTCGAAAGAAATTTGTATCATGACAACCATCATTATGTCCAACCACACCAAGTCGCATACTTTCAAAAGCAACACAACTCTCAATTGTGCTAGGATGCACTGTACATCTCTTATTCCATAGAAGAACTTGAAAATCGAACATTTTCGTCGTCGTACTCGTTTTCGTCGTCGGTTATATCATAGGTATCTCATGAATGTCAGTGATAAATTCATAAATCGAAAATTTTTCGACACCAAATTTAAAGTGGAGATATAAGATTTCTCAGTATCTACATTTCTACTACCCCTTCTGCCTTAAAAATAACCATCATCATAGTGCTTATCACAGATGCAAATAGTATAGATCCATAAAGTAGAATATACTACTTTTCTCCCACACAGCACTGATGTCAACGGACCATTGGGGACTTTTGTTGTCTAATGGCATGATACTGTTGATACTCATGCTTTGCCTGAGTTGTGGACTCTATGTCCTGGTCCTGATGTATATTTTGCACATCCTTAATATGAACTTATAAAATACATCGAATCGATACATGGTGATTGCTATGGTACCATGATACATTTCACAGACTCAGTGAAAGATGATATTTGATTTGAGGATGATATTTATAATATTCTAAAGAATTGTAAGGATTTTCAGCTCAATGATTTGTAATTCAAATACGTGCATAGTTGAAATATACATAATTCGATGCATATTTTGTAAAAAAGGATACAAATATTTCAATCTTTACGTGGCTTAGAAATAAACAGAGATACAATTCTTTGAAACCAACAAATTTGCAGTATGGCTTCTGCAAACCTCAAATAAATTCTTCGGTATAAAATATCTGTATGAGATTGAAGAAATAGGTTAATACCCAAGGCTTATAGTAAAGACTCTTAATTTAGTAGTTTGCGTTTAAATACATTAACTGTTCATATGGTAACTACGGTTGTGTTTAAAAGTACAGAGATTCGTTCCTTAACCGTACTTAGCGAATGTGGAATATCTTACCCCTCCCTATTTCTTATGCTCACTCTGTGTCTCAGAAAAATATACAAAGAGTACTAAATAGACAGAAAAGTCACTGATTGGGTCAGTCACGAAAACGGCAAAGCTCATTTTTGGATAAACTATTGGAAAAATTGTGTTGAGGGGAAAGAATTCTTCAGATGTAAACGCACAAGCAAATGCAAATGCAAATTATTCTGTATGTATTGTATGTGTTTTCTATTCGTAAAAGATACATTATTTCAAATCTCGAAGGATAGAGTTATTTCAGTCTGAATGTACTGATATAGATGTGAATGATATTTCGCTTAATCAAAGTTTTCTATGAAACACACGTGGTGGAAATTTTTAATATTTTTTGAAGGTGGTTTGGGTAAAGTCTTTTGATCATTCAACAATAAGCTTTAAGCAGTTTTGTTCGGATTTTCTTAAAAAGTGCATTTTGTTTTAAAGAGTTATTATTTTTTTGATTTCAAAAGTGAAGCTTAATAAAACTTTGTTATTAAGTTCAAAAATTTGAATCTTAGTGTCGGAAAGATGCCTAGTATACGATTCTTTAGAGTGGTACCTCGGTTTTAACGGAAGGGTTCTTATTCCTATAAGTACGGTCTTTTGCATTCAGAAAAAAATCGAATGGCGTCGAATCAAATAATGATGGTGGTCAATTAACGTCACCAAAAAATTAAATTACCCGACAAGGAAAATCTTTAGGTTATAAACTCATAATTGGTGGTGTCAGGTGCACTGGCCTCAAGTCTTTGATAACTCTTCCATTCTTTTCAAATTTCTTCAAAATTTCACCGTTTTTCGATTCTTAGAGCCCCCGCAGACTGAAGACTTTTTATCGGCCGATAGTTTAGTCGGGTTGTTCTGAAAGTGCGCACACCGAGCCAACAAAACAGTTTGGTTGGTGAACAGGGCGCAAACTATCCAACGGTCGGCCGACTATAGTGCGCATATGCATTCCTCTCCATACTGATTAAGAAGCCGACCAAACTATCGGCCGATAAAAAGTCTGCAGTCTGCGGGGCTCTTACGCGATCCATTATCGTACAATGCAAACATTGAAAAAAATATGATGACACTTTAAATCACAGCTGAGTTTGACAGGTAACAAATGTCAGTGCTACCAATTTGAAACCACGCAATGAGTGACCCTTCATTGAGTATAAGTTTAACCTCTTAACGCATGATAAATGTTTATCTCTTATATACAATATATATAATCAAAAAGTAAGTAGTTTATGGAACTTGATGTTTATTTTTAAAATTGCCATAAACTGTTTGCTCAAAAATATTTATGATAAATAATTGCCCTTTTGAATTGTATAGCACACCTTTCATCCACAATCGTTATTTTGTACACAATAAAACATTCGAAGGAATGTTATTTTCGTTCAGAATTATAATAAACAAAATCATAAATAACTAATCCCATCCAGGATCACGTATCTTACACTATATTACATAATTTTCTCCCTTTCCCATCTTAAATAAGAAAAAATAAAAATAACACTTTTCTCCTCCACATGGCAACTATCGCTACTTTGATATACATTTTGTCACTTCCGGTTTCACTACATACAAACTAACGGTATAGAATCGTAGCGTAACACATAATTCAATTTAATGTGACAGAAGGTTCACATTGGTCAAAGGATATTGCATTATATCCTCCTTTTACCTCGAATATAAGTTTCATCGGTGAACGAATTAAAGTACCTTTTTTCCTTAAACCTATACATACCAACTCATATGAAGCCTTATCAAGCTGATACTACCAAACCAATACCGCCGCCACCACCATCGCTGTTGAAGCCGTCTCTTGCAGGATGCTACGAAAAAAAAAGGAAGAAAAACAATTTCCTTCGAAAATATTTTGTATTTTTGTTGGCATTTATATCGTGGCTGCTCTACCTACCCACTCAAACTCAACATCCCCATCAGACGTTTTCTATCCTTCATAAGTGCGATAATAGAAGTTAGTCCTGTGAGATGCATAGGTACTCTCCTCTCCTCTCCTCATCCTCATCTATGGATAGATCCTTGTTATCACTTTTAGGGAAAACTTTTCAACTTATTTTTCTGTCTATTTGTGTGTGTTGTTGTTCTTGAAGAGGGGTTTATGTTCATTTTGAGAAACTACAAAATTTTTATCTTGCGGTGCAAGTATATCCCTTTTATGGATCCTTTGCTTGGCACTAACATTAAACCGCACCTATTGAGCAATTTTCAATTTCATGAAGCGCGCTATACGTGTTTTTTTGTTTGTGTGTCTGCTGGGGTGCTGCCAAATGTTGTTAAAGTCAAATGTATCTCATGGGGTGCATATCGGATTTTTGTTGTAAAAGGATACTTTAGATATCCTTTTTACGGTTCAGAAGTGTGGATTCGTTGATAGTTGTAAAAGGCTGGTTGTTTGTATAGTTATTTGATATTCCTGTCATTTTGTTTGTCTGCCATTTCTGTATATTCCAAAAAACAACCAAAATAGTTCTGCGGATTGCACAAATACATCTGGAAGCAAGTCCTTTCTCCAATGACAGTCAGTCTACACTCAACTACAACGAAGTAAAACCGCATGAAATGTAGATATGTACATCTCCATATACCCCTACTTACATAGGAGATAAAACTTTTTAACAATGCGGTCCAATGATAATGGCAATGGTTAGGAGTTGGGTTTTTACTTCTTGTTGTTGAAATAATAAGATACATTTCGTGATTTGTATGCTGAAATTATTCTAACCTTAGATGTGGTGTGGAGAGTTTTATGTAGCTGGACAATTAAAAATGAATTTTAGTATGGTATTTTTAGCTGTGGCTTCGTATTATTGTTCTCATGACTTTTGAGATGTGATTATTTTGTGTACTTAATTGTCACTCACATTTTGTAGGATATCGTTGATACTTTGCAGAGTTTATGATTTAAATATGTTGACTTGTTTGAATCCACACAGGAAATGTCAATAATAATACTGACTCAAGGACTTATTACAACTCCCTGACTTTATAAATATTTTAACTCTCCAGTCGCCCCGGGCTCCAAAAAGTTACACCAGTTATCACTAGAATGCTTTAATTTGTATTTTTCGGAAATACTTAATTTTGCATTAGTAGATTACAATAGTAATCCGAGAGACAACTTCCAAGGGTTAATGCTATGAAAGAGGATTGCCAAGGCCATGCAATCTTTTTAACCCCTTCCATAACTGTAGTGATAATTGCAATATTCATAAGTACTCTGTACTCTATTCACTTTTACCACTAAGTTCGATAAGACAGAGTAATAGGGACTTAAAAAGACATAGAAATTACTGGACAGCCAGTCACGAGACTTGAAATGTCAGAAATCGTGATAGACATCGAGAGCTATTGTAAGCCGGCAAAAGCCGTTAATAGCCGGTGAAGAATATAATAGCCAGCGTAAGCTGCTGATATCCGGTGTAAGATGTTGAAATTAGGATAGAACCGTAATAGCCGGAGAAAATTGTTGATAGCCGGTGAGAACCGTGATAGCCAGCGTAAGCTTTTGATAGTAGCAAAAGAAGCTGATAACCTGTGAGAACCTATAGCCAGCGTAAGCTGCTAATAACCAGTGACAAAAAAAAAAACGGTGAAAACCGTTGTTATACTCTGTTCAACAAAAATAGTCAGTACAGGCCTTATGCGTCACTGCGTCAGGAAAAATGCCCCTAAAAAATTAGTAGGCCACTGACATTTCTTAAAGAATTGTTCTTTCAATTCATCACAAAAATGTTTACCCACTGCTAACGGGATGCTGCCAATACAATCGTACGTTTGTTCTACAACTCTCAACCATTCCTGTGTGCGAGTAAAGTTGTCAGGGATGGAGGGGACCTGCAGTTTTAAGCCGAATCCGAACGGCTTATTTGAGAAAGGACTTTTCATGACAAGAATTATTCTTGGAGGAATTGTCAATTCCTCGCAAAAGGCAGTGCTCGTGAAAACTTTTTTTTTAATTAAGGTGGCACAGGCAGTTATTGAACCCAAGGATTTTATTAAGGAGCTTTTGGGTTTTGAAGCTTTTGAGAAGTTTTTAATAGCCGGGTTAAACCGTTGGTAGCCGGTGAGAACCGTGATAGACATAAGCTGCTCGGTGAAAGCTATTGTCAGCCAACGTTAGTCATATTCAGTAGAATCTGTTAATAGCCGACGAAGGCTGATGGCCGGTGAGAACCGTGATAGTAAGTGTAAGTTGTTGATAGCCAGTGAAAGTTGTTGATAGCCTGTGAGAACCTAATTTGCCAGCGTAAACTGCTGACAGCCGTCAAAATATCTTTAAATTTGGCGAAAGCCGTTGATAGATGGTGAAAACTGAGGTAGCCGAACGAGTATTTAAAAAAAAAAAAGCAATCCATTCTAGCAGTAGTACCCGTGGCGTGATAGTTAGTGCGTTGGACTGTCATGACAGAGGTCTTGGGTTCGATCCCATGCCTGTCCCATCTAAAGTTTTTTTTCACGGGTACTGCCTCTTGCGAGGAATTGACAAATCCTCAAAGAGTTATTCTTGTCATGAAAAGTGCTTTCTCAAACGAGCCGTTCGGATTCGGCTTTAAGCTGTAGGTCCCCTCCATCCCTGATAACATTACTCGCACACACTCGAATAGTTGAGAGTTGTAAGTCACTATGCCCTAGTTTTCATTAAACCGTTGTAGCTGGTGTTAACCGTAGACAGCCAGCGTAAACCATTAAAGCTGGTAAGAGAAGAGCCGTTGATATACGGTGAAACGGTCTAAGGTCAAAGATTTCAAATTTAAGTTATAGGCAAGAACAATAATTAAAAAGCTATAACTCAAAGGCAAAGCCAGCAATTAAAAAGAGAAACACCGAACGAGTCTAAAATAGGACTTCCGATGTTTTGGTTTAACCAATAATTGTCTAGTCAAATGTATGAATAAAATGTACCCAAGAATTAGAAATAAATATTTTGAAAAAAAAGCTTTTGTACTTAATCAAGTTAGTATCCTGAAAACCGGCGACCTAAATCATAGCCTCACAAAACAAAATAAATTACAGTAAACAATATATACACATAAGACTTCTAAGAAAGTCAATATTTATAAAACATCTCTGTTTAAACGCTTAAAGTTTTCCTCCGAATGTATTTAAATAATTAACTAACCTTAAAATAGACTTCTACGAAATATTAGGTGCGAACAATTTCTTTTACTTAAGTGTAAAGCCACTTTGATGTTTACAAAAATAAAATAAAAACAAAGCAGAAATAAGGAAAACAACATCACTTTCGCTCTCAAGAAAATGAATTAAAAATTAAATTCATAAGGGTTCCATTTATATCTCAAAATTGCCTATAAAACAAAACATCAAAGACTTCCTTCTAACAGCGGAAGTAATTTCATGCGTAGTTCTTTTCTTTTTTTTTCTTGAAACACTCAACATCCTGTGCGTGCATAAAAATCATTATAACATGAGCCTGAATTAACATGGAATTAAGCACCCAAATAGATACCAAGTACTTGCTCTAAGTTTATCCTTAGTTCTTCTTACGAAAAATTTAGTTTGTTAGGTCTCAATTTTAGAGTGAGAATTAGAAAAAAGGGAAGGGTTAGGAAAGAGTAGTGGATGTACATCGGTTTTGATTTCTTGAACATTCCAATGACTGAACATGAAAGACAGAACATGGTATGGTTTTCTATATTCGAGTAGTACGGCTAAAGAACGAATATCTGTATGTGTTCTTTACAATACGACCGAATTGGAGATAGATATGGAAGTTATAGTTAAGTTTTGGACTTATGTTTAGAAGATTGTAGTCAGATCCGACGTAGAGAATTGAACTTAACTTAGGTCGTAACTTAATGAGTTTAGAAATAATTTTTTTTGCAGAACCACATCCGATGAAGAGGGATGCGAGTCTTAAATACATTATGCAAAGCTAAGAGTTCTATCGTCAAAAAAACAATCAATTGGATTAGAAGTTGGAGAAGAGACATCATTAAGGGCCCCCACAGACTGCACTTTTTATCGGCCAATAGTTTGGTCGGCTTCTTAATCAGTATGGAGACGGAGAGGAATGCATATGTGCACACTACAGCGATTCAGTATCGGCCGATAAAAAAGTTTCATGGGCTACCCGATTACATTTAAACTAATCTGTCGGCCAACTATCGGCCAACTGTTTAATCAGTATTGGCGCATACACGCCTGCGCATACATGACGATAGTTTAGTGGGCCGATAGTTCAGTTCGCTCTGTGATTTGGCGTCGTGTGCGTGTATTTTGAATATGGCGTGGCCCAAATCACAATTGTTGATTGTAGAAAGTTCCGTCGAAAGGTTGATTGAAGAACAACAGAACAACAGTCAGTTACAAACTGGTTCGAGAATATTATTGTTATTTATTGTTCTATTCGTACTAGTATGTCAGCTTGTTAGACTTGACCATTCCTTATTCCGTCAATTTCATTGAATGTTTGAACAACAACAACAACTTAAAGGTGCTCCCACTCATTGTTTTGGCTGGAGATATAGCTATTTCGTGCTTTGCCACTTTTGCACTCATCAGTCTCCTTTTTTGTGGTGCTGAGCTTTTAATCCAATTTTATTTGAAAAACTTTTTATGCCCACCATAGGTTTCGAACCCACGCATATCAGAGAGAGAATAGTCGGCCGCTGTTGGATAGTCTGCGCTCTGTTCACCAACCAAACTGTTTAGTTGGCTCGGTGTGCGCACTTTCAGCCCAACCCGACTAAACTACCGGCCGATAAAAAGTCTGCAGTCTGCGGGGGCCCTAAATAAGATAAGAAAGAATGTCGGAGACAGTACAGACTTGAATTTATCCAATACTACTTGTATTGAACGGTCCTAAAGATAAGTTCTGAATCAATAAAGGAGGAGTTCGTCAAAAACGAAGACAAGCATTTTCGATTATGAAGCCTGATCCCAAAATATATCAAATGCTTTTGAAATATCAACCTCAATAATTTTACTTTCCTCAAAACAATGTAAAAATTTGTTCCACTGCTTGGTGAGATGAACAATGAGACCACAATTGGACGTATTGATGCAAAATCCATTCTGTCAGTTATTAAGACGTCTTCGATCTTTGAAATTTTTCTTAAGCTGATAATTAATCCGAATTTTCATGTCCTTGGAAAGAACGGACGTAAGAGCAACCCAACCAGTCGATAATTAGATGGAAAAGAGAATTCGTCAATTTTATGGGTTGGACAGAAGCATTTTTTCAACTTATCGGAACGAGACATGAGTGGTACAATAGATGAGAATTCTTACACAGTGGCTTTGCCAGCGTGTGCAATTTTTTTTTTTTTGAATTCCATGACTTGCCCTTAGGGTACCTTTTTAATGTCAAAAAATAAAAATACCAGCAGTTGGAAAAATTCATCAGTTCCAACTGAAATATCTTACTTGTTTGAAATGATTAGAAAATATTTAAAACATATCTTCCTTCGTTCTTTAAGTCGCAGTCAGTTATGCTTAGCGCTTATGCAAATTTATCGCTTGAAAGCGCATAGATGATAGCACGTTCTATATGTAAGGCTTTTTATTAGTAGAAGTGGAAGAAACAACCTCCTTAGGTTTATTTCCTATTAAAAAAAGACTAATTAAGATTGTAGTCACAGAAGTTAAGTTGCAAATGATAAAAATATTTATAAATACATGAAGTGGAATCAACTGGTATGGTTATTAATCTGGCAGAGGTAAGAGGTTAATATTGTATGCATCGTATAATCCATTTTGCGGTTTCAAAAGTATAGGGCTGGAATTTGACATTTGTCAAACTAAGTTGTTAGACAATTTCTTTTTTTCAATTGAAAGTCTGACATTCACAAAAATGGATCGCTTAGCTATCGCAGGACGCATAAAAATTGTTCAAACCTACTACAAAAATGGTCATTCTGTCAAAGCCACATATCGTGCTTTAATTGGGGATTATGGTTTACATAATCGTCCAACTACGCAAGCAATTGGCAAAATTGTGAAGAAATTTGAAGAGACTGGATTGGCTACAGCTATTGTAAGGCCTATGCATCATCGTTTCGCTAGTACTACTGAAAATATCGCTGCTGTAAGTGGAAATAATGCCGAAGACCCGAATGTGTCGATTTCTCGCCGTGTTCAGGAATTGATACATTATGGCGTATTTTGTATTTAGATCTACATCTATATAATGTCCAGCTCACACAACAACTCAAGCCAGCTGACTATTCACAACATCGTAGATACGTCGAATGGGTGCTTAAACAACAGGAGGCGGTGGACGGCGATTTTTCGAACAAAATTTTCTTCAGCGACGAATCACATTTCTCACTTGGTGGGTATGTTAATACACAAAATTGTCGTATTTGGGGTTCTGAGAATCCTCAAGTAATTGAAGAGAGGCCATTACATCCACAAAAAGTCACTGTTTGGTGCAATCTTTGGTCCGGAGGTGTGATTGGACCTTACAACAAAAGTTGGTAAGAACTGATTTTCGACTCAAATATCTTTTCAAAAATTACAAATATTGGCTTCAAACTTATTTTATTTCACAGAAAATATTGTTTTCGATATTCAGTAATTTTTTTATAAAAATCCAACAGTCCATTTTTTCATAAAAAAATAAAATCTACAAAAAATAGTACGCAAATTTGGTAAAAATTGATACATAGCTATAGACAAACTTTTAAGCAAGACAAATCGACAGACGGGATGGGAAGTTATCAGTGTGGATCCCAGCCTCTTTTTTTGTATTTTTTCTGAACTTAGTTTTATTTCAAAACTTTAAAATGTTTGAGTTAAACAACTCAAGGTATTACGTTAAATTGAATACTCTACAAAAAAAAAGACAAATGAAAAATGTTCGTCAGACTAATCGTTCCTTTATCAAGCCTGGAACATTCTTAATTTTTTAACTTTACTTTTTAAGTTTAGTAGATAACGAACAAGATAATAACTAAAAGCAAACAATTCAGATAGTCTGCTATTTTGTGCATACATAAATTCAATCCTTTGATTTTTTTCGTCTTTTATAAGAATTTGTCTAAGGCTTCAAACTTTCACGATATTTTGTTTGGCATTGTAAATTATATCCTTGATAAAACTTAAAAACAAATAATGTGTGCAGTCTTGTAATTAGTGTATTCAAATATTCAACTTCACCCCTCAGACTATCGGAGTTTGTTACCACAACACCAAAATTACTCCCCTCTATAAAGCAAGAACAATATGACTTAACATTTCCAACAAAGATGATAATTATTATTGTATGAATAACTATACACTATATCTATGTTTGTTTTGTTGTATATTGTATGTTACTGTGAAATGTAATCAAATTATATTGTAATATTAATTAATTATTATATGCTGTGAGTGTGTAATATACAATGTACATAGATTTATGTATATACATATATATTTTGTAAGCATTAAAGTCTAACATAACAATAGAATGAAACTGGAATGAAGCCGTGAATCTTTTTGAATAATTTATGTGAAATCTTGTTATTTTATGTGTGAGAGGTTATATTTGAATTAATGTTTGCCATAATTTCTTAAGGGATAGTCATTCATTTTACTATATACGTAACTAACTGTACCTATAAAACAAAATGGGATAGTGTGAGTTTGTTTGTTTATTTTTGTATATTGTATATGGCAATTAATTAAGTCATTCACCTGAAGAAAGGGGTTTCACAGGAAGATAGAGAGGGAGAGATCCTTGTCAGGTAATAAGAATTTAATGTCCTTCGTTATTTATTTATTGTCATTAAGGTGTAAGACACACGCTAAGGTGTTATTTCTTAGAGCAAGAAGAAGTTACGTATACGCCAGAGTGTACCTATGCTGGTTTTTGTATACAATGTAATATGTAAAGTAATTTTGAAAGAAAATTTGATATATTAAAATATAAAAATAAATACTTATGATGCATATAATGGAAAATTAAAATGTATGGAGGATTTTTGTTTGGTTATTTATCAAGTTTGGAGTGAAGAAAAGATTTTGATTATAAGATTTGCTTGACATGCATTGACAAACATTTTGGAGATAAATGTTTAAACTTTATTGATTTTTTGTTTAATTGAGCATTTGTTTTTACATTCGGCTTTTCCTAAAATTGCCAAAACCAGTGGCCTTTTAAAAGCTTAAAATTATTGTTTTAAATATAATCACAAAAATTCAAAATATTCCAATTTTCTCCTCGGTTTGTAATTTTGTAAGTGCTCTCAAAACATCCAACTGATATCCTTCGATACGTCAGATTGTGGTTGCACAATAAAAAAGTGAAAAGTACAGATTCACCTGACGTATGAAAAATATGTTAAATGTATAAACCATAACTGGCAATATTTTTGACAGTTGTTTTATTTTTTTGTTTTGCCACATAATTAACATGAGCTTCTATTAATGCCAATTAGTTATTATTTAATTTAAAACATTTTACGCAATATGTAATACAAAATTATGTAACAATATGCTCATTTTTAACAATGAACAGTCACACCTACCTCCTACACCTTTCTGTTTATCATAATAGAACACCGACAAGAACAAAAAAAAAACTCACACTTTATAGATTAAATTGATAGCAATCAAAGTTACGTTGATTAATTGGAATTTTAAATTGGTTTAGGTTTGAGTTAAGTATAAAGTTTTGGTATTATGTTATGTATATTTTTATAAACATAAGTATTGATGTTTTATCAACACAATATTTCATTACAATCTGATATAGGATTACCTTTGCATAGGGACATAAGCATATTGACCTATTTACAGTTGGGGTTATGCAATTAAGCCATAAGAATACAAACATTTTTTCGGAGCATTGTGCTTCTTTATTAAATTTGAAATCCGTTCTTTAATAACCAATAATAATACTGTTATCTTATCTGTTTTGAAGAAAACCCATATATGTCGAAAATGAATGTTCATTTTTTTCAAATTAAAACATAAATAAATAAATTGGAGCAACAGCTTTTTGTGAGCAAGTCAGTTCAGTCGACAAAAAAAATTACTCTTTATGTGACACAGGCAGGGATTAAACCTATGAACAATAGCATCTCAAGTAGCACAAAATTCCAAAATACACCAAAATATTTGGGGTATATTTTACACTTTCGTGATATACATTTTGAATATAAAAAATACACCACTTTTTGGTGCAATATTTGAACATTTAATTTCGATTCAGTGTAAATTATACCTCGTCCCCGTTTAAAATGTACACTAGCTGTACAAAAAGTATACCGTATTTTGGTATTTAAATTGTGCTAGTGGTATACAAATTGTTCTGGTAACTAGAATAAATAATACTCCAGAGGTGTATATTATGTTCTGAAAATAAGCTCAATTCTTACACCTCAATGGTATACAATTTACACCACTTTTTGGTGGAAAATCTTTTCCAAGAGTGTGAAAATACACCATGATTTGATGGATTAAATATACCATTAGTGTAAAAAATCCAAAACTCAGAATTCATTTTGAAACAAAATATACACCAAAGTTTATTTCTTTAATCGGAAACTAGTTTGATGAATTAAAATTTACACCATGGTTTATTTCCTGATGGAAAATGTATATAAAAGAATTCTGATCTTTCTATGATTCTAATACATAATATGTGCGCAATAAAATCATGCATTAATATGAATTTGAGTGTCTAATTTCAAAACGAAGTACATTCTGTCGACTAATTTTCGGTCCTACCCCATCTAAAAATCGAGCGCCTTAATAATTTTACTTAATTAAAGCTTTCTAAATCGATTCGTGAAAATTCATTTTTCAAAATTCATAGTATTTTGGTTGTTCCTATTTTTTTTTAAATACGTGCTGTTAAAAAAGAGTCGGAAATACCAAAAAAGTGGAATAATTCATTCGAAATATATAATAAAATAATTAATCATAGTCTTCATTTCGAAGATGGCGGCCAGTGGAATCTCATGTTTACCTAAATATTTTTTGAAAAATATGGCTGCCGTGTAAAAAATACACTGATTCCTGAATCTAGAGAATAAAATGCACTAATTTAGAAAAACAAGAACAAAATACACCATTTGAGACAATTATATGCCATCTTCTATTTTCGGTACATTTATTTTGCCGAAAACTGTGCAAAATATTCACTGATGTGTATCAATTTGAGAAAATGGTATAAAAAAAGCACCAAGCCAAAGGAGAAATGAAAAAAATGCACCATTGTGCAAAATATATACAGGAATATTTTTCTAAAAGTCTAAAAGTTTATTCAAAACAAAAAAAAAATTGGTTCATAAGAAGTAAAAATATTTATTAATATTTAGGTACATACGAAGTAGAAAAATATTTATTTATATTAAGGTACATATGTAATTGCATTTATATTTTTTTTTAAATTTCTTAAATGCTTTTATCTTCTTGCTGTTCAATAACGACGTTTTCACCTTCGATAGGTACCTGATCTCTGTCTGTCTCTTCATCCTCTTCCTCATCGTCATCGTCCTTATTTTCCTTTACTTTTATTTTCTTTTCTCTACTCTTTGGGACAGTATCCTCCTTCCGCTTCAACAGTTCCCGAAAATACTTTTGGGTGCCATTTAAACTTATTGTTTCTTCAACATTTTCGTTCACAACATTTATAAATAACGATAAGACCGAACTGAACTGGGAAAATTTATTAGGCTTTTTCTCTCCAGGTATTTTCCAAGAGCACGTTCTTAGGAGGGAATCAGCAAAGAGCATTGACTTAAGTTGTGTTCTTCGCGTGAACTGTTTTGTTGAGTTTTTCAACAGCTTCAGTTTTTATAGAACGTAGTCTGTCGCTTTTTGAACGTAACTATCTTTGTCTTCACTTAATTCTTCATTGAAGAGATTCAAGACATCAATTGAAGTGATTGGGAATCTTGGAAACGATACGCCTTCATAATTTTCAGATGCAACCCATTCCTCTGCACCAGTATCAAAAATTATGGAACGTTTCTTTTCCAAATTCTTTGATTTGATTGGTGGCTCTGATTGTATTAACTGTTGTAAGGAAAATACTTCACTGCCAAGGTATTCCACACTGTTTTTAAGTTCCTGAATTGATGCGTCGGTGCTGACCCAGTTTTGGTTGACAATGTTTGAAACTCCCGCCAAATAGTACTTCAAAACTGCAAAAATTATTATTATGAAGTTAAAAATTTCTGTTATCATCATAAACTACTTACTATTTGCTTCTTTTGAATTAGTCTTAAGAAATTGAAATAGCTCCTCTTCGTTTGGTAGATCCACATCATTCGGTTCGACGATGAATGTAAAATTCTCATTCTCGGACTTTTTTGCATTTTGCATTGGTATGTAGCTATATTTCATCTTCAATAATTTTCAAGGAGTTTGCATTATTATTTGCTTGGGATTGAATTGAAACTGATGAACTTGGAAGCGATGTGAGACTCACAAACTGCTGTATTGGCTGGAAAGTTAAAGTTGATTGCGGTGGTTGAAAATTGGAAGTGGCTGAGTTTTTTGGCTTGAGATCGTTTGCTGGTGCTGGCTGTGAGCTGCCATAATATTTTCGTAGGCATTGGGAGCCTTTTCCTGTGTATGGAATTGTTGACGAGTGCGACTTATATGCGTTATGTTTTGAGTTTCTTCGTCAGTATCCTCAAACTGACTTAATTTCTTTGCAGCATCTGAGGCTGTTTCATAATAATCAAAAACGCCTTTAAGTCGCAACATTCGACACGGCTCCCACTCACTAGTATCGCTGAAATTTGCCGGAAAATCTAATTGCCATTGCTTTTTCTGATTTTTTTAGATCTCGGCCAATAAATATAGTTTTCCTTGTACCAATTGAATGGTACGGCCTCGACAAACTGTGATTTATCCTTTTCCTCGCAAACCACACAAATAAACTTCCCGAATATGGTGGTTTCGTTAGCCATGTTTTTATTAAAAAAATATTTGCTTAAGTTGATGTTGACACGACAATTAACTGAATATTGTGAGACGATATATTTCAATTCTATGTTTGGTGTATGGAATGGTGCAAATTCTACCAAAATAGTTCATTTATTAGACCCATTCTCTGTGTTGTGTATTCACTGGTACATATTTCACCAAAAAAGAGTATTAATTACACCTCTTCCCTGTGTGGTGTATTTAATGGTGCATATTTCACAAAAAATGAGTATTAAGTACACCTATTCTCAATTCTCAATTTTTTTAAAAGTTTTTTTTCCTACGATAACACTTCAAATAATTATTAAATTTTGCGCTACTCAATTTTGTTAATTATCAATAATTGTAGTGAGAGCACATTAACAATCCAATGGCGACTGAATAAGTTCAATAATGTTTTCATATTTATTTTTCACACCATGTAGTTTAGTGTATTGAATTTCCACGGGGTTTAAATCTTACACCAAAATATAATTGCCCATTTCAGATAGTGTATTTTATCTACTAAATATAGTGTAAAACATATACAACTTTGGTTTGTTTCAGAATCGAATAATTTTATGCACCATTAATGGTGTATTATAAAAACATCTAAGAATCAGTTTATTTTGTATACCGAATTTTAAAAAAATGTTGAAATTTTGCACAGAAAAGGCAATGGTGTATTTTGATTACCGGCATATTTTGAAAAATACACCAAAATATTAAATGTTTTTTCAATTTTCTCAGTTTTGCACCAAAATTATTGAATTTACACCAAAATATGCACCAGTGTGCTACTTGAGATGACAGCTTTGTATGTAAAACATGCAGTATTGTCATGGAGCTGGTTTTTGTTATGTTCGTCGTGGTGTTGAAAGTTGTATATACAAAAGTAATGTCGCCTTAGCCACTAGATAAAATCCACGATGATAGTACTATAGGTTTTATATACAATGATGACAGTCCTACGCACTTACCATCACGCAACTTGTCCTATTATCAAATTGCTTGCAATCGTTTGTCAATAGTCAATGCTCAATGCCCAATGCTCAATGCTCAATGCTCAATGCTCAATTCTCAATGCTCAATGCTCAATGCTCAATGCTCAATGCTCAATGCTCAATGCTCAATGCTCAATGCTCAATGCTCAATGCTCAATGCTCAATGCTCAATGCTCAATGCTTAATGCTCAATGCTCAATGCTCAATGCTCAATGCTCAATGCTCAATGCCCAATGCTCAATGCTCAATGCTCAATGCTCAATGCTCAATGCTCAATGCTCAATGCTCAATGCTCAATTTTCAATGCTCAATGCTCAATTTTCAATACTCAATGCTCAATGCTCAATGCTCAATGCTCAATGCTCAATGCTCAATGCTCAATGCTCAATGCTCAATGCTCAATGCTCAATGCTCAATGCTCAATGCTCAATGCTCAATGCTCAATGCTCAATGCTCAATGCTCAATGCTCAATGCTCAATGCTCAATGCTCAATGCTCAATGCTCAATGCTCAATGCTCAATGCTCAATGCTCAATGCTCAATGCTCAATGCTCAATGCTCAATGCTCAATGCTCAATGCTCAATGCTCAATGCTCAATGCTCAATGCTCAATGCTCAATGCTCAATGCTCAATGCTCAATGCTCAATGCTCAATGCTCAATGCTCAATGCTCAATGCTCAATGCTCAATGCTCAATGCTCAATGCTCAATGCTCAATGCTCAGTGCTCTATGCTCAATGCTCATTGCTCAATGCTCAATGCTCAATGTTCAATTTGATCATTTTTTTCATTGGTTTTAATTATAAAATGCTTAAAATGATCTCTTTATTTATGTGTAACTTTAATGAAAATAATAATATTTTATTTAAATGGGCAAAAGCTTAAACTGGATTTAACGATCAAACCCATGTTTGAACTCAAATGTATTGTAGTTTTGAAATGACTTGATCAAAGTTCATGCTTAATGGTCAATGCTCAATCATCATTTAATAATGATTTTGCAAAGGACAAACCGTTGTTGTCTTCTAAATGTTTCTGACTAAGTTCCTGTAATGTAAATACCCATTAGTTATGAACTATGAGTTTTCATTAAGTTTTGAAAGACCTTGAGTTTAATCCTTTCATGGTTTTGAAAAATTTTAGAGATGATTTGGCATCCGAACATTGATTTGAATTAATTTTAAAAAATACCAGTTTTCAACAGTATTTTTTAAAATATTTCAACAACTTGAGGTTCTTGTTAAGACGATGGATTGGTTATAACACAAACTACTTTCAAACTGATTTGCTTTCTTAGCATAACTTAGCATAGGTTCAACGTTTCTTTAAGGTTTATTTAGATTTTTGTAAGACAGGTGAAATCTAACAACTTATGAATGTTTTCCGAAAATTTAATGAAATGCTATAAATATCGAAAATATGTATTGGCAATTTGGAAAATCATGTCAAATTTTATTAGAAAAAAAAACACTTTTCCATGACTTTAGATAGCGTTAAAAAGTCTTAAAATTTTTTACTTTTTTTTTGTTAAGTTTAAAAAAGTGATATTTCAAAAACCTGCCGTGATAGAGTGATTTTAGAACAAGAACTAAGAATATGAATAACAAACAATTAAATTATTTGAATAATATAGTTAAAATATAAATTTCCCAATCAATACTTAGTTTTTAAGTAAGAATTTAAGTGGCTTATTTATATGACCACAACTGTGTATACTTCACAGTATGTTACCTTTATGCATACATATTTAAATTATTATTTATAGATACTAACATACATAAAAAAAGAGAGTGAGAGTCAGTGAATAAAGTCGTGTTTCATATTGTCTCCAGGAAATTTACTTTTTGAGCCCCAAATTTTGAAGTAAAAACAGAAAAATCTTTACGAACTCTAGCGGTTTTGTTTTTGTGGGTGAGTTTTTTCTAATTTGAAAGTGGAAGATAGGCTTATTTATTATACATTGGCCAAGAAAATATTCTTCAATTTCGACTGACGGCAACTGTAGTTTGAAATGACTCTTGATCGCACACCACCAAAAGGAGCCGACAAAAACACAACAACACCAAACCGTTCAGCTAAGAGAGTCCTAGCCAAAACATCACCGGAACACTTTCCACCTCAAAAACAATCCGCTGAAAGAATTAATATGTCTGTCGGAAATATGTTGATTCCCGATCTTTTAAACCTGGTAAAAGGCACAATGTCCTCACTTCTGGATGAAAAACTGAAAGATCTTCCAACCAAAGCAGATATGGATAAAATTGGGTCAGAAATCAGTTCTCTAAAAAATGACAATGTCGCTCTTAAGGCTCAGTTATCGGAGATGGAGTCCCGGTGTTCTTCTCTTGAACGTCAAGTTGAGCTCATGTCAAAGAAGGCAAATGAGAAAAACATTATTCTACACTTTCCAACTGAAGCGGGGGTCCAAGGAGTAGCAAAAGCAAGAGAACTTTGCATGGATTTGCTCCAAACGCAGGACAGGGCAGTAATTGCTGATACACGCACGATTCGTTCTAGAAATGTAAACACCGAAAACGTGATTGTCGAGTTGCAAAACAGAGAGGATGTCGGACGTATTCTAAAATCGGCAACACGATTAAAAGGCACAGGTGTTTCACTTCACAAAGATTACCCAGCAGCAGCAAGGGAAAGGAGACGAAAACTTTTCCAAATTAAGTCACAAATATCGTCGAAAAATCGAAATATTAAACCATTTGTACGCGGAGAGACCATCATAATCGAGGGAAAAACATTTTATTTCAACCGAAATAATGTGTTGACATGTGATGATGATGGAGGAATGTCATTACTGCAGCAGCTGTCAAACGATGTGTCAACAAATAAAAACTCTACCACAGCTCACCAAACTGTAGATAGTCAAGTGCTGCCAAATTATTTTTAACGAAAATGCCGTCAGTCATGTTTACACTAGTAATTTAAGTAATGTAATAGTAAATAATGTTTCATGTAAAATTTGTTCGTATAATGTAGCAGGTTTAGGAAACAAATTAATTTATAAAGAATTTTTTGATAAAATTAGACTAAATGATATTTTTCTACTGTTTGAGACTTTTATATATAAGGACACAGACAAATATGAGAATTGTTTTCCGGAATTTTTATTAAATTGGATTCCAGCTGCGAGGCCTCAGGTATACGGAAGAGCGAGCGAAGGATGTCTGTTCGGAATAAAAAAATCGTTTCAAAAAAGCACAAGTTGCCGATTTGTTAGCGAGATGAATAGAACGGTTGTTGAAATAACCGCGATTAATGAAAAATTTTATATCGTACCTGTTTATATAAATTGTAACAAGTGGATGGATGATTTTGCTGAGTTGTATAACTTCCTGTTGGAGCTGGGTAGAGAAAATATTATGTTAATAGGTGACTGTAACGCAAGGGTGGGCTCTTCGCAGCTGCTTCAGGTGGAACCAGAATTTATGCCAGCATCAATATGTGATGAGAGATCAGCGTGTGACACAACGGTAGACAGCAAAGGGAGAAAGTTTATAGAAATGTGTGAAACAATCGGGCTAACACTACTGAACGGGAGAATGCCGAGCGACAAAAATGGTAACTTCACCTTTATAAGAGGAACTTCCTGTTCCACAATAGATTACTGCCTCATTCGTGGAAGGTGGCTTGATTGTGTAGATGATCTAAGCGTTGAGGAACTAGTATATTCTGATCACCTTCCATTAAATGTTAAGTGTAAATTCAGTGAATTACAAGGAGAAAGAAATGAAGGTCTGAAATTACTACCTAAACTTAAGTGGAAAGGAACTCTGTTGGCGTCATATCAAATGAACCTTGACTTGTGTATAAATACTCTAAGCGATGACCAAATTAAGTCCACTCGAGGTATTGATCTGCTAGTTTCAAGCATATCTCAAACAGCACAAACTTTTCAATCACGCCGCATGCAAAACTGGAAGGATCCATGGTTTGATGCAGAATGCGAGGCAGCAAGGAAAAAGTCTTTCGGCTTTCTGAAACTTCTCAGAGCAACAAATTCAATGTCAGCTAAATCAAGGTATCAAGAGGCAAATAAGGCTTTCAAAACAATTTGTAAAGAAAAGAAAAACCAATACTCTCGCTCTCTCATGCAAAGATTATCGGAAGTAAGAGACAGCCGAGCTTTTTGGAAGCTTGTTCGGGAATTAAATGGCATACCGTTTGCGAGGAAAACTGAAATAAGCATAACTATATTAGCGGAACATTTCGAACGGTTACTTTCTGTCTCGGAAAGCCCAAATCAAATGCAGTTTGCCTACCCATGGGTGGGAAACGATTATCTCGACCGTGCTTTCACAACACAAGAGATAACAGATGTCCTTAACAGATGCAGTATAAATAAGGCTCCAGGGGAGGATCGTGTTCCGTACGAATTCTACAAGTACGCATCGGAAAATTTCATAACAAAGCTTACGGATGCCTTCAACTACATCTTTGATAGCGGTGAAATTCCACAAAACTTTCGAAAGAATATCATCTTTCCCCTATTTAAAAAAGGTGATGTAAACGACCCCAACAACTATCGAGGTATATCTTTCTTGAACGCAGTTATGAAAATTTTTACCGGAGTCATTTTAGATAGGCTGACACTCTGGACACAAGAACACAACCTCCTAAGTGAGTTTCAAGCTGGGTTCAGGAAGGAATATTCAACAGTAGACAATATTTTTTCCTTAACAAGTATCGCTAATTCTTACATTAGCAAAGGAAAGAAATTATATGCTTTCTTCATTGATTTTAAGGCAGCCTTCGACTCAATCAACCGGATCGCTCTCTTCTACAAACTCAGTTGTCTCGGTTTGTCATCAAAAATGCTAACGATAATACGCCGGCTGTATGAAGATAATTTATCAGCAGTATGGGACGGAGCTGAAAGATCAGACTGGTTTCAAACGACATCAGGAGTCAAACAAGGTTGCCTTTTGAGTCCACTTCTTTTCTCACTCTTCTTAGATGACCTGACATCGTTTCTACCAGGAGGTATTTCTTTTGCGGGTACCGACATAAAAGCATTGCTTTATGCAGACGATATTGTCATTTTTGCAGAGACTCCAAATATGTTGCAAATCATGATAAACAAATTGCAATTGTACTGCCAGCTGTGGAGTCTCACAGTTAATACCAGAAAGTCTAAAGTGATGATATTTCGAAATGGAACAGGACGGTATGCAAGGGATGAGAAATGGAAATGGGAATGTGAGGAACTCGATGTGGTAAGGGAGTATAAATACCTCGGAATTATCATAACCCCGCAGCTCTCTTTTAAAAAGCATCTTCAGGAAAAGTTGAAGGAAGCAAAAAAAGCAATCAACTGCAATTGGAACGGAGTACTGGGGAAAAAACACATTGCTCCGAGTGCTAAGTACAAGCTTTTTGAAGCGGTCATGCGATCAGTTATGTGTTATGCGGGGCAAGTATGGGGAATAAATCAGCATGAGGAAGTTGAAAAACTTTTGAGGTATTTTATAAAAAAGATATTCTGGCTCCCGGAAAATACCCCGACATATATGCTGCACTTAGAGACCGGTGTCGCGCCGCTCTACGTCTTCACCCTCAAGATGCATCTGTACTATATCTCCAAAATAATAGCGCTCCCAAATCATCGACTGCCAAACAAGATAGTAAGACATCTTCTATCCCAAAAGTCTCAATTCTTTGAAGAATGGACAAGACTCGGCACCCAGCATGAGGTCCAGTTATTAGAAAACAACCTAGAATCTTGGAAAGACAGCTTCCCTACACTGTTGGAAAAAATTGAAGTTTCAATGTTTGCTGAATTTGAAGAATTGGCCCATAGGAGTGAATCCCGAAATATGTATAAGCTGCTGCAGTACAACCTTGGCGAAAACAACTATTTCAATGACCGCTTTTCAATAAGTTTAATATCATCGATTTTCAAAACCAGGGGGGAATTGCTTCGCCTAAACTATCAGCCTTATGGACCTGAAGGGAGCATAGAGTGCAGTCTTTGCAACCTGCGAGCGACCGAAAATGTCCTTCACTTCTTGGGAACATGCCCAATATTGAAAACGATTCGACGTGCACACTGGGGAAAATGGTTACTGACTTTAGAAGAAACCAAGGACATACTCAACGGCCAAAATTGGACGAACTTATACTCATTCGTCAAGGCAGCATATAATTATAGAATGCAAATTATAAATGAAGCTTTTTAAAAATACAGGCGTGAATCCATATTAATTATGTAACTCTAATTTGGTACTTCAAAAATTTGTCTTGTAAACAAAAAACAAACATAAAGATACTATAAGTATTATAATTATTCAATTTATGTAATGTTAACTAAATAATACTCTTTTTTTCTGGCTGACGGCAAAAGCCAATGCTATATTTTGTGTTTAAGTATGCATAATGTATTTCAATATTTTGTTTTAAATAAAATCACACTACTACTACTACTACTACTACTAACATACATGTGTCATAATATATTTTATGTGTGTTGACATGAACAAAAAATTAATTACCTTTCTAAGGGAAATTTTGTAACAAGGGTGTTAAATGTTTATGTTCATGTTTAAAATATATGCCTAGGTTCACATATCCGTAGAAGGGTGATTTATTAATGTGATCAATTTTTTGAGCTTTATTTTTTTGTTTTAAGGAATTAATTAATTTTTCACTTTATTAAAGCATTACCTATGCTTAAACAACATCAAACAATTTGTATGTATTAAAAATTTAATTAATTTTATTATTAAAACACAATAAAATAGAACAAAGCAAAATGCTTGAAAATATCTAACAGCCTATGACATTAAACAAAAAAAAAAAGTTTAATTTTAATCAAAAATTTTCATAAGTGGATTATTTAGTAGATGAATTTATTATAATATAATTCGTGAATATTTAGCGGAATTTTCAAATATTTTTGAACGACAGATTAAGTGCAGTTTGTGAATTTACAAACTCGTATCGCCGGAAGTCAATAATTTATAATGAAATCAATCAATTCGTCAAAGTTATGCTCTTTTCACTTGGATGGCTTCAGAATATTATACACAAGCTTAAGGCTTTTATGGCCAATAATATATAAAATATTTCCATAGGATAGGGTGGTAGTGCATATGCACTATATATACGAGTAAAATAAGGATTATATGTTCCCAGATTCGTCTATTTATCATAAAAGGATAAAATCAAAGAATATAAATCTGTTTTTCTTCTTTTTCCAAAAAAATAAAGAAAATATTTTCATGGATCATTAAATAATTCAATAAAGTTTATTTTAAACTGAGAAAGCCATCATCGCATCGAATCGGGAGCAGAATGAAACAGCATCAGCAGCGTCAGCCATTTTTGTTGCACTGCAACAAGAACAAGATGGCTGATGGTTGATGGGGATGGCAACTTTGTTGGCTGAGTTTTAAAAACCATAAAATAAGCAGATGTCAATTCAATTTATGATGACATCGTTTTATTGATTTATTATCTTAATATTGAGCATAATTATTCATCAGCATAAAAATATGAATAAATTTAGGAAAAAAACTGAAATTGTTTGAGTTTTAAACAACTTTTGTTCTTAATTTTAAGTACAAGTAATGCCGATATTAAATAGCAACTTTTTCGAAATACATATGTATTATTATTCATTTTATGACAGTGAAATACTCATTATTTTAATTTATTTTTTAACATTTCGACTGAAATATCCAATGAAGCTATGAGCTAAGAATATTTGGTGAATTTTAATGTTGTGATAAAAATATGAACAGATCAAAAATTTAAGTAGAGTTAATGAAAAGCATCTGGTTGGTAGCCTGGTGATTGCATGCAGACAATTTTTTGAAAATAATGCTCTGTGAATTTTAGCCCTTGGTTTTAATATTAAGGTTTTATAAGGTTTCCCATGAAAATACTTGTAAACTTTCATATATTGTTTATAATAGCTCAGTGGGGTCTTTTATAGTATCATCTATCCCATTAAAGGGTTTTTCTCAAAATTAAATAATCTTGTAGTTCATTTGTAACTCTCACTTACAAAAAATATCATTAAATTCTAAATTTCTTTTTTAAAACAATGTCCATTTTGCTTTGAAAAAAACATACAAATCTTGAAACAACATAAACTAGTGCATTTTTCATCATATTGGAAAAATAGTAACTGTCAATAATACTGAACTACAATTCGTTTCATCGCGTAGGAAAAATTGTGTCAAAACTAAAATTTAACCAATCTAATCAATAACTTAAAGAGCATTCTAACTATGCAAAATTGTGAAAAGACTTAAAAGTGTAATGCTCGTTTTTGTGTATTTCCTTGTTTGTTATTTAAACAATTTCAAAAAGTGAAATCGAAAAATATTAATCAATATTTAAGGTTTGAAAACTATGCAAATACAAACGAAACTTATGACCATACATGTTTCTGATTTTCAATTTTGAATGCCAAATATTGATAAGTATTATATATCTAAAATATCAAACATAAAACTGAGCTAATATATTATAACAATTTTTTTTTCCAGGACTCTTTTTAGGTCTCTTTCGGCACATTATGGCGTATTTTGCATTTGGATCTTCATCTACATCCATATGAAGTCCAGTTCACATAACAACTGAAGCCAGCTGACCATTCGCAACATCGCGCGTCGTAGATACGTCGAATGGGTGATTGAACAACAGGCGGTGCGGTGGACGACGATTTTTCGAACTAAATTTTCTTCAGCGACGAAGCACATTTCTCATTTGGTGGGTATGTTTATAAACAAAATTGTCGTATTGGGGGCTCTGAGAATCCTCAAGTAATTGAAGAGAGGCCATTACATCCACAAAAAGTCACTGTTTGGTGCGGTCTTTGGTCCGGAGGTATGATTAGACCTTATCAACTGGCCACCAAGATCATGCAATTTAACACCGCTGGACTTTTTTGTTAAGGCTATGCAAAAGACCGTGTTTATGCAGATAAACTTTTTATTCTTGAGCACATAAAAACAAACATTCTTCAAGTTATGGCTGAGATACCGCCCAATATGTATCAAAAAAGAGGCTGGGATGCGACCCACACTGATAACTTCCCATCCCATTTGCTTAAAAGTTTGTCTATATGAATCAATTTTTACCAAATTTGCGTACTATTTTTTGTAGATTTTATTTTTTTATGAAAAAAAGGACTGCAGGATTTTTATAAAAAAAATTACTGAATATCGAAAACAATATTTTCTGTGAAATAAAATAAGTTTGAAGCCAATATTTTTAATTTTAGAAAAGCTAATTAAGTCGAAAGTAAATTTTTACCAAGTTTTAGTATTGTGTTTTGAAGTTTTTTATTTTTTGTAAAAAAAACTGTCAATTCGATATTTCTCAAAATTTTTCCTAATGTTGAAAACAATATTTCTTATAAGTTAAAATTAGTTAGAAGCCATTATCTCAAATTTTTGAAAAGATATTTGAGTCGAAAATTAATTTTTAACAACTTTTCTTAAATTTTTAATTTTTTGCAAGAAAACTGTCATTTAGATTTTTTTCAAAATTTTACTGAATGTTGACAACAATCTTTTTTGAACGATAAAACTAGTTTAAAGCCAATATCTCAAAGTTTTAAAAAGTTATTTGAGACGAAAATATTTTTTTTACCAACTTTTATCAATTTTTTTTTTTAGGTTTTTGTTTTTTATAAAAAAAACTGTCAATACGATTTTTCTCAAAATTTTATCAGATGTCAAAACATTATTCTTCGTTGCACAAAATTGTTTTGGAGATGAAATCATATTTAAGTCGTAAAATTTTCGAGGTGACAAATTTTTGTTTCAGTTTTTTTGATTTATAAAAAAAAACGTTAATTAGAATTTTTTCGAAAAATATACTTGTTTTGTATCACGTTACAATATATAATACAAAATTTAATTCAAGTCTCTAGCGTTTTTTGTTCATGAGATATTTAGGGTTAACCAAAATTTTCACCTTTTTTTTAAACTGCTATGGTAAAAAAAAACCACCCACGCAATTTTCTTGAGAGCCCTTTCTGCATCTTTCTGCCTTATTATCTGTATAACAAAATTTATTTAAAGTCGATATCTCTACTGGTTCTTGAGCTATGGACGACGAAAAAACGTCGGCAACGTACGGACGTACGAACGTACGTACACTACACACGCACGCACAGACATCTTTCTAAAAATCTTTTATTTGGACTCTAGGGATATTGAAATGTCGGGAAATGTCAAAATTTTCAACTTGACAAATTGGACTTATTACAATAACTTCCTATGGGAAGTTAATAATTTTTTGCATTTTCGATTATTCATTTAAGTTTAAGGTTTTCGAATTTAAATAGTTAAGGCCTTCTAAAATTACTCATAATTTCCTACTACTCAAAACTTCAAACAACATTTTTTAGGTTGGCCAGACTTACAACTCAGATAATTTTCAATCAATCGATTCGAAATTTTAAATACATACATACATATGTACATTGTACATATATATATCCTGGAAAGTAGTACGTTTTCTTTGAAAGAACGTACATAGGATTTTTTAAATTAGCATTTACAATTTATAACCAAAACAAATCTTTGGCTCAAAATGATTCACAAATTTCACGAGCTGTTAGGCCGTGGATCGTAAGAAAAACTGCAAGACCCCCTTTTTCAAAAAAATTTGCTTCAAACAAATTTTTAAGCAGTCACTATTGTGTATACTAAAATCCCGTTTCTCTATCTAGATTTATTTTGTAGTATTTCTGACAAAAGAATTCCCCAGAAACCCCATTGTTTTTGGCCTCTTTTGATTTTCATTGTAATGAATTCGAAAATATAGAATTTCTTCAATTTTAAATGTACCTATGTATTTACATTTTAATTTTTATTTAGAAAAATAAAAACGAAAATTTTCCTGAAATTATTTTTGAATTAAATATTAAGATTGTGCAAGGGTTCTTGTTAATGTTTTAAAACTTAAAACTTAAAACTGACCTTTTGAATCATGCATCCATCCTGTGTAGGGGGGAAAGAGGGTAGAGGAACTGACTCCCAAATCTGTACTTACCTATGATACTCATGCAACTAATTAAGGACGTATCTGAATATTAAGTTCTACAATCTCGATAAATATTATCTCTTTATAAAAATGTTTTGAGTTTAGAATTTTTACAAAAGCTATTGATTTTAAAAAGCAATGTCTGGTTTTCAAAATAATCGTTTTTGTTTGATTTAAGTAATGTTCTAAGAAAATAAATCCCTCCACTTAAATATGTGTAAATAATTCACCAATTATTTTTCATGTTTATAAGTGACTCATAAAAATAAGTATTTTATTTTATTTCTTTTCAAAAACTGACAACATGAAATATTTTAATATTTTTGGAAATTTTGAGAAGCTTTGAAAATGTCAGTATATAAAACGGTTCAAAATACTTAATGTTAACACAATAATTGTAAATTTTTCTAATGGCCAAACAAAAAATGGAAAAAGTCAATCTGTTTCAATTATTCACCCAAATAAAAAAGTTTCTTATCATCTCTCACCTTTTATTTTTCGTTTCAAAGACGAATTTCAAAAAAAAACCTCTTTAACCCCCGAAACCATAAACCTCGAAATTTGAAACTTTTTTGCTTACGTTTTTATACCAAAAACATTTTTATTTTTATTTTTCTGCAAAACTGCAAAACTCTTTAGTGGAAAGGATATATAGTTTTGTCGTGTGTCCTTATTGGTTTTGCGCTCTATAGCCCTGCCATATTTACGAGCATCTGCGTATAGTTAAAGTAAGCTTAACTATAAAGTCATACGCGTTACCTATTGCATACTTACCTATACACATAAATCGGGCTATTTTCTATACTATATACTTCTTGTGTGTTATTTGTTAACAACAAAGCGACTGCTATTAAAAGAAGGACAAACTTTTACCAAGCTCATAATTTAATGGCATCGCGATTAATTTTATGGGTAAAACTTTCAGTGCATGTCGTCGTCATTTAGCTTTAACCAAAAGCCATCCTATAAACGTTACGTGTACTCTATATCCCAACTAGACTAGCTATAGTCATAGAAAGTCTTGAAAAACAAAAATCAGGATATGTGGGCGACTACTCGTATATAGGGAGGGATTCTATCTACTGGTAGGTTGAACTAGCCGACTGGAACTTATGGAAACGTTTACTTCTATATGGCGGAAGTAATAGAAAATTTCACCCTTATCTTCTCTTTAGTCGCTCGAGAGACAAAGTTTCCGCTTTGAGTTTTAGTTTGATTTTTTGTTGGGGTTGTTTTTGTTGCTAGTTTTTTGGACCATGGGGATTATCATTAGACTTTCATTTTTCTTTTCGAAAAGAGATTTTCATTTTCTTTTTGTAGACTTTGGCAACTTCCTTTCCAATATACCAAAGACACACAGTTTTCCTATATATCGAAAAATAGGTTTTTGTGTCTTTCTGTTGTGAAAACAAAGCAAAAACAAGAAACAGCAACAACAAAAAATTGATAGGTAAAGTTTAACCATCTTATAAAGTTAGTGATTTGTTACGCGAAAAGTTTGGGTTTGGATTTCTATTCAATGCACTAAGGACTAGGGACGCGGGCGATGGTTGGCTATGCTCGCCTTTTCAACTGTAACATCCAATTTGAATAAAGAAAAAAGATACGGATTTTGTATCTTTTGTTGCTAAAATATTCCAATTAACCTAAACCTACTGTTTCTGAGTGTTGATAGACTTTCTGGGTACAGTCTGAGTTCATTATACATGAACTTAGGTATAGGAAATTAATGTAATTTGTATTCAGTTAATGTCGTTTTTGTTTTATTTTAGTTAAGTTTAGTTCCTGAAAAAGTCTCCGGCAAATGAATTTGTTTTGATCTTCATCATCACTTAAATTCGGAACCAATGTCTATGCAAATATTTGTATCAATTGTTCTGCATCAATTTTCCCTTTTATTTTTTGATATTCAATTCAGGAATTTGTCCCTTTCAACTTTTCATTCAAGATTATTTTTAGAAGGATAATAGGTCGAAGGATAAATATGCAAAATAGAATTTTCAACAAACTAATTTAAGTTTTTCTATGTTAAATGTCTGTTTCTTATTATAGGTACACATACATTTTTGAAACTAATTTTTTTGAAACATATTTTAATTCTTTATAAATTATTTGATAAAAAAATGTATACGAATACAAAATATATTAGTTTTAAACTTAATTTTAATTTCATTTTCAACATTTCATCGTTCTTTCTAAATATGTAGGTATGCAGATTGTTCGAAACATAAAGTAAATTTTTAAATAAAAATCTCCCCAAAATAGTTGATATTGCTTGACCTTCAGGAAAAAACTCAACAGAAAATATAACAAATAAATAAACATAAACCTTAATCACTTTGTCATCAAAGAAATTCGACAAGAACCTAAAATCCTTAAAGACCATTTCTTCCTTTGCCTCTGTCTTTCACATAACAAATCTCTTCAAAACACCACCTTTAATCCACAGAACAAACAAGGATCCAATTTATTTAAATATATATTGTTATATTATATTTCTTTTTCTTCTCATTTCATTTCACACAAAGCAATTTCACGTTGAAAAGAGAACAAAACGCTTGAAGAGCAAAAGAAACAAGCCAAAAAAGAATCGTATATAAAATGGAATGCAAAGAATACAAAAGTTGAATAATAAAAACAAAACGCATTATAATGAGGAGGATGATATAAGAAAAAGAAAATAAAGTAAAAAAAAAGAAAAGAAAAAAGCAAGTTGACAAAAAAGAAAAGAATGACAATGTCAACCGACCCATGAACATTATGAAAATAACTATGCACATCCTGTCGCATCATTGTTGCACAGTGGGGCTAAAATATTTTCTTCAAACTAAAATCAAACTAAGCCTTAACCTAGAAAAACGAAAGTACTAAAATCAGTTCGAAGGACTCTGTCAGACCCAAACATGAAAATGCCCCATGGCATACCAAACTCTTAAATTGATTTCTTAAACATTTTAACTTTAGGGACATTCATTTTGTAAAGAAAAAAAATTTTGTGGGCGTGGTAGTGGGCGATTTTATTTAGCTTACTTTCTTTTTCAATACAATTAACGAACTTTTCATAATACAGTATTCAAATTTCTATCTATAAGTAGCTGACAAATCTACACGTGGATAGTAGATAGTAAATAGTAGATAGTAGATAGTAGATAGTAGATAGTAGATAGTAGATAGTAGATAGTAGATAGTAGATAGTAGATAGTAGATAGTAGATAGTAGATAGTAGATAGTAGATAGTAGATAGTAGATAGTAGATAGTAGATAGTAGATAGTAGATAGTAGATAGTAGATAGTAGATAGTAGATAGTAGATAGTAGATAGTAGATAGTAGATAGTAGATAGTAGATAGTAGATAGTAGATAGTAGATAGTAGATAGTAGATAGTAGATAGTAGATAGTAGATAGTAGATAGTAGATAGTAGATAGTAGATAGTAGATAGTAGATAGTAGATAGTAGATAGTAGATAGTAGATAGTAGATAGTAGATAGTAGATAGTAGATAGTAGATAGTAGATTACCACACAAAGACTGTCAAAAAGTTTATTTTCTATTTTAAATTCATACCAACTTTAAACTATAAACTACCCCACTGTGAATTGCTTCTGTTTATGGTTAGCATGCCTTTTGACCTCATCATCTTCAAGTGGCCAAAGAAATGAGCCCGACACAACCCACAGAGTGTCACATTTCACATTTACACTCGAATGTCATACTTTAACTTTTGCATAGCATAAAGTATACTTGCTATGAATGATGTCCTTCAACTACGAACATAGTTACCTTTTTTCCTCGTAGATATAAACTATATACGTAACTATACAAGTATTTATGTAATACATCCTGCTATGAGCAGCACGCGAAACACTAACAAAAGCAATTTAAACCGGAAGAACAATTCATCCTGTTAGAGTTTTTGCGTCTCTTTTAGCAACAAACCTAGCAACCAAACCGAAATGGCGGCCCTATAGAAAAAGAAAAATAATTTATATAAAACAAAACATAGAAAAGAATATAACTTATAAAACCGAATAAAAAGAGAAAATTGTTATCCTTGGTTGTCGTATCGTTTTGTATTCTATTTTTGTCTTCTTTTATTGCACTTTCACAAAATGAAAGATATGCACAGTTAGAGAAGCATAGAGACAGTAAGGAATGAGTTAGGATGACGTAATGCACTTCCGGTTCTACTTTATAATTCTCCCATCTTCTTCGCCAGCCCACCGTAACACTAGTTTTCACCTCATTTGCACTTTCTACTTTTAAAAACTACTGTTATTCCGCTTCAAAGTGCTAGAAAGACTGAAAGGATACAATAACAAAAAAATAATAAAAATAAGGACATAGCATGTTCCTGCCAATGAAAACAGGTGCTTTAGTTTGAATTCCATTTGTAGCCAAGTAGCCAAGTAGCCAAGCTATTTGGGTTTTCTTTTTCTCGGTATTATTTTCTTTCTTTAGCCTTTTTTCTTTTTAAATGGATAAAAATGTGTTTCATTTTTGTGTCTTCTTTTGTGGGAAATACGAGTACTAAGAGTTGGTTCTAGATTGAAGAGCATATTATCCCATTACGATGGAAATGTGGAGTTTTTATTCCTTGGAATTTATGACACAAAGAAAACACACCCACACACATTTTTCAATTAGATAAGAGCATCCTGTGGCATCTTCATCGAAAAATCATGTAGGTGCATAGTGTATGAAAACCATGGTGACCTTAGCAAGTTTTGGGAAATTCATTGCCAACAGAATCGGTAGAGTCTTTCTGCCATGTTAAGTAAATAGAAAATAAAATACAGAATGTCTACAGTGGGAAAAACTAGCCATTTAAATTATTATTCAATTAGAATCTGCTCCACATATGGGAAATTATTCCATTTTATGTTTGAATTGAATCTATTATACTTTTTTCGAAAGGAAATTAATTCTTATTGAAAGTGAAAAATTCTCCAATTTGCAGTGGGAAAATAGCCAACTTCAAAAATGGAATAATTTCCTAATTGAAGTAGGAAATAATTGATTATTTTCCAAAATTCAAAACATCCCATAGAATATTACTGCCCAAATTTTTTTTTTCAAGATCCTTAGAATCTAAGTAAAAGGTTTATAGAGAGATGTCGTTGTGTGCATGTGTTCAGAATAACTTTTTTAATCACCAATATCTCAAGAAATGTCAGAGATATCAAATTCAAATATCCATTATCCATCTATGCAGACGGGACAAAAAATCATCCGAAGAATTTTTCTTTTGAAGCACCCTTAGACACTCTCATCTTTCTTTGAAAGGGTCCAGGCTTCAGAGCCATAAATGAGATGGTAATAGATGGTAATTTAAGATGCTGGAAAGAGGACTTTACTACTCAATTGCCTTCTAAGTCCAAAGAAGCAGCGATTTGTAAGAGTTATTCTTCGTTTGATTTCAGTGCTGGTGTCGTTTTCTGAATTTATAGCAGTGCTTAGGTAGACAAAGTCCTTAACTACCTCAAAGTTATAGCTGTCCATGGTGACGTTTTGTCAATGTCCTTTTTTGATTACAGCATATACTTGGTCTTACCCTCATTGACCACTAAACCCATATCTTCTTCGCTTCCGTCGCATATGCTCAAAAATGCTTCACTGACATCACGCTTTGATCTTCCAATTATGTCAATATCATCCGCGTGTTCAAAGAATTGGATGTATCTTTGGAAGATTGAATCTCTAATGTTGACGGTTGAGTTTTGCACAATTCTTTTCAGTACGATGTTGACGAAGTCGCATGACAGTGCATCGCCTTGTCTAAAACCTTTTTTGACATCAAATACATCGGTGAGATTTTTTCCAACCTTGATAGAGTAGCGTGCATTCTCCATCGTCATTCTGCACAACCGGTTAAGTTTGACAGGGATGCCAAAACCAGACATTGCTCTGTAGAGCTCTTCCCTATAGATGCTGTCATACGCGGCTTTAAAATCGATATAGAGATAGTGGGTTTTCGATTTTAAATTCCTGAGTTTTTCCAAGATCTGCCGTAATGTGAATATTTGGTTAATGGGGGACTTTCCTGGTCTGAATCCACACTGATAAGGAACTAAGAGGTAGTTGACGAACGGCATCAGACGTTCTCATAGTACGGCAGAAAGGATCTTGAATGCAATGTTCAGGAAACTGATGCCTCTGTAGTTTGCGCAATTTAGAGGGTCTCCTTTCTTGTGTATTGGGCAAACTATGCTGAGATTTCAATCATCGGGCATGCTTCCTTCCGACCCTATTTTGCAAATGAGTTGGTGCATGCTCTGAACCAAGTCATCGCCTGCTGCTTGGATCATTCGGCAGCGATGCCGTCAGCTCCAGCAGCTTTGTTGGACTTCAGCTTAAAGAAAAAAAAATGAACTCGCTTGTTGTTATCTTCCTCATAAATCAATTAGGTTTTGAGCGTTTACTTCATCATACTATACAAATTTCAAATTAAATCCTTTTTCTTAGGTATGACGGATTTCCAAGGAATTTGTAAAATGTTGTTGTATGCGTATTAAAATCACATCTAACAAAATTAAAGTTGCACCGCTTTTTCATCAGTATTGGGTATTTATTTTTCAATTCATTCATTAAATTCGTGGCTTAAATCAATATTACATTACATTACATTACATTACATTACATTACATTTCACACTACTCAGCACATAAAGCGACAAGACTATATAAGGTGATAACAACACAAGGCATAAATACAAGACAGAAGGACAGAGGAGAAAGAAGAACGAACAGACAGAAAGAAAACACAGACAACAGACACGAGGTAGGTTTTGAGACGGTCCCCCATCTTTCTACTAACCACGCTCACTGATGCTTGATTTCGGTGATCGATGGGAACCGAAGCTTTTCTTTTTTCCAAATTCATTTTTTATTAATTCATTCTTAAGACTATCTTAAAGCTAGACAAAAATTTATAAAACTAGCCTAATTAACCATAACTTACAACTAACTTACTGGTCCCATACGGACACTCTAAGTTAAACAATAATACTTAATGCTTATGCCTTTCGGTCCTAAGATCTATTTAACTTTAATTCATTTTATTTATTTTTGTATTCATTAGAAAATTTCAAAAAAATTTATATCAATATCCTTTTTTATTTTTACTTAAAAAATACTTAAAATAAGGTCCTTAATATAAAACTTAAAGCTAACTAAAACTACCTATTCTACCTATAAACTACTTAAAATTAGAACAACCACAGAAGCAAATCTAACTATCTAAAGTTTTTTCTTTTTCATATTTTGTTGTCTTTTTCTTTTTTTTTATATTTTTTTTTATTCCATGTTATTTTTTTTGTATTTTTTGTTTTTTTTTGTGTATAGTTTTTTGTGTATTTTTTTTTGTGCCACCATGCCTATTCTACTTAAAACTAAACCCTAAAACTATAAAACAAGTATGTAAGCCGGCCATGGCTTAAAACCCCATCCCGACTACCCACTATCAAGTGCTGATTGAAGCCACCAAAACTGGTTCTCCTGCTTCACCCTATCAGTTCGGTCCCGTTCGGACACAGCCCTACTGAACCGAAGGAGCTCTGCTCCGTCGTGTGCCCTGACGTCCCGATTGTACAGGAGTCACCTACCCACGGTTCGTCGTCTTACGTGGTAGATTAACGGAACTGCCAATCTATCCTGTATCAGACCGCATCTATCTAAGAAGAGGGATGCTTCTGGTGGAATGAAGCCGCTCAAGCGTGCACTCTCAAAATACTCGTCGTTCGGATAAAACGCCCCGAAAATTAAATTGTTGGTCGAAGACATAGCCCTTGCAATGTGACCTCGGACGAGTTTTATCACGAAATTGTCAATTCTGTTGATTCGAGCCCCGTTGTATAGGACCTCGTTGGAATAGTAATGCACGTAAGAAGATTCGGCTGTTCTGTACAAGCCGGTACAGCGTCGTAAACACTGAAGCTCGAACACCCGAAACTTCTCCATCTGGGAAGGGGCAACGTTGAACCACACAGGACAACCATAAACGATCATCGGCCGTATGAGGGCCATGTAGCAAATTACCTTCACTCTGGGGTCAAGCCGACTGCTAAAAAACAGCCGTTTCGTCAGAGCGAAGGCTCCTCTGGCCCTTGTGAGAGCAGCATTTATATGTCTGTCGAAATATAAATACTGATCTAACCAGATACCGAGGTACTTCACTACACTTTTGTTCGCTAATGGCTGCCCGTGAAGATCAACGATAACCATCTTGCGCCAATTTTTGCACGTATCCCTCGTGGCCCTAGCCAACGGAGTCCGGAACAGAATTGTCTCCGACTTCTGGAATTTATTTTCAGTTTCCAGTCGTCGCAATATCGCTGAATCTTGTCGAAATCACGCTGCAAGAGAATTCTAATAACCTCAACCTTTCGGGCCGTTCTGTACGCAATAAGATCGTCGGCGTACGCAATTGCCTTTGTAAGACTACCTATCAGATCGCTGGTGTAAATGCTGAAGAGAATCGGCGAATGCACCGCTCCCTGTTGAAGACCATTTTTAATTAAGAATGTTGTGGTAGAAGTTACATTGCCGGGAACCGAAGCTTTATCATTGGCTAGGCCGTTGCCTATAGTTAAATCAATATTTAATAGCAATTCCTTTATTAACTATAGGGTTTTCCAATAAGAGCGCTACAAAAGTTTTTTTTTAATAAAACAAAAACAGTTTTGGATATCAATGAAATTCTTTATTCCTATGAAAGTACGTTCGATACCATTATGTATCGCCACGCTCGCAGAAAGAAGACGCTGAACCCAATTTTCGACAGTTTTCAAGCATAAATCAGCCGATACTGCTGCATTTTCACGTTCGATATTTGTACGAAGTTCATCAATCGTCGCTGGCTTGTTGGCAAAGACCATAGACTTGACGTAGTACACAGGAAATAGTCTAACGGCTTCAAATCGCACGACCGAGGCGGCCAAGCGACTGGACCATTTGGTGAGATAACACGTTCTCCAAACTTGATTTGTTGCTCAGCCCAATTCACGAAAATACGACGCTTCTGGTAGTCAAACGGCTTCAGTTTTTTAATCTTGTAAGGATGTAGGCCAAGATCTTTTCTCAAAATTCGCCACAACGACCGACGTCACAGAGATACCTAATGCTTGAGAAAGACGTGTGAAAGACACATTTGGGCTTTGTGCAACTGAAGCCTCAGCGGCAGCAATATTCTTGACACTATTCAAATTTTTCCACTAGACGCTCAATTGTTGATCTGCTAGGATGATTATGACGACCATAAATTGGACGTAGCGCTCTTAACGTTGATTCTACTTATTCCGAATTTCGGTAGTAAATTTTAATAATTTCGACTAGTTGTTGGCTCGTATATGTTTCCATCATGAAATGACAAACTTAACTGAAGAGAAATGTCAAAAGAGCAGGAAGAAATGTGACGTCGTTTTCTGTCCCTCTCGCTCTACTTTTGTAGCGTCCCTATTGAAAAACCCTGTATAACAGTTGTACAGCTCCTTTGCATTCGAAGCTGCTCATAATAGAAACACTTACATACGTCTTTAAGTAAGTCCAATGATTTTCATTTCGGATTAAGCTGTTCGACTGTTCAATTACTTCAGATCTACGTTCACATCATGTCGTAAAATGCTCAAAGTAACATTTCCAATATCTATCAATAACATAAAGATGTCCTAAATCTTCTTTTGAAAAACTGCCCCCAATTCATTATATTAAATTCCCGATGTTCAATATTTTTTTAGCGCAATTGTATATATTAATCATAAGAAAATTGTTTTTAGTAAAACCACTTTTGTATTTCTTTACCTTGATTATGAAATCATATTAAGCAAGTTCAGGAAATTATTTTAGTAAAACCACTTTTGTATTTCCTAACCTTGATTATGAAACCATATTAAGCAAGTTCTTCACCCACTTCAAGTTTGAAATAATTTCACATAAGAAATTACACCACTTTCAATTTACCCACTTGAAAGTGAAAGAATTTCCCACTTAAAGTGGAATAATTTCCTTAAAAGTGCACCAAGTTCCAAGTCTAAGAAGGTAAGAGATTTCCCAATATAGACTTCCAAAATTCCATCTCTTTAACTGGCTGTTATTTGTTTAATCTATTTTGCCACTAAAATTGTGCAAATGATAACATTTTTTTATCGAAATTGATGATCTTGTAATTTTAAGGTTGCTTAAATAGTCCTACTAAGCAGACTTAAGAAAAGCTTAATTTAAATGTTGTCTTAAGTTTTTATTTGTAGGTGAGCTCAAAGTTCATTCGAAAAAAAGAATGTATTATTAATGCAGATCTAAACTCACAAATTTCAAAGACTTAACTCAAGCTTAACTATGTAATCCAGAACTGAATAGAATTTTTGTTTGTAGTATATATTCCTTGCGTTCACATATATTATAAGGATCTAAGCTACCATTATAGTTAAAGTCCTTAAAAATCCTTCTATATGAAATGTCAATCAACAAATAACCGACATTTGAGACTACTTTATTCTAGCACCCTAAAAATCCAATAACTGTGGAAAAACACTCGTAGGTCGCTCCATATAATATGTACCTAGAATGATTTATGCATCCTCACGTTCCATCGTTTATTCCCGTAATGGTCAACATAATAGGATGCTTTCAAAATACGAACACAAATAGCCAACAAAAAAAAGAATGTCCTTGTCCAAATAAAACACACATCCTTCCGACCCACAACGAGTGACCTAAACGACAAAGCCGAGCGACGGACGACGGACTGATGGTTCAAGTCACATAAAAAAAAGTCATGTTTTTCAGCAGGATAAGAGGAAGAGAGTGGGCACTTACTTGTATAGTCGTATAGCGACTCCAAGCCTTCAGCATCACCAAAACTACCTAGTATTATTGTTCCTGACTCAATGGTCTCCTTTTTTGTGCCATCAGACCAAAATGAATATATGCCCAGTGCCCAACCAACAGCCCCACTGCCCCCAGTTACTCAGTCCAGCAGTCGAAAACGACATCGCATCAACATGACCTAGGTATATTCCAGTGAAGTGGTCATGTCCACTAAATCGCCTTCAAACGATCAATAATTTATACAGATGGTCAGTCAGGGTTGTGGTGTACATACATTGTTAGATGATGATGGCCATTCTCATTGTTTGTCTCGAATCTCAAACAATGATGATGGGTCTACACCCGCACTTGCTCCGCCCGGGCGGAGGATGCGACCGGCGGCAAGAAGAATGAGGAAGTGAAAAACGTGTAAGTAATAAAAATCCGATTATGCTTGAACAATATCAGTGATGGAGTTTTGATGGTAAATAATTTGTTATTGCTCGTAATATGGTTGGTTTGACACGCCTTACGGTTTTTGAATATTACTATAACTACGACTTTTCCATCATGGAATACAATTTATTGAATAGCCTTCTGTTGGTTGGGTTATATTTTGTTCTTGTTGGAAAGTTTGAGTTTTGGTAAATTTATTGAAGCATGAAATTCTTTGGCTCATGCTGAAGCTGGAACTATTATGGACAGGATGATGGTTAAACGGGCATGAATAAAAGTCATGTTTTGTCTATTAAAATACAACAACTTATGGCAAATTCATTAAGAACAATGATAAAACGTGTTTATTGTTGGGTGAATGATTTTTGAAAATGATTCTATTCAGAAGATGAACACACAACTCTACCACTGGACCGACCATAATGTTTGTCAAGAAAAGAGAAGAACGGCTTAAAATATGTCTTTGTCAGTTTTGAACACCAGCTGATACCCCAAATTTTTGTTTGTCAAAATGCTCATTAAAATAAGACTTAGAATTAACATTCCAAATGCAATAACATGCCTCGTCATCATCACCATAATTTATTTGAACTAATCTCCTGGATTTTGAAAAGAACCTTAACTCCTTTACCAAGACTGAATAATTCTGTAATATTTTGTAAGTCCCAAAATGAAAATAAATAAAACTTTTGATTTTGCATTCGGTTTCGTATAGACGACTGAGCACTTAACAGAGATGAACTGAAACTACGTATTTTAGTTACCCTTTACGGCCAGAGTCTTGACCCTAAACAGTCATCAGCACAGAGGCCTTTTCAAAGCACTCTTATAAAACTTAGGTAAATAAGAACCTTCCATGTCCATCTATGAACATAAACAACTCCAAAATAGGAACAGAATTAAAATCTACTGACAAATATCCCAAACGTGATGTGTATGAAGTTTTGCATTTTCGAATTACATTACTCATTGTTACTGTTACAAATCAACAAAGGGACTATGTATGCGTTTCACTATCCCTTCAGAGATGGGTTTCGTAAACATGCTTTAGGAAAATAAATTGATTCCCAATAATTTAACTCCTGGTCAAGGTACACAAAATAACAGCACGTAAAAGCAATATCCATTCACTGAATGAAAGACAATACGCATACGCACCCTTACTCTATATTCTCCAGAAATATGCTGTTAGAATAGCAAAAAAGTAAAAGGTAGTTATAGCTGGCTTGGCTATATACGTAAGTACATTCGAAAACCCAACCCATATTGAAATTTAGTACTGAAAGTTTTCTCAAATTTCGAATTGTTTTTTGCTAGGACATTTTCTGTTTTTGCCTTTCCTTATACAAATGTCCTTTGTTTTAAATTTCATTGAAGGTTTGGCCCCTTGCGGGAATATTTGACAATGGTATCAAACGTTTGATTTGTTTTCAATTTTCTGGGTATCTGCCATTTTTCCTTTCCTTTTTATTCATTCACTTACATATAGTTTAAACGGAACAGGAAAACTAAGAGACACGTCAAAGAGTTTTGCAGTCATGAAACTAAGAAAAAGTCAAATCATTTGTGAATAAATTATACAGGATCTTTAATTAGGATAAAACACAGCGTCGTCGTGTGTCAGGAATATCGATGCTATTTTGGATCTTTCAAATGCCTGCCACGCCTCTCTTTGGGTGTAACGCGTTCTAAATTTCCAATTTTCATTGATTCCCTTATAAAGGGTTTTTCAATAAGAGCGGGGTAGATGATGAAAATGTCAATCGTGACGTTTGCTGTGTGGCACGTAGGCCGTCCTGCTGGAACCACATGTCATCTAGGTCCATATGGTTCAATTTGGGCCACATGAAATTAGTTTTCATAGTTATGTTAGCGCTCGCTGTTGACGGTGACCGCTTCACTAACGTCGTTTTCAAAAAAGTACGGTCCAATTACGCCGCCGGCCCAAAATCAACACTAAATGGTAACTTTTTGAGGATGCATTACCTGGTGAACCTCGCGTGGGTTGGTGTCGTTGTCGTCCCATATACGGCAATTTTGCTTGTTAACACAACCATTCATCCAAAAATGCGCCTAGTTACTAAACATGATTTTTCGGCCAAAATTGGGGTCCTCCACCAAACGCTTCGAAGCCTAGTCAGCGAACAAACGGCGTTGTCTATGGTCATGAACTTTGAGCTCCTGGGTCAGTTGGATCTTGTACGGGTGTAGGCCCAAGTCCCGACTCAAAATTCGCCAAGTTGAAGTCTGCGAAAGGCCGGAATAGACTGCTTTGGTTCTGCTGTACACTTTCACGGACCGCGGCGATGTTCTCGGCCGATCTTGCGTTTCTTGAAGGTATGGGTGTTGTTTGATTGTTTATTGAACCGGTCGTCTCAAACTTGGCCACCAAACGTTGAAGAGTCAACTCTGAAAGGTCACCACGTCTACTGTAAAATGGGCGCAATGCGGGCAGCGTTTGCGTTAACGAATACTCATTTTGATAATCAAGTCTTATCATTTGAACGTGCTGTTGAATCGTGTAACTTGCCATGATGATTTGGCAAAAACAACTGAATAATAAACAAAAGATTTGACAGATGTCACCAAAACAAAATGGCCGCCACACGGTGCCAAAATCTACCCGAGCCAATTGAAAAACCCTTTATTTATCAATATTGAAATTTGCCATGATTATAAGTGAGTGTCAAAATTTTTGATTGTCATATTGACTGTCAGTAAAATTTTCATTTATGTAAGGCTACTCATACTTTCGTGAACGATTTCTAATAAGAATTGAATTGTCAAAATATTGGTCCCCAAGGTGAAATTTTCGCCCGTACTCGTGATAGTTAGTGCGTAAGACTATCGCCCCAGAGGTCTTGGGTTCAATCCCTGTCTGTGACATTCAAAATTTGTATCAGGTACTGCCTTTTGCGAGGAATTGACAAATCATCCAATGGTAATTCTTGTCTTAAAACTGTAGGTCTCCTCCTTCCCTGACAACATAACTCGTACACAGGAAGGGTTTAGAGTTGTAAGTCACTAAGCCCTAGTTCTCAAAGAACTGTTGCGTAGTCATTTCTATAAGCTTCTGTTACTCTTTCATATTGAGCTAAAAACATAATTTTTATTGTGAACGCTTTTTACTTATTACTTACAGTTTAAATCAAGTCATTAGTTCATTGTGATTGTCTTTTTTAAAAAATTCCATCCCATGTTGAATTTAATTTTGACCGCTGCTGGCTTAGCAAATGAATTATGTTGAATGTTAGCGTAGGTCAGGTTTTATCAATGGCAGAAAAGCATCTCAATTGGATTTCTGAGTTCTCCAGGATTGGATCAGTATTTGGAATGGTGGAAGTTCATGTAGAGATTTAAGTTGGGAGTGTCACCTTGAAAAAGACAAGACGTTATTTCAGTTTGTGATGACTTATTTTCATAGGTCTGCGAGTCCATATAAATCTATGAGAAACCGGGTCAATTCACATGATTTCAGTGGCCGTTCACATAACTTCCATGTGAGGTGACTTTTCTCTCGAATTGACAATATTACCTGATTTTTACGACACGTAGCCTCCGGAGGGTTATTGAATCATAACACGTTAGTTTTTCTCCAAATAATTTAATTCATCCTTTGGATCTTATGTAGATTTTAAGGGTCAAAAATTTGACAATTTTGTTTTTTTCCCGAACCCTTTTGGACCTAGCTGCTCAAAACAATACAGTCATGATGATGTAAATAAGAGTTCATATCTTTCTTCAACGATCATTTCTGATCGTTTTTTTTTTATAATTTTCTGAATCTCTATAGCGTTGTTCCTAGAAAGCTGTGATTTCCCAAAAACCTACTTATTTTAAGCTATGCGAAATACTTAGGTTTTCAATTATTCTGCACACTCTCAAAGGCAGTGCCGATGTTTTAAAATGAAGCCTGTATAACAAATTTTATGATTAAAAAATATTGATTAGGGCTTTGTCTGATCTCTATGGTGGTTTGCCAAAGCATTAGACTAAATAAATGACAGAAGATTTGACAGATGTAGCTTCAACTTAAGGCCCGCTTTTAATTGTTGCAGTTTAGAACTCTTTATTTTTCGGCTACTGACCCACTTAAGAAACTCCGTTGTTGATACATTTTTAGTTAGGTTTGCCATTGCAAAAAATTAAGCCATACTATCACCTAACAACCAACGGAAAGATTTTGTGAATGGGCCCGAAACAAGATTTAAAATTTCTACAAACTAATTTTGTTAAGCGATGAGGCAAAATTTTGGTTAAAAGGATACGTCAATAAACAAAACTGCTGTAATTGGAGTGATGATAATCATAAAGTGTATGTTAAAACACACAAAAAGTGACTATTTGGTGTGATTTATTGGTCGGTGGAATGCTTGGCCCTTATTTTAAAATGACTCTCACCGCTATAGAGCCATAATTGCCGACTTTTTCATTCATTAAGGGGGTATTCTAGTTGGAGACATGAATTTCGCCCGGTTTTTGAAGCGTTGTATAAAGGAAACAAAAAATATTTTCATTATATTTTTTTTTTCATTTGTTTATTGATTTGTTGTTCATGCATAAAAAAATTTAAAAAAAAAATTAAAAGAGGGTGTTCTGGCGTGCATCCTACCAACCCTCCTGGTGATCTGAAAAACAAAAACCAGACGGATTCTTAATTATTATAGATGTCGCTATTGTTTCACTCTTGGATAAGTTAAAAAAAAAAACTTTTTAACAAAATGGCAGCAGTTTGAAAAAAAATGTTTTTGTTGCATATTTTCAACAATTCCGAATTTTTTAAAAATACTAAATGAGAAGTTATATTTTTGGGCAAAGGACCACACGATAAAGAGATGTATAAAGAACATTCTCTCCAAATTTGAAGTAAATCGGTCTATTAGAACTCGATATATCCTTACCGCCAGCTCGAAAAAAGTAGTTTCGAGAAAAACGAGTTCAGAGTTTTGAGACAAGTTTTCGCCAATTTTACTTATAGAATGATACAGAATACGTACATATTTTTAAACATGTTGTCAGAGCTGGCACTTCCACTCGGTATAAAGGTTGCCACAAAAGTAACTTAAAATGAAACTAAAAGGACAAAACAGTTTCTATGACCTTCAAAACCAGTTTCTATGACCTTCAATTAACTTGTGAAATAATAGGAATATTAAAAAATCCTTTTAAACACATATTCTTGAATGTCTAAACTTTGGAAATATGAAAAATAAAATTTTGATTTTTTCAAAATTCTACACTAGAATATCCCCTTAAATGAACAACATTGATGTACAGGAGCTGTGATTTTAACAAAACGTAAACTTGAGTTGGCCTCCAACATCGTGCAATTTAGTGCCGCTTGACTATTTTTAACTTCCCATTGGAAGTTATTGTAATCGGTCCGATTTGTCGAATTGAAAATTTTGACATTTCTCGACGTTTCAAGTTAACTAGAATCGAAATAAAAGATTTTTAAAGAATTGTCTGTGCGTGCGTGTGTACGTACGTCCGTATGTCCATACGTCCGTACGTCCGAACGTTCCCTACGTTTTTTTCGTTGTCCATAGCTCAAGAACCAGTAAAGATATCGACTTCAAATAAATTTTGTTATACACATAATAAAGCAGAAAGATGCAGAAAGGACTCTCAAGAAAATTTCGTGGTTGTTTTTTTACCATAGCAATTTAAAAAACAGGTGAAAATTTTAGTTAACCCAAAATATCTCACGAATCAATAACGCTAGCGACTTGAATTAAATTTAAAATTATATATTGAAACGTGATACCAAATATGAACATTTTTGGAAAAAAATCCAATTAACGGTTTTTTTTATAAATCAAAAACACTGAAAAAAATATTTTTGACCTCGAATATTTTACAAACAAAGAATGATTTTATCTCCAAAATAATTTTGTGCAACAAAAAAAACGTTTTTGACATCTGGTAAAATTTTGAGAAAAATCTAATTGGCAGTTTTTTTCAAAAAATAAAAACCTAAACCAAAATTACTAAAAGTTCGTAAAAATTGATTCTGGATTTAAATGTCTTTTCAAAAATTGATATTATGGCTTTAAAAAAAATTTTTCTTATAAGAAATATTGTTTTCAATATTCTGTAAAGTTTTGAGAACACTCGAAATGACAGTTTCTTACAAAAAAAAAACCTAAAAAAATATTACTAAAAGTTGTTAAAATTTGATTTTCGACTCAAATATCTGTTCGAAAATTTAAAATTATGGCTTCAAACTAATTTTGTCTTATAAAAAATACTGTTGTCGAGATTCGGTAAAATTTTGAGAAAAATCGAATTGACAGTTTTTTTATTAAAAATAAAAACCTAAAATAAACAATACTAAAACTTGGTAAAAATTTACCAAGTAATATTGGCTTAAACTACTTTTATCTCACAGAAAATATTGTTTTCGACATTCAGTAATTTTTAATAAAAATCCAACAATCCGTTTTTTCATAAAAACATAAAATCTACAAAAATAGTACACAAATAGTACACAAATTTGGTAAAAATCGAAGTTCGGGTCTCGATATCTCGTGAGCAATAGAAGATATTGACTTCAAATTATTTTCATCTATCCATAGAATTTGTATTTGGTTATATAAGAAATACAATTGGTATTGGTTACTAAAAATCTCGTTAGCAAAAATAGATTTCGAAATCAACCTATTTCATTGTATGCAAAATATTGTTGGTTATTTAAAAATTTTTAAGAATAGTTCAACTGACAACTTTTTTAACAAAAAACGAAAACCTACAAACTTTTAAGCAAGAGTAATCGACAGACGGGATGGGAAGTTATCAGTGTGGATCGCATTCCAGCCTCTTTTTTGTTTAGTCGATAAAGATAAGCCCGCAATTATTGACCACTTGAATTCCGCCATTCAACGCTTTATGTTGGAAAAATCATCGAATACTGGACATCCAGATTAGACTACTTCTGAGCACGCCGTGGTGGTCATATGCCATATCAATTTAAAAATTCATCTTAGTTTTATTAAATTTTAAAATTCTGTACCTCTTTAAAACTCCCTTTAAATCTAAATTACCAGGCAAACTTTCTAACCTAAATGTACCTATGTTTCGCACTAAAAAAATACTGAAAACTTATGTTACTGATAGATTCATTAAAAATTATTCCGAAGTAGTTGAGTGTCATAAGACCGATATCTCATATTTATTATAAGTTTTCTATAATTTAATAATAACAGTGTATTTAAGTAAGTATACATTCCTCAAATTGAAATCAAATTCAGAACACATACAACATTTTTAAAGCTAAATAATTTATTTAATGAATTTGTTTGAATTAATTACTGTTTTTTGGAAAAACTCAATTTCAAAGTGGTGTTAACAGTTTAAAACACACAAAAACACAACTCGTTTTTTATTTTATTTGTTATTAAAAAATTAATATAAAAATAATTAAATTATAAAAGCTGCTTGAAAAACAACCCAGACATAAATTTAATTCTGTTAAAACCTTTAATAGAGTAGGCTTTGTGCATTTTGCAAGAAATCCTCTGGCTTTTCAAGAAAAACCACAACTTTTCCATCGAACACATAAAATTACGTGTTTTTGGTTTTTGGTCATACATTAAATCATATACAATTTTTTTTATAACCAGATTATTAAAAATGTCAGTGGTGCATAAATAACAATAAAATAATTTTTTTTTAATTTTATGTTCTCCGATTTTAAGAACTACGTTAATTTTATGTCACGAAGAGGTTTTTCATCTTCACATCAAATATTTTCACTCTTAACAATAAAAATGTTAATAACTCTTATTAAATAAAACACAATTAAAGTCAACTCAAATTTAATTTAAATATTTTAAAGAAAATCAAAAATATTTCACGAATTCGAATCTTTTCACGTATCTACATAAAAGTTCCCCAATAAACGAATTTATCTCACGTAATCCTATTGCTGACAAGAAAAGACCACAATCACCATCATTTATCATTCAACCTTAAATAAGTCCTATAAATAGTATTCACCAAAAAAACATGACTTAATTCCCTTGGATCTCAATCTATAGGTACATGAGTCTCAAAGAACAATAGTAAGGCAAATGTGGGATTGAATTGGAAATGAATTTGGGGAAGGTATGTGGTATATAACTTCCTTTTTCTTATGAACAACCCAACCTCAGCATTAGAGCCCAACCCATCGAATTAGTAAAATCTTAAAATTTGAAAATTCATTGAAATGCTATAAAGAGAGTTAACAACCGACACAACCGACTATGAAGACGAAGACAACCAACCTCCCACCGCGCGCTGCTCTGACGACCGAAGACGACGATAGGATAGGCTTTTGTCTGATTTATCCATTAAACAGAAACCTTCGTTAAATTTATCAAAGCGGAATATTTTCGTCCTTCATCTTGTGCTCAGTGAAATAATTGCACGATTTGTTGAAAGTTAATATTAAAATCACTGAGGTGTAGTACCTACCTAACCTACCTATACCTAATAAGGGAGAATGGGGAAAATCAAGGCGAGAGAGTGTTAAAATTTATAGCTATATAGAATATATATACATTCCTAAGGGCAATGCCAATCAAGGTGATTTAGGATTTAACTAGAATGTACATAATTAACCGTTTTTCAGTCACGAAGTTTAAGTCCTGTCGAATTGTCTCTATTTTTCTTTTTGGCATAAAATCAATGTGGGCGAAACAAATGAAAAAAGTTTATTAAAGGTGCTTAGTTAAGGTTGGCCAAAAAAAAAAGAAACTCATTAATTAATTGATGAAATAAAAATCTTTTTTTTTTCTTTTTTAAAAACAATTTTTAAAGCTTTTAGTTGGCAAATGTAGGTAAAATAAATTAATTTTTCGAATTGATTTCCTCTGCAGTTTCAAAAATCAAGAGCATAGTTTAATGTTTGTAGGATTTTACTGAAGATATGTATTTATTATTTATACAGAGGTCACGTTTCACGTATTTCCATTTGTGGCAGGTGATTTTTCCGTTGTATGCAAAAATTTTCAATTAATCATACATTTTATTTCTGCTCAGTGTCACTATCCATTTAAGTCCATTTAAATGAAGCAGGACCAGATTTTAATATTTATGGGCCTGGTGCATTTTTGTTGAATTTGGGAAATAGAATTATCCAATCCAATCCAAGTGTCACTTTTAAAGCTTTCATCTTTAAATGTTTAACAAGTACTTTGCCATTAATAATAAAATACACGACTGAGTCACACGAACTTGCTCTAATTAAAGGGTCTGTTTAAAAAAGTTACTAAGTTTTAAATTTAAAAATGTATACAGCGAAATTTTATTATTTTGAATGTACATATGTATGTAAATCCAAAATATTTTGTTCATTTGCGACATACATATACATATGTAGGAACTACATACATATATGGCAAGTATTGCATTCGTACAAAATTTCGAACTTGAGAATCAAACATGGCATTACGATATTTCAGAAGTCGAAAAAAGTGAGTCCCCCGATTTCGTCCGTCTGTCTGTCCTACAGCCCAAGCCATTGAGTCGATTGAGTTCAAACTTGGAAGTTAAGGTGTTAAGCAGATTAGCATTAAAGATTTTCTTAATTTTTTTTAAAGACTAAAAATAACAACAGATACACATTTTTGGTTCAAAAATCAAAAACTCGAATATTCTCAAAAACGAATTAATAGATTTGTATTAAATTTTCTCTGAAATTTGTTTTGTTTACCTGGCTTCTTTCAATACAAACAAAAATATTTTTTCTAGAAGGTTACCCCAAACAGAACAGTTATTTTTGTTTTAAGTTTTCTCAAGAACTAATGAACCGATTTCAATAATTTTAATATAATTATTTGATGATTAATAATATTTGATGATCAAACATGCCAAATTTTCCTTTTTGGATTTAAAAAAAAAATATTATTTTTTTTTTCAAAATTTCATATCTCAAAAACGGTTGAACATTTTTTAACGAAAATTAAAGTAAAACGCATACTAATAAATTCTAAGAACCTGCATACCAAGAAAATTTTATATATCGCACATGTAGTTCAAAAGTGACAAATCTCAAAAATCTTAGTTTTTCAGAAAAGGCGAAAAACGATATTGTTAGACTAGATACGGTTTAACTACAAATTGAACTATGTAGACAAAAGCAAATAGCGTATGAATCACAATGGAAATAATATTTGCGTTAATCTTTTTTTGGAAACCTTGGAAACTATGTTTTTAGAGTTATGACAGTTTTGAAGATCATTTCTTTCCAACAGGAATGTACTATTTTGAGTTCTGCCACTTTTGTTGATTTTTTTTTGAGTTGTGACAGTTTTGATTTAGTCTTTTTAATTCATATTGTCAAGAAAAATGCTGGATGATACCAGTTCATAAGTAGTTTTACCTTAACGATTCGGGGGATAAGATTATAAGAAATCATCATAAGAAAAAGAAACTTTGGAACTTTGATTTTATTTAGGTATAAAAAAATTAAAAAAGCTTTTTGAAATTCATAGCAGAATTAACATAAAAAGTCCTTAATCTAAATAAATAAATAATTGTAATGAAATGTGGAAATATTGCAATGTAATAACTATGAAATGTTTTAAATTTATGATTAATGTATTAAAAATGAAAAGGCAATAAAGTTGGAGATTCATACAACAATCATACAAGGTTTCTTAATCTAAAGCAAGTATGTTTTTATAAAATAAATCGAAATAAGATTTTTGAATTATATTTTTGTTTATTAGATTTTGTATATCTTTTTTTTGTTGTCAGCCAAAGGAATTTTTTTTTTAGTACACTTGGGTCAAAAATTAATAGATTCTGAAGGTTGGCTTTTTCTTATGTTGCGAACGTTAACTCTTTTGTAAACCTCATCTTGATAAGAAGTTTTATAAAAGAATGCATAAGTGTGTTCTTTTTCCACACGTATAAACTTAATATCGTGCCACTTGACTTCCATCCTATCAGTATTAACTATAAACTTACTTCCCCATTCTTCTTGCAGAGTTTTTAAATCATAGAAATCCTTGTAAGGTAGCTTGTGAACGTGATATGGTGGACCATTTTTTTCCGCTGTTTAAATCTTCAGCTGTGGTTGAATTATTGAATTCATTTTCGTTTTCTATATTTTGGATCGAACGAATTAATTGTAGATGTAACCATTTGAGAGTTTTTGGTTTCCATTTGCATCATATGGTCATCTAAATTGCACAACACATTACCTGCATTACTCTCATCAAGATTCGTTGTGAGATCGGGCAGGTGGAGATTATCTTGATCTGTCGGTAAATTAATAAAATTTGTTTGGTGGTTTTCTTGATTTTGAAGCAAATCATCATCGTTTGGCTTGCATATGAATCAACTTGTAAATTGTGGGTTGCCATTAGCACCATAAATCTTGCACGACTCATTGAATGCATTGTGAATCTCTTTCAATTACTGAACAAAAATGTATATATACAATTCAAACATCAAAAGTGTCATAACTCAAAAAACGGTCGAAAAATGTATCAAAGAAGACATTATTTAGGAACTACACATATAAACATATTCGCGACATACAGATAAAAAGTTTTGTTTTAAATTGAAACTATTTTGTCTTTATTTGATCTTAAAAAACCTTAATTTTTAATAAATCATCAAAAGAGACACAACTCTAAATCTCAATTGATCATTCTTCAATAGTGACAGAACTCAAAATAAAACAAAGTATTCATATTTACCTCAGTCAACTAAAGTGGCTTAACTCAAAAACAAAAGTGTCTCAACTCAAATTAACGCACTGAAATTTTATAGTTTTAAACATCATAAATGACAAAACTCAAAATAAGTCACTTTTGATTTCACTTGGCACACCTGTTTGCTGCGAGGACCAGGTAACAACTGAAAATGTGTCATTTTTGTCGAAGCTAGTTTGACCTCATTTGAAACATTCAAAACGACATAGTGTCATTCGGCGGAAAAAATATTGAATCTAGGTAAATGCACCTTTAATAAATATGTTGGGTGGAAGTCTTTGGAACTTTTTTTGATAATAACTCAAATTTTGCGTTTTTTGAGTTGTGTCACTTTTGAACTACATGTGCGATATACAAAATTAATTTAAAAAACCGCTCTAATGATTTTTGAAACAAAAATTAATAAATCAAGGCATTTTTGATTAATTAAATGGCATTTAAATGTTTGAGACAAACATATTTTATTTTATTAAAAAATATAAGTTCCTTTTGAGCCTTGGGATAAAGAAGCAAGTTCGTGCGATCCAACTGTGCACTTTATTTTCTATGAACATTTTTATTTTAAGCCATAGTTAAAGTTTTTTTGAAAACCTTGCTAGATAAAGATTTTCCAGATCCACATCCACAAATCAATCAATCGGGTTAATATCGGAGGACTGATGACCAGGATACCACAGAGATCCGATTATCTTAAAGCCAAAAACTCACCAGTTTTGAAGAGTGATTGAGATCGTTATCTTGTTGAAAATGCTATTCAAGTGATATATTTTCCTCAGCATACGGAAAGCATTAACTCTTTCAAAATATCACAATATGTTTCCTATTTTATGGTATCATACATTTTTAAGATCACTCCAAAACCGAACCAAGGAAAGCAACCTCACATTTTGGTGCTGGCGCCTCCGTGTTTAACCGTTTTTTTGAATAATGAAAGTAAAGCTCCTAAAAAGGTTTATTTTTGTTTCATCGCTCCAAAGAATATTGCGAAAAATGTTGTGTCTTGTCAAAGTACTTCACTTTTATTTTGAAAAGCAAAATGAGTACATCTTCAAAAATTTCATTGTCATTTAATTTTTGTTTACACATTCTTAATCATCAAATATAATTAAGACAGTATTAAGACTCGAGTTTTCTATTTTTGGGACTACTGTTATTTTTTGGACTTAAGAAAAACGAACGCGCATCTGCTTGAAATGGTTAAGGCTGTAAAGACGAGGACAAACAGACGGATGGAATCGCCTGACCTAAATTTTTCAACTTCTCTACCTTCGTAATGTCATGTTTGATTAAAATCTCGAGGCCGGAATTTCTTACGAATGCAATACTTTCCATATACAGGGCTTTCCAATAGGGACGCTACAAAATTAGAGCGGCAGGGACAGCAAACGACGCCATATTATTTCTTGCCGCTCTTTTGACATTTCTCTTCAGTAAGGTTTGCCATTTCATGATGGAAAGATATACGAGCCAAGAACTAGTCGAAATTATTAAAATCTGCTATCGACATTCGGAGTCAGTGGCCTCAACGTTAAGAGCGCTACGTCCAATTTATGGTCGTCATAATCTTCCTAGCAGATTAACAATTGAGCTTCTAGTGGAAAAATTTGAATCCACAGGCACAGTACAAAATGTTCAAGTGCCAGTGAGACAAAGAAGTGCCCGTAGTGTCGAGAATATTGCTGCCGCTGAGGCTTCAGTTGCAGAAAGGCCAAAACTGTCTCTCACACGTCGTCCTCAAGCGTTTGGCGTCTCTGTGATGTCGTTGTGATAAATTTTGCGAACAAATCTTGGCTTACATCCTTACAAGATTAAATTGACGCAAGAACTGACGCCAGAAGTGTCGTATGTTCGTGAATTGGGCTGAACAACAACTTGAAAATGATTCGGATTTTCATCGAAAAATCATCTTCAGCGATGAGGCTCATTTCTGGCTGAATGGCTTCGTCATTAAACAAAATATGCGGTATGCCACAAACAATTTATTGGAAACCAAGTTTGGAGAACGTGTTATCGATCGTGCGATTTGAAGCCATTAGACTATTTCCTGTGGGGCTATGTCAAGTTTATGGTCTATAATTAACTTCGTACGAATATCAACGTGAAATTTCAGCATTATCGGCCGATTTATTCTTGAAAACTGTTAAAAATTGGGTTCAGCGTCTGGACTTCTGCAAGTGTGCCCGTGGTGGCCATGCAAAAAAACTTTTTGAAGCGCTTTTATTGAAAAGCCCGATACATAGTATTTTTATATCTCAGAATGGTTACATTTTTCACAAAGGGGAGCATTTTTTAATTACAGTTCATATTTCCCAGTTTTGCAAGAAAAATCTGTGCTAAACTTCCACAACAGACCTTCAAGATAAAATTCGTAAAGTTATCATTTAATGAAAAGGCTACAGTGCTGATACCGTTTTTAATTGCTTAAGGCATACGTTCCTCTTTACAATTTATTTGACTTCTTGTAAAAAATACTCATTTTCTTAAGTATAAAAATTGAAAAATCCGTATTGTTTTTTTAATAAGTTCAACGTTCAATACTTCCTTGTGTTATCTTTTTTAACACAGGTATAATTGCAATTCTAAACATTTTTATTATCACATTACCATTTTTAGGCTGGGCCAAATTCATAAAAGTTCTTAATACATTTTTTAAAATTGTACTGCAAAATTTAATTAAGTTTTAAGCTCTAAAAGGTCATTAGAAGAACTATGAAAACTATAATAAATTATTAACTTCCCAAAGGAAGTTATTGTAATGGGTCCGATTTGTCGAATTGAAAATGTTGAAATTTCTCAACGTTTCAAGATCCTTAGAGTCGAAATAAAAGATTTTTGGAAAGATGTCTGTGCGTGCGTGTGTACGTACGTTCGAACGTCAGTACGTTCGTGACGTTTTTTCGTTGTCCATAGCTCAAGAACCACAAGAGATATCGACTTCAAATACATTTTAAAAATACAGATAATAATGCAGAAAGGGTTCTCAAGAAAATTTCGTGAGTGGTTTTTTTACCATAGAAGTTTAAAAAAAGGTGAACATTTTGGTTAACCATAAATATCTCACGAACCAATAATGCTAGAGGCTTGAATTAAATTTTTTATTATATATTGTAACGTTATAACAAATAAATATATTTTTGGAAAAAAATCCAATTAATGTTTTTTTATAAATCAAAAAAACTGAAAAAAAAATGTTTTCACCTCGAAAATTTTAGGAATGAAAAATGATTTTATCTCCAAAACAATTTTGTGCAACGAAGAATAACGTTTTTGATATCAGGTACAGTTTTAAGAAAAATCGAATTGACATTTTTTTATAAAAAATAAAAACAAAAAAAAAAATTAATAAAAGTTGGTAAAAATTTATTTTCGACTTAAATATCTTTTCAAAACTTTAAGATATTAGCTTTAAACTAATTTAATCTTATGAGAAATATTGTTTTAAACATCCGATAACATTTTGAGCAAAATCGAAACGACAGTTTTTCTTACCAAAAATAAATATCTAAACAAAATTAATTAAAGTTGGTAAAAAAATATTTTCGACTCAAATATCTTTTCAAAAATTTAAGATATAGGCTTCAAATTAATTTTATTTTATAAGAAATATTGTTTTCAACATTTAGAAATTTTTTTTATAAAAATCTAACAGTCAGTTTTTTCATAAAAAATTAAAATCTACAAAAAATAGTACGCAAAATTGGTAAAAATTGATGTTCGGTTCTCGAAATCTCGTGAATAATAGAAGATATTGACTTCAAATTATTTTCATCTATCCATAGAATTTGTATTTGGTTATATAAGAAATACAATTTTTTAAGAAATGCTACCAAAATTGGTAAAAATTGGATTTCGAATAAAAATCTCGTTAACCAAAATAGATTTTGAAATCAAACTCTTTTATCATATGCAAAATATTGTTGGTTATTTTTAATTTTTTAGAATAATTTAACTGATAACTTTTTTAACAAAACACGAAAACCTACAAACCTTTTAAGCAAGACAAATCGACAAACGGGATGGGGAGTTATCAGTTTGGGTCGCATCCCAGCCTCTTTTTTACTGTTGTTTCCGTTTTTATTACTATACTGAAACTTTTCATATTTTAACCTAAACTAAAATCAAATGGTTTCAAAACAAATCGTTCGCTGCTTGAAAATTTCTGTTCAGTAGAATTTGGCAATTCATCATGAATCGTTAAGCCCCAGTACAACTTTTTATACACCGCTCGTAATCATCGATTTAATTTAAAACCTTCTTAACTTTTTAACTGGCCTCTCCTTTGGCACTTCTTAAAGGTTCTCGATTACTTTTTATGGGGCTATATTTTAAGTCATGGGTTCATGAAGACAAACCAGCAACTATTAAAGGCAGATTTTCTTGAAAAAAAGTAATGCAAAATCCGTAGCCAAGGCACACAAATGTTGGAAATGATATTTAAAAACTAAATACCTAGAAATTTCCTACCAGGTTATGGAATAATGAAAAAGTATTGTGTGTACACCTGGGCGTATGCGTACTTTTTTGTTTTGCTTTTTTTAATTGCATTTTGTGTACTTCTCCTTTTTTTTTTTTTTAAATACATGTACTACTAAAATTTAACGTCTTCCAAATCCTACCCTGAATCTGATGTGTGCTTACCAAACAAAAGCTTAATGACTTTTAATGTAAAGTATACATTTTATGCGTTTACACTCGATGTCTTTTTTCATACAAAATTAGCATAGCATTTAATTTAAACATACTCCTACATACGTATGTGAATATGTACATTCTCTTTTGTATGGGAATTTTGCACTTTTACAAAAATTGGAGCTCTTCCCTTTTAATATAACATTTTTGTATTTAATGTTTAAATTCCTATTTTCCAATTTACATGAAGTGAAATAAAATAATTAAGGGCTGATGTCACTAATTGATAAATAAATGATTGAATTATTATTCGTCCATTTTGGTTTTTTGGAAATTTAATGTTTTATTTACATTATAATGTAGGTTGGTACATAAAAGTATTTATACACGATGAAATGCAAAGAGTACAATTTTTTTTTTTAATTTTAATTCAACAAAACAATTTTGTGTACGTATACACACATACATAAATATTTATTAACATATTTATTTTCAATGAAAATTCTGTGCACATAGCATAAACTCAAATATATGAACATAAATTTATTGTGAGTATTTTAATGGAAAATTTTAATTCAATTAGAAGGATGAAGGTAATTAAATAAGAAAATTCTTTTTAATTATGTATCCTTATTGAGCTTTTACATTTAAAAAAATAATAAGTGAATTAATTTTTGTATTATTTATAAATTTGCTATAGCAGTTTAAAATTAATTATTATTAATAATATTTGTTCCTACACGTTAATAATTTTTTTACTTAATTGGTTAGGATCATAATTTTGTTTCGAAAGTGAGAACAAATCTAGGTTTTTCTCAAAAGAGCCTGGAATTTTTATTCAGACTTGGTCTGGTCTCAAAAAACGTCTCAAGGAAAAATACACACTCAACATTTTAAATATTTGACATTCAAATTACATTAAAAGTTTCTTCTATTTGACAAGTCCATTGACTTTTTATGTACCTATTCAAGGAACAAGTTGGTTAGGCACTCGTATACCTACTTCTTCTCATCATTGAACTTAATGTAAATGCATTTTCAGCTTCCTACCTACATCTTTTCGGAAGTTTTAATAAATTTCTATCTTGCTCATATGCTTTTCTTTTATAGAAATGCAGAACCATATGAGCAGATGTCATCTTTTTCATTAAAACCTTCTCATATAGTCATACAGCTATAGGAGCTTGAACGTTTAAATGTTCTGAAGGTCTTATTTTACAAATTATAACTTTAATTAAAATTGGTTGAGGGTAAGTTGATAAAGTTTAAATGTATGAACGGAACTCATCAAAAGTGCGCAGGGTAAGAATTGAATAAGATGAATTTTCACTTCAGTTTTTTTTCTCAAATTTGATTAAAATAACCATAATTAAAATGTTTGTCTCGAATTTTTTTCACTAAATTTTAAAACGATTTGAAATACTTTTCAAAGTGGGAAAGATCTCAGTTTTAATTTAAATTATAAAAAAGAAAAAAAACTGAAATTTTATGAATTTGAAATGAAATCAAGAATCCATTTGTACATGAATTTTGAATATTCATACGTAACTAACCAAAATTAATTGCATTTTGTTTAGAAGTACCTATGTTATACTTTTGTAACCTAATTCAACTTTAGAACTCTTATGTTTATCAAAGAATTTCTATCTAAAAACACACATTAAAATAACTTTATTCAAAACTTTGTTACAAAATAATAATTCTAATTCATGTTATTGTAATTTTTCTGAAAAATTAACATTTCTCAACGAACTTATGAAAAACTAAAATTCATGTTTTATTTAATATTCAGGAAAATCAACTTATAAGTTGAAGTTTACACTAGAACATTCACAATAAAATACAATAATATTTGTTTTTATTTATAAATTCTTTGATTGAAAATAGTAATAAGGTCTAGCTAACTAAATCACAGAAACTTCTTGAGGAAGAACCAGGCACGTAGCCAGGGGGGGGGGCTAGAGGGGCTCAAGCCCCCCCGAAATGATTTTTAAAAAAAATATTTGAACAAAAGTTTGTATATTCTCTTATTAGTTCCTAACTACTTATGTATATTGTTCTGAAATCATGTTGTCTAATGCCATGTCAACACCCCCGATTCGCAATTGTCTTGGTATAGTAAGCGAAATAGCTAATTTCTTCCGAAACCATTCAAATGCAAATAAGACTTTCCAAATCGCCATAGTACCCGTAGCGTGATGGTTAGTGCGACGCTGTACCGGCTTATATCGAACAGCCGAATCTTCTTACGTGCATTACTATTCCAACGAGGTCCTATACAACGGGGCTCGAATCAACAGAATTGACAATTTCGTGATAAAACTCGTTCGAGGTCACAATGCAAGAGCTATGTCTTCGACCAACAATTTAATTTTCGGGGTGTTCTATCCCAACGACGAGTATTTTGAAAGTGCACGCTTGAGCGGCTTCATTCCACCAGAGGCATTCCTCTTTTTAGATAGATGCGGTCTGATACAGGATAGATTGGCAGTTCCGCTAATCTACCACGTCAGACGACGAATCGTGGATAGGCGCCTTCTGTACAATCGGGACGTCATGGCACAAGGCGGAGCAGAGCTCCTTCGGTTCAGTAGGGCTGTGTCCGAACGGGACCGAACTGATAGGGTGAAGCAGGCGAACCAGTTTTGGTGGATTCAATCGGCACTTGATAGTGGGTGGTCGGGATGGGGTTTAAAGCCTTGGCCGGCTTACATACTTGTTTTATAGTTTTAGGGTTTAGTTTTAAGTAGAATAGGCATGGTGGCACACAAAAAAAATTTAAAAAAAAATACAAAAAAGAAAATACAAAAAAATACAAAAAAAAAATAAATAAAAAAAAACATGGAATATAAGAAAAAAAAATAAAAAAAAAGAACAAAATATTAAAAACAAAAAACGTTAGATAGTAAGATTTGCTGCTGTGGTTGTTCTAGTTTTAAGTAGTTTATATAGGTAGAATAGGTAGTTTTAGTTAGCTTTAAGTTTTATATTAAGGACCTTATTTTAAGTAGTTTTTAAGTAAAAATAAAAAAGGATATTGACATTAGTTTTTTCTGAATTTTCTAATGAATAAAAAAAATAAATAAAATTTAATCTTAGGGCCGAAAGGCATTAGCATTAAGTATTATTGTTTAACTTAGAGTGTCCGTATGGGACCAGTAAGTTAGTTGTAAGTTATGGTTAATTAGGCTAGTTTTATGAATTTTTGCCTAGCTTTAAGATAGTTTTAAGAATTAATTAATAAAAATGAATTTGAAAAAAAAAAAAAAAAGTGATGGTTAGTGCGTTGGACTGTCATGCAAGGGGTCTTGGGTTCAATCCCTGCCTGTGCTACCTAACTTTTTTCACGGGTACTGCCTCTTGCGAGGAATTGACAAATCCTCCAATAGTAATTCTTGTCATGAAAAGTGCTTTCTCAAATTAGCCGTTCGGATCCGGCATATAAACTGTAGGTCCCTTCCATCTCTGACAACATTACTCGCACACAGGAATGGTTGAGAGTTGTAAGTCACTAGGCCCTGGTTCTTCATGTACTGTTGCGCCACCTAATTTATTTTATTTTTTAAATCGCCATCCAAAAATACGCACCAGAAAGCAGAAAAATCGACTTTTGCGCCTTTGTGAAACAAGGTTTATTGAAAGGCATGACAGCATTCTTTCATTTGTAGAGCTCTTCAAATGTATTGCTATTAGTCTTGAAGAAATATCCACCAAGACGTGGGCAATGTCTTCAAAAGCATCAACTCTGTTAGCAGCAATTCAAAGAAGTGATTTTCTGGTAAGCCTCATGGTATGCGAAAAACTTTTTAGTTTAACGCTACCCTTATTAATTTTCCTTCAAAATGAATCTTTAAATTTCGTGTCTGCAAATCTCACGAAACAAGTCTTAAGGTCTCTTAAGAACATAAGAGAAACTGCCAGAGACTTTTTCAGAGACGCTTTTCAATCCGCATCACAACTTGCCAGGGATTTATTTGATAGCATAACAATTCCAAGGCTTTCTTTGAAACAAACAACGCGCTCTAATCCAGAAACATCATGTCCAGAAGACTATTTTAGAGTTTCTATACTTATTCCCTGTCTAGATTCTCTTATACAAAATCTTACTGACAGATTTATGGTCAACGAGGACGTTTTACTATCGTTTCAAGCTCTGCTTCCAGGTTTTGCTGCCGCCAATCGAGTAAATGAAATGGAAAATCTAACACTCTACTTCGATAACGATATATCCTTGTCAGCTGTTAATGTGGAGTACATACTCTGGTGCGAAAAAATTTCATCGATGGATCCCTCTTCCGATGTTCTGAAACTGCTAGATATATGTGACAAGACCTACTTCAGGAGCATAAGCTACTTGCTTACAATTTTGGCCACACTATCAGTTACAACAGCTAGCGTTGAAAGAACCTTTTCAACGATGAAAAGGATCAAAACAGTATCCCGAAGCGTTATGGGCCATCCAAGACTAAGCGCACTTGCAATGCTGTCTGCTCACTCAGGTATTGATGTGGATCCAGATGAAGTGATCGACATTATGTCTAAAAAAAAATACAAGGCGTTTATTGCTGTAAAAATCCAAACTATTTATTTAATTAAATAAAAAAAATACAAACAAAAATAAAACATTTACATTATGTAGTTTTTTTTAAATTTTTGTATATAGAATTACTTCTCCGAAATTGAACAAGCCCCCCCCGAACCGAAATCCTGGCTACGGGCCTGGGAAGAACTATATTTCCTTATTTAGAAGAAAACCTTAGTGACTTTAATTAAATTTTGTATTATATGATGTGACGTGATACCTAATAAGCATATTTTTGAAATAAAAAAATTACATCGAATATTTTTCGAGGATCAAAATAATATTACTTCCAAAATGTGTGTATATAACGAAAAATAACGTTTTTGAAATCTGATTAAAATTTTAGAAAAATAGAATTGACTACAAAAATTACTACTAAACATTGGTAAAAATTGATTTTCGACTCAAAAAAAAATTAAAGATATTGCTTTAATTTACGTAAGATAATGTATTAAATCAAATCGGTATTTTTTTTATAAGAAGTAAAAACTTTCTAAAAATGTAACTTAAATTGGTTTTGATTGTTTGAAAGCTTAGTACGAGTATTAATTTGATAGAATAAAGAAGTATGGGTAGAGGTAAGGGTAAGGGTCTAACCAAGAAGGAAATAGGCCAAATTAGAGCTTACCAGTATCTAGGCAGAACCAATCATTTTTTAGCCAACACAATTAGAAGAAGTTCAAGCATACAACTACCTCAAGGACCAAGAGAGGTATGGAAAATACCCCAAGAAAGAGTCAAAAAAGCCACATCATTTCAGAAAAGGTGGGCGATAGTGAGAGCTGCTTAAATTTCAAAGGCTTTTCATTAGTAAAATCAAGACATAAGCTCCCCCCGATCCAGTAGATCGACTGTTGCTGTTAGTAATACAGAAGGCAAACCATGTACGACACCAAAAACTGAAGAAAAAAAAACCATTGAATGTTGCACGCATAAACCAACGGCAAAATTTTGAAGCAAATCACATCAGGTGGAATCGAGCTTGGCAAACTTTAGTCTTTTCCGCACGGACAACAAAATCCTGGATTCAGGGACAAAATGTGAACATATTATATTACCATGGCCCCTATATTCTCATGACCTGGACATGGAACATGTTAGGATTGCTTTCAAGAAAAGTCTACAAAGTAAGACAGCAATACCAAAAAACCGAAGAAATTATTAAAGCCATAAAAAGGTCCTGTTCCCAGTTTCGCTCAATTATCGGACAGCACGCTACGAATCCATACACCACAGGTTACTTGAAGTTATTCAGAAATCAGGAGGCAGTACACATTACTAAAAAATATTTTAATCCAATCAATAAAACCAGTATTTACCTAAACCATAGGATTGTTTGTTATTTTCTTTACCTTAAAGGGCCTGACAGGTAAATTTAGATCTTAACCCTATCCATGTGACAAAAAAAAAAGAAGTACTTTTTATGACCTTCTTCGGAAAAAACCGCCATAAAACTTGTATTTATCAACTTAATCCAACATATTTTTTGCAATACAAACTTAATACATACCTCATTTATTCCACATTTGGGTTTTTCAAACAAACAAAGCGTTTGACAAATAACGTCAAATAAAAAAAGAAAAAAAGCTTGTCCCTATCCATGTGACACGAAGTGCATACATATATGCTCTTTTTTTACTACACTGCAAGTTAAAAAATCTCCACTTTTTAATGAATAGTTTTGGAAAATTTGACACCAAACACCACTTTTTATTAAATTATTATTATTATTATTATTATTTTTTAAGTTAAAAAAGCAGGTCTCATATTCCGTCCATCTGTCTGTCTCACCCTACAGCCCAAACTATTGGGTTGATTGATTACGGTTGATTACGGTTTTAAGTCGATTTGCTTATTAAGGTCAAAAATCGAAAATTCGAATTTTCTAAAAACGAAATAATAGATTTTTTTTCTAAATGTTCTCTAATTTTTTTTTCTTAATTTGGCTTGTTTCCATAAAAAAAATATATGTGTATTGAACTAAATTTTATATTATATATTTTAACGCGATACCGAACAAATATATTTTTGGAAAAAAATTCTAATTAACGGTTTTAAATAAATCAAAAAAACTGAATAAAAAAAAAAAATATTTGTCACCTCGAAAATTTTACGAACAAAAAATGAATTTATCTTCAAAACTTTTCACTTCTGGTAAAATTTTGAGAAAAATCGAATTGACAGTTCTTTTATAAAAATAAAACCTAAAAAAACATTACTCAAAGTTGGTAAAAATTAATTTTCGACTCGAATATCGATTCAAGACTTTGAGATTATGGCTTCCATCTTATTTTATCTTACAGGAAATATTGTTTTCAACATTCGGAAAAATTTTGACAAAAATCGAATTGATATTTTTTTACCAAAAAATAAAAACCTAAAAATAGCATTACTAAAAGTTCTTAAAAATTGATTTTCGACTCAAATATCTTTTCAAAAATTTGAGATATAGGCTCCAAATCAATTTTTTCTTATAAAAAATATTGTTTTCAACATTCGATAAAATTTTGAGAAAAATCGAATTGACCGTTTTTTACCGTTTTTTTGCAAAAAATAAAAACCTAAAAAGTTGGTAAACATTGATTTTTGACCCAAATATCTTTTCAGAAATTAAAAATATTGGCTTCAAACTAATTTTATCTCACAGAAAATATTGTTTTCGCGCCATTCAGTACACTTTTTATAAAAATCCAACAGTCAGTTTTTTCATAAAAAATAAAATCTACGAAAAATAGTAGGTACGCAAATTGGGAAAAAATTGATGTTCGGTTCTCGATATCTCGTGAACAATAGAAGATATAGATTTCATTCATTTTATTCGTCCAATTTGTATATGTTTATATAAGAAATAAAATCTTTTAAGAATTGCTACTAAAATTGGTAAAAATTCATTAACGACTGAAAATCTCGTTAAAAAAAATAGATTTCGCAATAAAACTATTTCATTATACCTATACAAAATATTGTTGGTAATTTTAAAATTTTTAAGAATATTTCAACTGACAACTTTTTTAACAAAACACACAAACCTACAAACTTTTAAGCAAGATAAATCGATAGACGGATGGGAAGTTATCAGTGTGGGTCGCATCACAGCCTCTTTTTTTTATATATCGAGCGTGCACTAAGGTTTTATGAATACCCTTATAATGATTAGACAAAGTGCAAACAATTAGGAAAGGATTAGAAATATTGAGCCTGGTAAAGCATTCAACATTCGTGTAGTACGGCCGAAATTGGGCTCAAGGGTAAACTGAGGGCATTCCTAGCAGTACGGGAGGAATATAACTGGCTATTTTACTAGACCATTGTTGGTGAAAATATCGATAAAACAATGATAAACATGAGACTTTGCGAAGCAAATGTCTCGGTAAGAGAACGATCTCCTATCATTTTTCGAGCTCTTTTTTCAATTCTATCAAAAATACTCAAGTACGTTATTGGGCCATCAGCCCAAAAATGAGAATTATACTCGAGTTTTAGACGAATTAAACCTTTGAAGATTATAGCCAGACCAGAAGGGGTGCAAAACTTATTGCAACTAAGTGGATTGTGAGACACATACCTAAAACTGAAAATGGCTCAGTTTCCTCAATGCAAGTACCACCCATGCATTGTGGCATGAGGTAGACAGCATTGAGTTTTCGAGGCATTAAATTCTACACGATTTTGTATTCCTCATTCGACAATTCTGTCAGGATTAGAATTGAATGAGCTTATCATATGCTGCTTTTGGTAGTCCACTGAAAGCCAAAGCCACCAAAGCTGAGGGTTTTGTCACCAGCGAAACAATTTAGTGGGTTAGAAGTTTTACACAAAAGATCATTTATAAAAATAAGGAAGAGCGTCGGAGATAAAACGGAGCCCTCGGGCACACCAGCTTTTATTTTGTGGATATCAGATTTGAACCCATCCAATAGTCCTTGATTTAATCGGTTCGAAAGATAGTTTCTAACCTCACATTGAAGAGATTAATCAATATCAAATGCACGCATTTTCGATAAAAGAGCAATAAAATAAATAAAATGATGCCAAACTCTATAACATGCCTTTGAAATATCAAATGCAATTATCTTAATTTCTCCAAAACGATGTAAAGATTTGTTCCGCTGTTTAGTGCATGTATATTTTTAAATTAAGGAAATATTTTTAAACAGACTCTCTGGATACATGAACAAGTTCGTGTGACCCAGTCACGCATTTAATTTAATTTTTTTTATTGTATTTTTTGAATTTCTAGATTCTAAATGCTTGCTTTTGTAAAGGGTTTTCCAATGGTAGATATGCGTCATTCCTTGAGTCAGCTTGATCTTGCATGTGTGTAAACCATAATGTGGTCTGAACCAAATGCCAAAGCAGCGAAATTTTCGACAATTCGACAACGAATATGTAGACTCAAATTTGTGCACTTAATTTGTTATTGCCTGTCTGCAAGACGAAAAATTACGACCGACTCCAGAGTTCGGTAGAAAATTTATATAAATTGCAGACCTTGCTTTTTACCATGGTACAAGTATTGAGTTAATTCAATAAATTGACAATAACAGTTTGATGATTAGTGAAAGTATGTGTTCATAAATTAAATTCAAACTTCTCTTGTTGCTATAGGAAAACGCGATGCTTAAATTGATAGCTTAAGAGTATTATATTAAATTTTCGTACCAAAAAAAGCATGAAAAAGATCCACTGTGGTCCATCGCATCGTCCTTAAATCATTTTCCAAAAAATTTACAAAATAAAAGAACAACAACAAAATGAAAATGCAACTAAACATTCCTTAGTTAAGTTTTTTATTTTTAAACACAAAACTATAGAAACCTGTCTGAGTCTGAGATCTCTTCTCACCTAGCTCCAGGTTAAAATACAGAAAAGTGTGAAAACAAAATGGCATATTTCTTAAACTCAACTTGAATATTTTGTTCTGAACTCAACTGAACTTTGTTCCGCAATTGTACCTTAGGTGAGGTACGTACCTTATTCCTTTTCCATTAGAAAATTCATAACCAACAACGATGAAAATCTTAACAATTTTATAAAATATTTTATCCTGCAGCAAAACAGTACATACATATTTGGGTTGCACCTTTTTCCTTCTTATAGAGGTATAAAGTTGAGACGTCGTCGTTGATGATGATGATGGAGATGGTGATGGAATGTTTTGAAACTGTTGAGTCTTTCGGTATGCTACACCTTTATAAAAAAAAAATTAAAATTGGTGGAATGAATAGAGTTTGAACGAAAAAAAATTTAAGTAAAAGAAATAGTTTTGGCCGAAGAAGATTTTCAGTACTACTCAGTGTTGTGCCAGGAATAAATTTTAAGCGTCACAAGCGAAAAAGGAGTTCTCTCCTCAAGGCGTCGCGTCGTGTCGCTCGTCGTCATTTGATGTTTTCTCCATGTTGTATATGAACTTTGAACTTGTGTTATCAAGAATGTGTAGAGAATTTTGCACTTGAAGAGAATTAAGTGAATGACAAATTTATGCGCGTTTAAAATGTTTGAAATATTATATTTATGTTGAGTTCAGTGAATTTAGGAATATTAACATTTTCTTAACTTCACTTTTGGGTGACTTTTTTAAATGTAGAATTTTTCTTTTTTATGTTGAACGCATTAAGGATCAAGTGCCATAAATATTTATAACTTATATTCACTGCATTTTATGAGGTATTAGTAAATAAACTTACTTTAATAAATAATGTTTTTAACAGAGGAAAAGCTGACTTCATAACAGCATTCTTATTACTTTTTAATAACTTTTATTAACATACTCGTATGTTGTTTAAATATATACTAAAACACTAGTATCAATAACTTCCTTTTGTTGCAAATGACCAATGACTACAAAATGCAAACAAAATATTCAAAATGCTTATTTGAAGCAGGTATCAATTTTATTCAAATTTCTTCGATTATTTAGAATACGGAAATGTTCTTCAAGGATTTGTCAATCCTTATTGAGACACACACCCATAAATATATGACTAAGAGTATCATTGTGTATTTCTAATATGGCATCATCAATATCTGATCCAGGAATTTCGTTGTATTTTGAATGTCCTCTTGACCATATCATTGTATATGTTTATTCAATCATTCAAAACAGATGTTCGAAACCCTTTTGTTAAATAAATGATACGAGTATATTCACCTGAATGGATTTTCAACACCTTTTTGAAATCTTAAGCTCTCAACATTACCTCCGGCACCCTCTCATAGAAATGAAATAAATTCTGAGAATTTCTTGAGGAAGAAGCATCCGCTCCTTACACTCACCGCACTCCATATCATAAGGTATTGAATTTCAATTTTATATTAAATTTTCGATACTCAAAGCGGAAAAGAAACACTTAATACAATTGCCATACGATTTCTCACCAATTAAACATCATCGATTTCAAATGGAAATCTATGAATTCCTTCCTCGCCTTTTGCATCCTTCTGCCTTTGGGTTGTGGTTTCTGTGGATTGAATGCATATAATGTATGTTCCTTTACAAGGATCTATAATCTTATATGTGCTTTATACCAGACATAAGATATGTATCGTATGTTTTGAGTCGTAAAATAAGGGAAGCAACCAACTACTAAGAAGAAAAAACAAAAAGAATAGGAAAAGAAAAAAACTTTTTAAGCAAGTGAAATATGTTTTCCTGAATTACCCTATAACCGAAAATATAAGGATCTCATGTGAACGAAAAAGTAGAAGACGAGGACGGGAACAACGACGACGACAACGACAACGATGTTGATTTTGATATCGATATCGACATCGCAACATCGATATCGAGAACCGAAACAGCAGCAAGCTCAGCATTTTAAAACTTTAAATGGAAAAAGGAGGAGGAAAGTTAAAGGACTCTTAATTTACTTTATTTTCCAATTTCTTGCCTCAGGATTCCATTCGTTTATAGTAAATGTACGAGTAGCACGTTATGTACATCGTATACCTAACATACCGTAATATACTGAAGAAAAGAGTAGAGTTGCAAAAAAATTGGGTTATTTATTGGAATAGATTCAATTGCTTGGATAAGGAGACATGATAAAAATATGTAAGATATACCGAGTTTGAAAAAAGAGTTTTATGTTTGTGTTTTTTTTTAGATTAGGAGTAAGATGATGGAGGATTAATGGAGTAAATTTGTTTTAACATTATTATTTATTACCTTATCCATCAAATAAAACAGAAGTCTTTCCTATTTTTTTTTGTCAGTTATTACTTTTTTTTCAAAACGAAGGGTATGCAAGAAAGAAGATACAAATTCCAAAAGTTTTATATAAAATGCGGTAACTTGTTTAAAAACATTTAGCTCAGGGGTACCTATGTGAAGTTAAACCACTTCTTTTCCTAGTTTTGAACATTTTCTAAGATTGTTTCCAGTTTGTTTTGCATTCTTTCAAAGTATAAAAAATGAGATGTTTTTAAATAATCAAATATTTTGGAGTTGTAAAAATTCTTCCAAGTTTCTGGAATTCTGTGTTCAATATTTGAAAGTATTCGGATTTTAAAAAGCGATCCAATATACTTTGCTTTAAATATAAATACAAAAAGATGCTGGGATGCGACCCACACTGATAACTTCCCATCCCGACTGTTGATTTGTCTTGCTTAAAAGTTTGTAGGTTTTCGTGTTTTGTTAAAAAAGTTTTCAGTTGAATTATTCTTAAAAATTTTTAAATTACCAAAAATATTTTGCATATAATGAAATAGTTTGATTTTCAAAATCATTTTTCGTACGAGATTTTTAGTTGAAAGCCAATTTTTACCAATTTTAGTTGCATTTCTTATAAGTTTTTATTTCTTATATAAACAAACACAAATTGGATGAATGAAATTAATTTGAAGTCAATATCTTCTATTGTTCACGAGATTTCGAGAACCGAACGTCAATTTTTACCAAATTTGCGTACTATTGTTTGTAGATTTTATTTTTTATGAAAAAACAGACAGTTGGATTTTTATAAAAAATTTACTAAATGTCGAAAACAATATTTTCTTTGAGATAAAAATAGTTTGAAGACAATATTTTTAATTTTTGAAAGATATTTGAGTCGAAAATCAATTATTACCAACGTTTGTTAATTTTTTTTAGGTTTTTACTTTTTTGTACAAAAACTGTCAATTCAATTTTTTTTTTAAATATTACTGAATGTTGACAACAATATTTCTTGCAAGATTTAAGTACTTTAAAGCCAATATCTCAATGTTTTGAAAAGATATTTGAGTCGAAAATCAATTTTTATCAACTTTTTTTAATTTTTTTTTGTTTTTAATTTTTTGTAAAAAAACTGTCAACTCGATTTTTCTCAAGATGTTACTGAATGTTGACAACAATTTTTTTTTAAAAGATAAAATTAGTTTAAATCCAATTTCTTAAAGATTTGAAAAGTTATTTGCGTCGAAAATCAATTTGAACTAACTTTTATTAATTTTTTTTAGGATTTTATTTTTTGTAAAAAAAACTGTCAATTCGATTTTTCTTAAAATTTTACCTGATATCAAAAACATTATTCTTCGTTACACAAAACTGTTCTGGAGATAAAATCATTTTCTATTTGTAAAATTTTCGTAGCGACAAATTTTTTTTCAGTTTTTTAATTTCTAAAAAAACCATTAATTGGATTGTTTTCCAAAAATATTTTTGTTTGGTATCACGTTAAAAAAAATTATATAAAATTCAATTCAAGTCTCTAGCGTTATTTGTTCGTGAGATATTTAGGGTTAACCAAAATGTTCACCTTTTTTTAAACTGCTATGGTAAAAAAACCACCCACGCATTTCTCTTGAGAGCCCTTTATGCATCTTTCTGCACTATTATTTGTATAACAAAATTTATTTGAATTTCTTGAGCTATGGACGACGAAAAAAACGTTGTACGAACGTACGTACACACGCACGCACAGACATCTTTCCAAAAAAAAATGTATTTCGACTCTAGGGACCTTGAAACGTCGAGAAATGTCAAAATTTATGCGAAGTTAAAAACTGTCGCAGAAGAAAACCATTGATTTTTGAGTTCATATAAGGCCATAAAATATTGTTTAGAGGCTAGGCTCCCCTCAAATTTTAAACCCGAAAAATGTTGTTCCACAATTTAAATACCGAGAAAAACCTTTAAATACACCGAGTATTTAAAAGTTTTTCTCGGTCGGACTAATAACTCACACAATTTCCAACCGATTGACTTGAAATTTTGAATATAACTTTAAAAATACTTTAATACTTTCATTTTGGAGGTACGTAGAATTTTTAAAATTGTATAGTTCATTTGTTTTGATGTAATACCCGTGGCGTGATGGTTAGTGATTAGGACTTTTATGCCAGAGGTTTTGGATTCAATCCCTGTGGTCTATTTCACCAAATTACAACTACAATCACAAATTTGTAATTGTAAACTACAATTACAAATTTGTAAACCGATTTTCTGTTTCACAAACTACAAAATTCCATCCAACAAATTTGTAATAAAAGAGGCACAAAATAGGGGAAATTGTAATTTCCAATTACAAAAAAAAAAAAATCCGTTTCACCGTTTGATTTCCAGACTTGTAAACTACAATTTTTGTTCACAAATTTGTAAGTCGGCGGACAGAGACAGAGTTAGCTATAGCTATGAATAAACAACATACAATTTTTCTTGCAAGCTTAATACGTGAGAAAAAAGAAGTGTTATTCGGTAAATTTTCAAACGTTATAACACACAATGCCAAGGTTATGGAGTCTCAGTCTCATTTGCAATGCTTGATCCAATTTGTACTATTATTTCCTCCGCCTTTACAAGTTTCAAGCGAAACTTTTCATTGACGGTACGGTAATTTAACCGTACACCGTACTCAACCCTACACCGTACTCGGTGTAAAACACAAAACCGACTATATACTAACAATACATTATTCCACAGTAGCCCAGACGAAAAATGACGCACTTCGGTCAAAATACCGAATCGTCTAAACGCACTGTATATAAATACATTACCACTATATAAACTATCAGTTTTTTTGCCGTACGACCGAAAACGATTTGCAGAGACAAAACCGAATGACAAAATCGACCTAATCGGTGATTTTACCGTATACGGTTAAATGCCGTATCGTCTGAATATACTCATTTAAATTATATTGCCACTGGCTTATACGGTAAAATCGCCGATACGGCAAAACCGCCGATTCGGGATCGTGTGAACGGGCTCTAAATCACTATCGGTGCTACTATGCCTGCGACGACGGAATGACATTCTTAAACTGGAGACAATATTCTTACTGCAAATTACAAATTGTAATGAAATCTACACATCATCTTTCTATTGTAAGAAATTTTCATAAACTGAACAAAATTGTAAATATGTTTGATTTGGTGGAACACAAACTTACAAAAAACAATTTATTTTCCAAATTTGTATTTGTAAACTACAAACAAAAAAACGGTTTGGTGAAACGCAAATAATGAAATTTCTACAAATTTCCCTTTGTAATCTACAACTACAATTTTGTAAAACAATTATCTCATGAAACAGAAAAAATCAATTTTTCTACAAATTTGTTAAAAAAGCACTTGTAATTTACAATTTGTAAGTTGGTGAAACAGACCACTGACTGTCCCATCTAAAGACTTTTTCACTGGTACTACCTCTTGAGAGGAATTTGACAAATCCTCCAAGAGTAGTTCTTGTCATAAAAAGTGCTTTCTAAGATTAGCTGTGCGGATTCGGCTTAAAACTGTACGCCCCCTCCATCTCTGACAACATTACGCGCACACAGGAATGTTTGAGAGTTATAAGTCACTAGGCTTTAGGTCTAAACGAACGCCACATTATTTATTAACTTCCCATAAGAAGTTATTGTAATGGGTCCGATTTGTCAAATTGAAAATTTTGACATTTCTCGACGTTTCAAGGTCCCTAGAGTCGAAATAAAAGATTTTTAGAAAGATGTCTGTGCGTGCGTGTGTACGTACGTTCGTACGTCCGTACGTCTGTACGTTCGCGACGTTTTTTTCGTTGTCCTGTCCATAGCTCAAGAACCAGAAGAGATATCGACTTCAAATAAATTTTGTTACACAGATAATAGTGCAGAAAGATACAGAAAGGGCTCTCAAGAAAATTGCGTGGGTGGTTTTTTTACCATAGCAGTTTAAAAAAAAGGTGACAATTTTGGTTAACCCTAAATATCTCATGAACCAATGACGCTAGAGACTTGAATTAAATTTTATATTATAGGTATATTATAACTTAATACAAAACAAGTATATTTTTGGAAAATAATCCAATTAATGGTTCTTTTATAAATAAAAAAAAACTGGAAAAAAAATTTGTCACCTCGAAAATTTAACGACCAAAATATGATTTCATCTCCAAAACAATTTTTTGCAACGAAGAATAATGTTTTTGACATCTGATAAAATTTTGAGAAAAATCTAATTCACAGTTTTTTTTATAAAAAATAAAAACCTAAAAAAAACATTACTCAAAGTTGGGTAAAATTGAATTTCGACTCAAATATCTTTTCAAAAACTTGAGATTAAGGCTTCAAACTTATTTTATCTTATAAGAAATATTGTTTCCAACACTTAGTTAAATTTAAAAAAAAATCAAATCGACAGTTTTCTTACAAAAAATTAAAATCCGAAAAAAAAATTAACAAAAGTTTGTAAAAATTGATTTTCGACTCAAATATCTTTTCAAAAATTTGAGATAATGGCTTCTTACTAATTTTATCTTATAAAAAATATTGTTTTCAACATTAGGAAAAATCTTAAGAAAAATCGAATTGACAGTTTTCTTACAAAAAATAAAAACCTAAAAAAATAAATAATAAAAGTTGGTAAAAATTTACTTATGACTCAAATAGCTTTTCAAAAATTAAAAATATTGTCTTCAAACTCTTTTTATTTCACAGAAAATATTGTTTTTGATATTCAGTAGTTTTTTTATAAAAATCCAACAGTCCTTTTTTTCATAAAAAAAATAAAATCTACAAAAAATACTACTCAAATTTGGTAAAGATTGATGTTCGGTTCTTAATATCTCTCAAATTAATTTCATCCATTCAATTTGTAAAAAATTGAGAAATGCTACTTAAATTGGTAAAATTTTTTCAAACTAAACTATTTCTTTATATGAAAAATATTGTTGGTAATTTAAAATTTTTTAAGAATAATTCAGCTAACAACTTTTTTAACCCAACACGAAAACTAACAAGCTTTAAAGCAAGACAAATCGACAGACGGGATGGGAAGTTATCAGTGTGGGTCGCATCCCAGCCTCTTTTTTATTTTTATTTTTAGGATTTTCAAAAAATCTTAATGATATTTTTTCGAATTATGTACTTTAGTTTTATTTTATCCAAATAAAATGCATCCTAGTACTGCTTTAATTACTCTTACTATAAAGGATTTAACTCCGCAACAACTCAGTATCCGTATATTCAATCCAGAAAGAAAAACATTTTTAAGAAATCATCACTAAAAAGAGCTCACTATACTCTTCTAACTTGTTCTGTATTAGGTATAAAGTGAAAGAATTTCCAAGAAACTTTTACCATCCATTAAATATAAACTTGTGTCCTCAAGAGCTATACCGCTGCGTTGTTAGTTGGCAGAGGTACTTGTACGTACACTATGCTTCTCGCATTTTGTTCAAAAACTCTTTCAAATAATAATTATTAAAATCAAAGTTCTTCTACTTATCTTCTTCTCTATAAAGACGCAGCGTTTTGTGAATTTTGAAACCAAAAACAAAAAAAATCCTTCACACATTACGCATCCTATCCACAACACCAAATTATTTCGCAGCCTGAAAGCAAAAACATTTAAGCCTTTGAACTCAACAAGAGAGAGACAGAGTGAAGAGGAAGACATTTAAACTCCATAAAAGCTTTTCACAACTTCCGTTCCATGTTAAATTTATGTGTGCCTGCCTTGCCTATCTTCTCAGGTGTATAAAACGAAAGAAGAGATTGTTGAAAAACTTCCATCCAAAGACAAGAAATTTCATGGAACTCTTGGCGTTTCTATGGTTTTAAAAAATATACCTTCCTTTATATGCATAAATATACAACTTGAAGTGTGAATCCTTCACCGTACACGACCAGCAGCGCCATCGTCTTCAGCGTCGCGGTAAAAACTTCAAAGTGACATTAGCCTATGGCAAAGAATTTCCTTCCGTTTGTAGGATGAGATCTCCGTTTCTATCTCTCATGCTTTTTATTTCGTCTTCAACTTTTGACGAACGATATATCCGATAGAAATGTCCTTTATAACAAGGATTAGTGCACGCAGTTGAGGTTTTTTGATTTCCATGCTTCGCTGATTATACTCGTACATCCAACGAACATAGAACGAACGAAAGAACCAACGAACATCTTTGGAGCATTTCTAGAGCGCATCCTTCGAGATTAACAAAAAGAAAATCCAGGAATTTCATCCTTGTGTGTCGGGTCGTGTTGGTTGTGTGCTATGTTCTGTTCGGATATAACTTTAAGGATTCCCTCCATTCATTCAATATATTATACCCTCGTACGTATAATGTATGAACATTGAACACTGAACATAAAGCCAAACTACGCGAGACACTGATGCGTACAAATCTATTGAAGTTTTATCCACCATCAGAATCTGTAGAATGTGTGGTGCATCCGTGAAAACAGAGAAGGGCGGAGCAGGCTCCATTTCTGGGATGTTGGTGGTGGGTGGTTTGGCGTCTCATGATGATAATGATGATGCTGATGCTGATGGTGGAGCAGATTGAAGGTATGCACTATGAATAGGTGAATCCTTATCGTAATGACTTTTGAACATGTTGAATTTGAGAGCGCGCGGCAGCGTATGTCATGTCACGTAGTTCTACATTCCATTTGATCGAGCGCAATATACTATACGTTCAAGAATTTAACATCGTTTCCTCTGGACTTCATGAATTATTACGTGTTCGTTGTAAGGAATTTCATAATATTGAATGAAATTTGATGCATTAAATGGGTTTCTTTAAACGGTTTTATATCCAACCATTCGACAAGAAGAAGTTATCGAAATAGATTTAGAAATTATATTTCCGGGTTATGTTTTATTCTTATTCGTGTTTCCTTATTTTATCAACGAAAGGATCTAGATCAATAAGCAGATGTCGAGTGTTAAAGGATACTGAATGTGAATTGAGTGTTAAAAAAAAACAGGGGAAATATTATGGGAATGTTATTGATGTAGGGACTTAGGAAAATTGTGCAAGCAAAAGAAAAAACAGGGGAGAAAGTGGGCCACCGATGACGTTTAGAGTTTCTAAGATGTATAGAAACAAACGTGATCTTCACAAAAGCTACACCGAAGTTACAAGCAAGTGAAAAATGTTTTCCTGCAAATAAATTCAACGGATTTCAAAATCAACGATTTTGCTAACATGCAATATGAAGATTAAATTTAATAAAAAATATTAGGTTGCAAGGGAATTGCAAAGAGGCTGCATACCCTTCTCCCCCCCCCCTATCTTACCTTTATGTTTTATCGCCTTTATTCTGGGTGCTAGCACTGGATTTATGTTCAGAAGCTTACATATACAATACTCAACAAATTCAAAATTTAATTTTGAATTTTCTTAGAAACTAGACAATATAAAACAATCTAGTTTTCAGTGTTTTTTATAAAAATTAATAGGACTATCAAAATATCAAAGCCAATTCAAAACTCAATTTCACAATTTCGAAAAACATGAGCATAACTTACTTTTACTTTACTTTAGTTAGCGCTACAGCGCATTGTGCTCCTGGGCCTCAAGTAATAACTTTCGCCAGCTTACTCGATATCTAGCTTGCTGCCGCCAGTTTCGAATACTAAGTTGACGTGCGTCGGCCTCAACTTGATCACTCCACCGGAGATGAGGCCTGCCTCTGCTTCTTGTTCCCTCAGGTTTGGCGTTGAATACCTAACGGGCCGGAACTTCGATGTTCATTCGCTCGACATGCCATAGCCATCTTAAGCGTTCAACACGCAGTTTTTTGACCAGTGCTAAGTCCCTGTACAGCTCGTATAGCTCATGATTATATCTTCTCCGCCAGATGTCACTTTGCCTGTTGACACAAACCGGACCATAGATCGTACGCAGAACCTTCCTCTCGAAGATACCAAGAGATCCTTCATCCGCCTGGGAGAGGGTCCATTTTTCTGCACCATACAGCAAGACTGTGATGATACAAATAATTGGAAATGGACGCTTGTTTTTGATCCCTCTGCGAATTCCGGTTATCAATTTTCGGCGCCCAAGTTATCGTGCTCTCATCAAACATTTTCCTAATTAATTCTAAATTTAAACCAATGAAAGATTTTCTAAGAGAAAACGATCATAAATCATTTTCATAGAGCTTTTTTAAAGTGGCTCAAAAATCAAAATCTTCGACGAATACCACGGTCAGGAAACTTAACTATTTTTTTGTGAATTTTGACACTTTCAATTGTTTGTTGATGCATGTACCGTTTCATTTTTAATAATGACACAGTTTTTACTTTTCAAATGCCAAAAGATGACAGGTGTTCAAATAGCTAGCATTTCAAAATTTAACCTCTTATTGGAAAACCCTATACTCGGGTGTAAACACATTTTACTTTAAAAATTTTTTGGAACATTTTGGCAACCCTCAAAAATTGTCTTTTGTTATTTTACATGAATCATTTAATTGAATGGGGATTTTTTTCTCATTTAAAAATTCCAAAAACGTTGTGGACGTGTCGCCCCACAAGTTTTCAATTTGTCTTCGTGATCGTATAACAAGCATTTCATCAGCAGAGATCTTAAATAATAATCTGTAGTGTAGGAAATTTATTGCCTTTCTGTCAAGATTTGGAAGCAAACAGCTTCATTCTTCATTTAAAGACTAGCAGATGACTTACCTCTGTCATAACATGTGAACGTGTTAAGCCCATCGTTAACAACCTGATAGGTCCTTATCAGTGTAGTCTTAGACCCCTTTCACACCAAACGAATCCGAATCAATCAGAATCACTCCGAATCAAGTTGAATCTGATTCGTCATCTCCACTCTTTCACACCAGCTGAATCAACCTGAATCTATAAAAATCCTTTCATCTTCTTTTTGTTTTCCTTCTTTTAGTTGCTCTCTCTCTCGTATGCTTGTTGATTCAAGACTGACCGGACGAGGAATCTGACAGGTTGAATCAAGTGCGACCTCGAATCAAACCTGATTGAACCAGATTCTTCCGGTCTGAAGGCGGGAAAAGAATCCCTTCACATTTAAACGAAGCGCTCGAAGCCGAATCTTGGTCAATCAGATTCAACTTGATTCGGAGTGATTCTGATTGATTCTGATTGATTCGGATTCGTTTGGTGTAAAAGGGGCCTTAGATCAGGAAATTCCACAATCCATCAAATATTCACGTTACGGCAGATCCTGGAAAAAACCCGCAAGAACATCAAATCGACACCCACCATCTTTTCATCGATCTTAAGGCCGCATATGTCAGCATTTACAGTAAAGAACCATGTCTAGTTTTGGCATCCCTACAAAACTCGTCCGTTTGTGCAGGATGACCATGGAGAATTTGCGCTGTTCCATAAAGGTTGGAAACAACTTAACAGAACCTTTCGATATCAAAAAAGGCTTTAGACAAGGTGAAGCTTTGTCATGCGATTTCTTTAACATCGTACTTGAAAGAATAGTGCAGAGCTCCCTCATCAACACTAAAGGCACTATATTTCAAAATATATAGGCTAAGAAAGCAATTGAGTAGCAAAGCCAGCTCTCGAGGGACCAAAGTGTCACTATATAAGATCCTCATCATCCCCGTCCTGCTATACGGTACAGAAGCATGGACTATAACAAAAGCGGATGAAAGCACCTTGGGTCGTTTCGAGAGAAAAGTTCTTCGCGTGATAAAAGGTGAGTGGAGGAGAAGATGGAACGACGAGCTGTACAGCGACGTAGACTTAGCCAGAAGGGTAAAAGTCCAACGACTAAGATGGCTGGGTCACGTAGAGCGCATGGAAACCAATTCTCCGGCCCGGAAAGTCTTCGAATCCACACCCAGAAGATAGTGCAGCGGTAGAGGAGATATCTAGCTAGGGACCGAGCTAGATGGAGAAGTTTGTTGGATGAGGCTCTAGTTCACACAAAACTGTAGATCCACCTTAAGTAAGTAAGTAAGTAAGATGACAAAACAAAAGAAGGGGTTGGTGGAGGTGTCTACTCTGAACGACTGAAATTAAGTCTCTTATTACGCCTTCCCAATCATTGTAGCGTATTCCAGGCGAAACTTTTGGCGATAAAAGAAGTCTTGTCCTGGCTTAAAGAAAACGTGATATCAATATCTGATATCCGTATTATCTCAGATAGTCAGGCCGCTATCAAACCTCTGGACTCTGTCTCTACAAACTCTATAACAGTCCATAACTGTCGCTCATCTCTAATGGAGATGGCACAACAGTTTAATATTCACCTTTGTTGGGTGCCGGTCCATAGAGACATTCCAGGTAACTGTAAGGCAGATGAACTCCCAAGGAACGGTACAGTACAGCCCATTCTATTACGTTTGTAAACTATTGCTAATGCAAGACGCTATGAAGAAGGCAAACACCAGGTGGAACAACATCACCACGTGTCAGGTCACAAAAAACATCTGGCCAACACTAAATTTAAAGCGATCAAGGTGCTTGCTAATATCTCTAAGCAGATCGCATATAAGCTCAATAATAGGTGTCATAACCGGACACTGTCTAATAGGAAAGCCCGCCACGTGGCTAGGTGTAAATGACTTTTGCAGAAGCTGTATGGACGAGGAAGAGGAGGGAACAGTTCTTCACCTTCTCTGTGCCCTGCACAGAATTCTTCTTTAACGATCTAAATGATCTAAATCATATTAGCATAATTAGCCTCTCACGTCACGTAAGGGACTCAATAACTGGTTCCATTGAGCTTAGGAGGAATCCTCAAGATTCATGTGGTATCACAATGGGCCATTAAACTGGCCTAAGTGTGTCCGATTCCATCATGGACAGCCAATTTAACCTAACCTAACCTAAGTAAGATGACTTACTTCACCACCGACATCACAACCTTTAATCTATTTTTTTTTTTTTTGAGTTCAAGATTCTCCAAATGGCCAAAAGTGTACTATTTAAGCCAAAAATGGTAGCTCTATAGATGAATGGTCCTGTAACGCCGGAGGTCTGAATTCAATACTTACCTGTCCCATCTAAGTCTTTTCTTACCGATACTGCATTGAAGAAATGTGTCACCTTTTCTTAAGTCTCTGTAGCATAATTTGGGTAATATGCCATTCATAACAACAATAAGTCTTTTCGTCAGAATTCAACTTTATCATCGCTTGAACACTTCTGCAATGTTTTATGTATCTAATTGTTCTTCCCATATTTGTATAAACAATATTCTGTTGAAGTAGACAGATTGCATTCCCACCCTAAATCAATTCAGGTGTATCATTTTAATTTCCAAAAATATGTATAAACTTGCTCTAGAGATTCTTTTTCCAGCCGCACGGCAAGAATGTTAAATACTTCTACTATGAACTCTGATTTTCCTTTCTATTTCAATGTTTAAAACATTAAGCACTGACATCTCTACTCTAACGCTTGCAGTGCTTTTAAACTGGTAACAAATTTAGTTCAGTTATAACCCTTTCATATTTCCAAGTTAACATAAAATCACACGGCTACAAAACTGGGTTCTTAATAAGAAATGCGCCATCCATTTTTTCTTATTTTCTGACGGTACTCTGCCGTCAAGTTCAAGTTGTTATTATCAGGAATAGTACATAATAGTACAGCATAAATTGAAAACCTAAAATGGCGCCCAACAAATGGTATTTCTTTTACAAAATGATGAATACTAAAAATCTTACAATCTTTATAATATGAACACAAAACTAGGTCAATATTCATACTCAAAAATTTTTGAAATCACTATCTATAAAATTTGAACAACATATCTCTTTCTCTCTCTAAGTGAGTATTGCTTTTATTCATTCCAAACCACTCATAGTTTTCAAAATCATCACCTGGAATTGAATTGTTTCTGCATCACTTAAGTGAAATTCAATGAATTTTTCAATAAAGCCAATCCCAATTTCTAAGATTGAAATAACAAATATGTGAAAGCAGATAGATACACAATCCAAACGGCACCTGCAGATAAGTGATTGAATGATTGAACTATGTACAGATATGGAAAGAAAAAGCCAAGAGCCGGAGCGAGTGTTGCTCAAATACCTACATATATTCCTTGTTGCGTTTTGTGTCGCATCTATTTGACAGTGGTTTGGAATTGGTTATCATCGGGAAAAGCTCTATCAAGGATAAGATTCCTCGTATCTAAAGAATCTCAGCACATTTTACTGCAAAGCCATTGAGTCGTCCGTAACATTGTCGTCATCGGCAACGTCGTCGTCGTGCCTCGCGTTTTCGTCACTGTTGCACTCCGCCGTTAACCTCAATCTACCATCATGTTTTTCACAAAACAACTTTCGTGTTTTGAAACATTTTGCTTTCTATACTGCCAGAGAAATACACACACGTCTTTTTGATAAAAATTTAATTTCAAGCGTCAAAAGTGCCCCAATCCTGTCAGATAATTTGGCATTGACATCGTTTGCTATACACATGTCAAAGTCGATGCATGCAAGTGGATTGGATGGGGGGATAAGGAAAATGTTTATATGGGAGAAAGTACAGTTGTTGCAAAACTATAAAATTGAGGAAAATCACAGAATATGTGAAGCTGGGAGCAGAATAGATTGATTTTTAACGGATTATTCATCACAGGAAAGTACAAAATGTGCAAATATGAGGCACGACGCGAACAGCCAAAAGGCTTGAGTTTGAATATTTGACGCTCGACGATCTGCATTTTCACGATATATTTTTTTGTTTGCTCGACAGAAAAATATATTTATATTTTATGTAGGGAGCAACATTGATGATGTCAATTGATTGTTTTGAATTTTATAAAGGTATCTACATGTGACAGATTTGAATTGCAAAAAGAGCACTAACCCCTGCTGGGTGTTGTAGCTGCGCTATATAAACAAAAAAAACCTGTGAATAAATTTTGTTTCTCATTTGAAGCAGGCTTAAGAATTGAGTGGCAGATACAACACTGTTTTTCAAAACCGTTTCAGAGAAAGACATGGAAATACACAATCATTGATTTGATACTGTCTGCTTTTTTTTATTTATTGGAAAGGTGTTGACGAGGTTTCACCAACAACTTTAAAAATCCGAAGATTGTACTTTTTGTCAACATGTGTTAAATGTAATCCTAGTTTCATGAGGTATATTTGTCCGTTCAAGGATTTCGTAAATAAGGCCTTAAAAGGAGAAGGACAAGTACATATACCTATTCTGTCATTTAGAGGTTTCTTTTGAAATCATAGTATATTTTGACAACGCCAGTTTTTTGGAACGAAATCTTGACAGAAAATCAATACCTCTGTGGAAAAAATAAGTAAACAACGTTGGGAAATATTTAAAACTGATTCGCAAACACTGCGTATTTTGAAAGAAGTTTGAAAAAGTTGAAGCACAAAAAGGGTCCGATGTACAAAAGTTTATGTAAAAAGTTCGTGAGGCTGAATTGCTAGTGGACCGCTTTGATATCGCTTCTCAATTGATTTATTACAAAATCAAATTCGCATATCGTATTATCAGCCGTTTTTGCCTTTTCACTTTGCTAGCTCTGAGCCGCGATTTGTCAATTCGTACATTTTACTTGCGACATATATGTCCTCGCTCTAACACCCTGTACCATTGAGTCGAGTGAGTTTAGACATGGAAATTTATTCCAATTAAGTTTTCGTTAGACAAAAAATAATACCGTTTTCATACAAATTTTTTGGTTAAAAATCTAAAGTTCGACTTTCCTCAAGAATGGCCCGATGATTTTTGTAAAATATTGTCAAAATTTTGTTTTCTTTACGTATTGCAATATAAAAAAATATATTTTTGTATTCCATCATAAAACCGTTTTAAACTTCCCATAGGAAAATATTGTAATCGGTCCGATTTGTCGAATTGAAAATGTTGGCATTTCTCGACGTTTCAAGGTCCCTAGAATCGAAATAAAAGATTTTTAGAGAGATGTCTGTGCGTGCGTGTGTACGTACGTTCGCGACGTCCATAGCTCAAGCACCAGTAGAGATTCGACTTCAAATAATTTTGTTGTACAGATAATAATACAGAAAGATGCAGAAAGGGCTCTCAAAAAAATTGAGTGGGTGGTTTTTTATTATAGCAGTTTGAAAAAAGGTGAAAATGTTTGTTAACCCTAAATATCTCACGAACCAATATCGCTAGAGACTTGAATTAAATTTTATATTATATATTTTAACGTGATACCAAACAAATATATTTTTGGAAAATAATCCAATTAATGTTTTTTTTATAAATCAAAAAAACTGAAAAAATAATATTTGTCACCTCAAACATTTTACGAACTAAAAATGATTTTATCTCCAAATTTGGTGCAACGAACAATAACGTTTTCAACATCTGGTACAATTTTGAAAAAAAAATCGAATTGACAGTTTTTTTTACAAAAAATTAAAAACCAAAACAAAAAATTAACAAAAGTTGGTAAAAATTGATTTTCGAATCAAATATCTTTTCAAAAATTTGAGATACATTCTTGAAATTAATTTTATTTTATAAAAAATATTGTTTTCAATCCATCCATTTTTTCTTATTTTCTGACGGTACTCTGCCGTCAAGTTCAAGTTGTTATTATCAGGAATAGTACATAATAGTACAGCATAAATTGAAAACCTAAAATGGCGCCCAACAAATGGTATTTCTTTTACAAAATGATGAATACTAAAAATCTTACAATCTTTATAATATGAACACAAAACTAGGTCAATATTCATACTCAAAAATTTTTGAAATCACTATCTATAAAATTTGAACAACATATCTCTTTCTCTCTCTAAGTGAGTATTGCTTTTATTCATTCCAAACCACTCATAGTTTTCAAAATCATCACCTGGAATTGAATTGTTTCTGCATCACTTAAGTGAAATTCAATGAATTTTTCAATAAAGCCAATCCCAATTTCTAAGATTGAAATAACAAATATGTGAAAGCAGATAGATACACAATCCAAACGGCACCTGCAGATAAGTGATTGAATGATTGAACTATGTACAGATATGGAAAGAAAAAGCCAAGAGCCGGAGCGAGTGTTGCTCAAATACCTACATATATTCCTTGTTGCGTTTTGTGTCGCATCTATTTGACAGTGGTTTGGAATTGGTTATCATCGGGAAAAGCTCTATCAAGGATAAGATTCCTCGTATCTAAAGAATCTCAGCACATTTTACTGCAAAGCCATTGAGTCGTCCGTAACATTGTCGTCATCGGCAACGTCGTCGTCGTGCCTCGCGTTTTCGTCACTGTTGCACTCCGCCGTTAACCTCAATCTACCATCATGTTTTTCACAAAACAACTTTCGTGTTTTGAAACATTTTGCTTTCTATACTGCCAGAGAAATACACACACGTCTTTTTGATAAAAATTTAATTTCAAGCGTCAAAAGTGCCCCAATCCTGTCAGATAATTTGGCATTGACATCGTTTGCTATACACATGTCAAAGTCGATGCATGCAAGTGGATTGGATGGGGGGATAAGGAAAATGTTTATATGGGAGAAAGTACAGTTGTTGCAAAACTATAAAATTGAGGAAAATCACAGAATATGTGAAGCTGGGAGCAGAATAGATTGATTTTTAACGGATTATTCATCACAGGAAAGTACAAAATGTGCAAATATGAGGCACGACGCGAACAGCCAAAAGGCTTGAGTTTGAATATTTGACGCTCGACGATCTGCATTTTCACGATATATTTTTTTGTTTGCTCGACAGAAAAATATATTTATATTTTATGTAGGGAGCAACATTGATGATGTCAATTGATTGTTTTGAATTTTATAAAGGTATCTACATGTGACAGATTTGAATTGCAAAAAGAGCACTAACCCCTGCTGGGTGTTGTAGCTGCGCTATATAAACAAAAAAAACCTGTGAATAAATTTTGTTTCTCATTTGAAGCAGGCTTAAGAATTGAGTGGCAGATACAACACTGTTTTTCAAAACCGTTTCAGAGAAAGACATGGAAATACACAATCATTGATTTGATACTGTCTGCTTTTTTTTATTTATTGGAAAGGTGTTGACGAGGTTTCACCAACAACTTTAAAAATCCGAAGATTGTACTTTTTGTCAACATGTGTTAAATGTAATCCTAGTTTCATGAGGTATATTTGTCCGTTCAAGGATTTCGTAAATAAGGCCTTAAAAGGAGAAGGACAAGTACATATACCTATTCTGTCATTTAGAGGTTTCTTTTGAAATCATAGTATATTTTGACAACGCCAGTTTTTTGGAACGAAATCTTGACAGAAAATCAATACCTCTGTGGAAAAAATAAGTAAACAACGTTGGGAAATATTTAAAACTGATTCGCAAACACTGCGTATTTTGAAAGAAGTTTGAAAAAGTTGAAGCACAAAAAGGGTCCGATGTACAAAAGTTTATGTAAAAAGTTCGTGAGGCTGAATTGCTAGTGGACCGCTTTGATATCGCTTCTCAATTGATTTATTACAAAATCAAATTCGCATATCGTATTATCAGCCGTTTTTGCCTTTTCACTTTGCTAGCTCTGAGCCGCGATTTGTCAATTCGTACATTTTACTTGCGACATATATGTCCTCGCTCTAACACCCTGTACCATTGAGTCGAGTGAGTTTAGACATGGAAATTTATTCCAATTAAGTTTTCGTTAGACAAAAAATAATACCGTTTTCATACAAATTTTTTGGTTAAAAATCTAAAGTTCGACTTTCCTCAAGAATGGCCCGATGATTTTTGTAAAATATTGTCAAAATTTTGTTTTCTTTACGTATTGCAATATAAAAAAATATATTTTTGTATTCCATCATAAAACCGTTTTAAACTTCCCATAGGAAAATATTGTAATCGGTCCGATTTGTCGAATTGAAAATGTTGGCATTTCTCGACGTTTCAAGGTCCCTAGAATCGAAATAAAAGATTTTTAGAGAGATGTCTGTGCGTGCGTGTGTACGTACGTTCGCGACGTCCATAGCTCAAGCACCAGTAGAGATTCGACTTCAAATAATTTTGTTGTACAGATAATAATACAGAAAGATGCAGAAAGGGCTCTCAAAAAAATTGAGTGGGTGGTTTTTTATTATAGCAGTTTGAAAAAAGGTGAAAATGTTTGTTAACCCTAAATATCTCACGAACCAATATCGCTAGAGACTTGAATTAAATTTTATATTATATATTTTAACGTGATACCAAACAAATATATTTTTGGAAAATAATCCAATTAATGTTTTTTTTATAAATCAAAAAAACTGAAAAAATAATATTTGTCACCTCAAACATTTTACGAACTAAAAATGATTTTATCTCCAAATTTGGTGCAACGAACAATAACGTTTTCAACATCTGGTACAATTTTGAAAAAAAAATCGAATTGACAGTTTTTTTTACAAAAAATTAAAAACCAAAACAAAAAATTAACAAAAGTTGGTAAAAATTGATTTTCGAATCAAATATCTTTTCAAAAATTTGAGATACATTCTTGAAATTAATTTTATTTTATAAAAAATATTGTTTTCAACATTCGATGAAATTTTGAGAAAATTGAATTGACCGTTTTTTTACAAAAAATAAAAACCTAAAAAAAACAAAAAACATTTGCTTTCTACTCAAATATCTTTTCAGAAATTAAAAATATTGGCTTCAAACTAATTTTTTCTCACTAAAAATATTCTTTTTGACATTCAGCAATTTTTTTAATAAAAATTCAACACTCTATTTTTTCATACCAAAATAAAATCTACAACAAATAGTACCCAAATTTGGTAAAAATTGATGTTCGGTTCTCGATATCTCGGAAATAATAAAAGATTTTGACTTCAAACAATTTCTCATTTATCCAATTTGTATTTGTTTATATAAGAAATAAAAACTTTTTAGAAATGCTACTAAAATTGGTAAAAATTTGTTTTCAACTAAAAATCTCTTTAACAAAAATAAATTTTGAGATCAAACTATTTCATTATATGCAAAATATTGTTTGTAATGTTTAAATTTTTAAGAATAATTCAACTGAAAACATTTTTAACAAAACACGAAAACCTAAAAACTTTTGGGCAAGACAAATCTTTTATTTTTAAATGTGCTCAAAAACTAATGAACACTTTAGTCCCTAAATAACTTCACAAACAAAATTAGGCCAAACCTGTAAATGTGTTTTCGAAAAAATGAATTTCATTCATTTGTTCACACATTATTTTGAATTTGTGTACAATTTTCTTAAATGGCGCCCAACGTGAAACTTCATGTTAATGTTTCTTTTACGGAATATGAAAACTTAACACACATTTTTGTATAAATTGTTCAAATGCAAAGATGATTACGAAAAATAATGAACACAATAATAAAACCGTTCACAGAGTTCGCGAGATATTGCAATTCAAAAAAGTGTCAATTTTAACCTTTTAGCATTTTTAATTCAAAATAAATGAATTATCAATTGTTATAGACAGGCATCCTGGGTGACAAGTGTGGCATACATTTTGTTTTTATTTTTTAGTTTTGAAGAGTCCTGAATTCATAATTAGGTATCTACTTTAGCGTATGTTTATGAAAAAACCACTAAACTTGTTAGATTTTCAATGAATGAATGAAATTCATTGTCAGGCAAGCTGTTCCATTATGTTATGACAACTCTAGCGAACTGCGTATTTTACACTTCGAGTAGGTAGGTACCATTCCAATTCCACCAATGTTACTCTTTTGAACCAAACCACCACATAGCACCCAAATCATCATCGCATTCAACAAAAATACAGTACATATTCATTATGGGTTCAGTTTAATGTAAACATAAGTTGAGTAGTCTACTTTAAGCAAAGCAATATATGTACATAACTATACACTACATTTATACAAATGTATATAGAGATGTATGACATGCTTTTATGCTCACATGCACATACAATAATTCTATATATGTACATACCAAATTGGCCAATTTTAAGCTCAAACAAAGCGATGTTTGCACTTCTGTTCGTGCAACAAGCGTAAACAGTAAGTTTTCGGTTAAGTATAACACAGATATGCCAGGATTTTGTGTATAAAATACAATTTTACTTGTTTCCACATACACTCGCTGTCTACACTTCATACATATGTACAATGTACATAGCTACAACAACTACGACTTGTGAACATTCTCTTTCAGAATTTGTCATTTTTTAAATTTATTTTTGTTTATTATCGCATCCAAAAACCATTCAATTTCATATATGTATGTATGAATGTCATGTATGTATGTGTGTACAGGATACTCTGGAGTTTCAAAAATTCATTTTATGCAACAATACGACTTCAATGTTTTGTTTTCAACTATATGAGGGAAAATTCGAAATATACCAAAAAAGTCCTTGATAGGAATGCGTGTACCACGATATGCGCTTTGAGCTGAATTTGTTCAATGCACATATATGTGTGTACATACACGTATGCATAGTATCTGAATTGAATTGCGTATCTATAATTCCATTGCGAGTATTAAGTAGAAATTTCCTAGAGGGATTTTGTATTCTCATATAGGGTCATCTCAATATAACCAAAGCCAACGCAACTACACGAATCGATACAAGTACTATGGCTATCTATAAGTAGTGTTGAAAAATTGCATTATTTTTCGATTACAAATCAAAAATTTGAGTTTTTCGATTGAGAAATTAATTTTTAAATATTTGATTTTCAATTTTATAATATGTTCCGAATAAGATATGGATACTTTTTTTTGTTTATATTCGGTTAATTAAACAGATGAACAGATTTGCCTTTAAGGGGTTATTCAATATTTGTATTTTATTAAATTTCCTACGATAGAGTTGTGAAAACAAAATTTTAATGTTCATCTTCTTTTAAATGCCTTATTCACTGTTTTGTACCTCTTTAAAATTGATTTGTGGACTTTAAATTAAAATAATTGTTGTCTAGGAATTGGAAGATTTTCTAAGAAAATTTGAAAACTTTGACAGTTGACTACTGATTGTTGCCATATTGCTTAGGTCACATTATCTAATAGAGCAATAGAAGGCAATAGAAAAATGAGGGTGAAATGCATTTCACACTTATAATTTTCCATTGGTGCCCTCAAAAACTGTCAACCGATATACATAGATATATGTATGTACAATATATTTATAATAAAATTCATGTTCAACGTAAGTTAATTGTTTTTTTAACATCACATAGGAAGTTATTGTAATGGGTCCGATTTGTCAAATTGAACATTTTGACATTTCTCTACGTTTTAAGGCCCCAAGAGTCGAAGTAAAAGATTTTTAGAAAGATGTCTGTGCGTGCGTGTGTACATACGTTCGTACGTCCACACGTTCTCGAAGTTTTTTTGTCGTCCATAGCTCAAGAACCATAAGAGATATCGACTTCAAATACATTTTTTATACAGATAATAATGCAGAAAGATGCAGAAAGGGCTCTCAAGAAAATAGCAGTTTAAAAAAAGGTGAAAATTTTGGTTAACCCTAAATATCTCACGAACCAATAACGCTAGAGACTTGAATTTAATTTTATATTATACATTGTAACGTAACGTGATACCAAACTAGTAATTGGAAAAAATTCCAATTAACAGTTTTTTTATAAGTCAAAAAAACGGAAAAAAAATATTTGGCACCTCGAAAATTTTACGAATAATAAATGATTTTATCTCCAATACAATTTTTTGCAACGAAGAATAACGTTTTCAACATCTGGTAAAATTTTGAGAAAAATCAAATTGACAGTTTTTTTACAAAAAATAAAAACCTCAAACAAAAAATTAATAAAAGTTAGGAAAAATTGATTTTCGACTCAAATATTTTTTCAAAAATTTGAGATTATGGCTTCCAACTAATTTTAACTTAAAAGAAATATTGTTTTCAACATTCGGAAAAATTTTGAGAAAAATCAAATTAAAAGTTTTGTTTACAAAAAATAAAAACCTTAAAAATTAACAAAAATTGGTAAAAACTGTTTTTCGACATAAATATCTTTTCAAAACTTTGAAATATTGGCTTCAAACTAATTTTATCTTATAAGAAAAAATTGTTGTCAACATTCGATAAAATTTTGAAAAAAATCGAGTTGACAGTTTTTTTTACAAAAAATAAAAACATTAAAAAAAAACAATACTTGGTAAAATTTACTTTCGACTCAAATAGCTTTTCAAAAATTAAAAATATTAGCTTTTATTTCACAGAAAATATTGTTTTCGATATTTAGTCATTTTTTTATAAAAATCCAACAGTACGTTTTTTCATAAAAAAAAAAATCTACAAAAAATAGTACGTAAATTTGGTAAAAATTGATGTTCGGTTCTCGATATCTCTCAAATTAAATTCATTCATCCAATTTGTATTCGTTTACCTGTATAAGAAATAAAAAATTTTAAGAAATGGTACTAAAATTGGTAAAAATTTGTTTTCGACTAAAAATCTATTTAACAAAACTAGATTTTGAAACAGGTCCGTAAAGCTGGAAACACCACAATTGAATTTCGAAATTCTAATGATGCAGAAATTAAGGGCTCTTTTTGTGCTAATTTAGTGCTCTAATCGTGACTTGGTTCAATATATCCCTTCCCCCTTAAACTTGTGGTGTTCCCTGCTTGACGTCAAGCTGGAAACACCACACGATTAAATTCATAATTTCAAAAAACTGATGATGAGGGAATTTAGGGCTCTTTTTGGGCTCCTAAGTTAGTGAAACCCAATTTGGTATCTCAAGCCCTTACCCCCTTAATCGCGTCGCAAAGTTGAAATTTTTGGAGACTTTCTAAACCAAACAAAATTTTAAAAATCTAATGATGGGGTAATTTAGGGCTCATTTTATGCTAGTTTAGTGCTCTTATCCCTGTTTTTTTTTTCAAAAATCCCTTCCCCTAAAAATTAATTTCAAAAGTTTTTTATTTTATTTAAAAGGTTAAACTGATATAGCATTCCTGGAGGTGCTTATATTATGGATTATTTATTCGAGGGGGTGAATGCAACTGCCTAATTCGAGAGAATACTTTTTGTAAAAATATCCGTAAAAGAACGAAAGATCCAAAACATTGGAGCGGTGCTCGAGAAATTCAAATGTTTTTGTTACATTTCTATCGCCTATATCTATGGCCTAGCTATTTAGTGGATTCTGTCCAAATGACTTACATACACTTGTTATAGGGGCAATTGCCCAAACATGTGATGTATATTTAAATTTTGGACGAATGATGGCTTCCAAAAGCAGAGCCAGATAACAAGCGATAAAAAATTCTTGCACTTTCGGAGAAATTTTAAGCACCTAGCAGCATTTTATGCATTTTTTATGCATAGGTACAAAAAAAATTTGTATTTTATTGATTTCCACTTTGTTGCAAAAAGTTTTTTTTTTTTTTTTTTCTTCGCAGGAAGGTGAGAAATCTTCAGAGACACTATAAGCCCGATGCTTATAGTAGTGTCAGATTTTTACTGACTAAAACTCACCTCCCTTATCTTCTATATTATTACTACAACTAAGTCCAGCTTAACAAGTAGTTTTAGCGTCATTTTGTTCGCGTTTTGTCAGGAAGCTCCCCAACGAGAGGACCTGAAGATTCCACAAAATTCGAGTGGAGAGATTAATTTGTTTGCGCTAGATCAGAAGGTCTTGTTCGGTGCAGACGCCGAAAAACGAACGCCTCGCTAACAGATTGTTGGATTAAGTTATTACTATGATTTCTAAGTCGTGATCTTAGCTCTGTAGCAAATTTTTTAATTTCGTTTTCTACATATTTTATATTTAAATCTCTATGTAAGTCGCTATTTCTTACATACCATGGAGCATTTACTATTATTTTAAGTACTTTGTTTTGGTATGTTTGCAAAATTTGTATATTTCTTTCGTTGGTACAACCCCAAAGTTGTATACCGTACGTCCAAACTGGTTTCAGTACTTGCTTATAAATAAGAAGCTTGCTATAAACGCTTAGATTGGAATATCTTCCAATAAGCCATGTCAATTCGCGGAGTTTATTTTCGAGTTCATCGCGTTTCTTTTTTACATGAACTTTCCATTTAAGTTTCGCGTCTAGAGTCATGCCTAGATACTTCGCTTCATTAGCGCATGGAATTTGCACAGAATTTATATAAATAGGTAAGTTATATACTTTTTTATACGTAAAATTTGTGTGCGTCGATTTCGTTTCATTAAGAGCAATTCGCCATTTCTTTGTCCAATCCGAAATGCTATTTAATGCCTTTTGAAGCTTAGAGGTTGACGTTTCTATTGAATCCGATATTGCGAGTACAGCTGTATCATCGGCAAAAGTGCCTAAAGTTGTGCCTTCTGTTTGGAGTATATCTCGGGTATAAAGAACAAACAAAATCGGTCCAAGGACGCTACCCTGGGGAACCCCAGCGTTTATTTCTTTAAACTCCGAATACTCCGTTCCTTGCTTAACTCGAAAGAATCTATTTTCTAGGTACGATTCAAGAATGTTATATATTTGCTCTGGAAAGACTTTTAATTTATATTTTAGCCCGTCATGCCAAACTTTGTCAAAAGCTTGAGAAACGTCAAGAAATGCAGTTGAGCAAATCTTTTTTTCTTCAAATGCTTTTTCAATTTCGTTAGTTATTCGGTAAACCTGATCAATTGTCGAGTGATTATTCCGGAAACCGAATTGGTGGTCGGGAATTAAACGTTTTTCTTCAATAATTGGTAGCATTCGTTTAAGAAGCAATTTTTCAAATATTTTAGATATAATTGGTAAGAGAGAAATTGGTCTGTACGATTTTTTCTCATTCGGTGGCTTACCCGGTTTGGGGATCATTATTACTTCGGCGACTTTCCATTGCGTGGGTACGTAAGCAAGTCTTAAAGCAGCGTTAGTGAGCTGTAAGAGCTTAACCATTGCTTTTTTAGGCAACTCTTTGAGGACACGACCGTTAATCAGGTCGTAGCCAGGAGCTTTATTATTTTTCTGCCGTTTTATTTCCTGGACAAGTTCAGTCAAAGTAATATTCCTGATAGAAAAATTTTCCGGCGCTGGTTGGAGCTCTCCGTCATTAGTTGCAAAAAATGCTACTTTTATCTAAGAACTGGACCAAGAACAAAATAAAAATCGGAATTCCAACCTTATTTCAATCACGCCGCATAAATTCATCAACTTTTAAGCAATATACGATCCAGGGGGGTCATATAAGCCATAAAGCTCATACTGTTTAGTTGTTTAAGCAAAGATTGCATCTAGTTAGTAATTAAACGATATTCACCAAAAAGGTGGTTTTTCTGTCAAAAACAACTAAAATCTTTGCAATAGTCTTAAAGGTTTTCACAAAATCAAAAATTTGGAACAACTGACCTGGAAATTGAGTCATAAAAAAATACGCTAGAGAATTCTTCAAGATACTGTTTTATTTTCCTAGGAAAAAAAAAAAACAAATTTTTCTGGCAAACTCTCTCATTTTTTGACTTTTTAATACAAATTTTTTTAAGCGATTTTCTCATTTATAGAAATGTCAACAAGAAAAGAATACATTATTTCGGAAAAAAAGGTACATTACATATATTTCAACACAATTTATAACATTTCTGCAAGAAATGCACTCAAAGCCCATAGAAACTATTGTATGTTAGCTTTTAAATAGTTCATATTTAGAAAACTGCTGGAATCTGGGAATGCTTTTGTATTTAAGGAGTCGTCCAAAGTAAATATAGTTAGGCTGGACAAGAGTGTCAATTTGTCACTTTAGCTCTTGAAATAGAAAATGTAAAGTGAAGATGTATTCACAATGTTGTTATTTTGTCAGCCTCCTTTAAAGAACATGTTTAAGCGGTACTCAAAAACTCTTAATATTAAGTGTGTGACCTCCCCCCCCCCTCATTAAAAGTGTTGATCCACCCTTGTTAAGGCAGGAGAGAGCACTGAGCTTTTAAAGAATTACGTTTTGTCGAGACCGAATTTACTTGAAAATATCAAATACAATTTGTACTGAAAGGTTAAAAAGGTAATTTCTTATCAAACCAAAGGAAATTCAGCAATGCCAAAAGCAAGTATTTTCGAAAAAAAGCTTAGTGCCAAAGTCTATCAAATGTCTTTTTATTTTGTATCAAAGCAGTGTGAAGTCAAAACCCTGACCTAATTTTTTTTTTAACTTGATATGCCTTATTGGTGTGTCCATCGTTTGTTCAGTTTATTAGTAAACAAGCTTTTATTTTCTATAGGAACACCCCCAAAATTGAAAAAAGTATTCTACCATCCACATTAAATGATTTAGAATGATCGCAAGTAGTAGGTTCGTTTGCCCACAAGCTTCTACAAAAAAAAGTATATCCTAACACCCTTACTATGTCTACCAATCTGAAGAGTTCGTTTGTTTGAAAGCGCTAATCTCAGGAACTACTGATCCGATTTAAAAATTATAAATAAATTAGGTGGCACAATAGCTCGTAGTATATTAGCACAGAAGCCCGTTGATATTAAAATAAAATAATTTCACTTATTTTACTTAAACAGCCAAATCCTCGACTTTACTTTAGATTGAATCATAATTTAATATTAATGTTTTTTCTAAATCTTTACTCAAGGTTTATTGATCCTTGATGTTTTGTCCTTGTATACAAGAACAAATAAATGAGAACACTCATCAAAATTAATCAAACACAGAACTAACTAGAGAACGCGTTTTCCATTCAAACAGGGTTCATCACATTCAATTTGTATTAATTACAAGACTTTTGATGACGGAAGATTCATATTCAATTTAGTTCTCATTTTATTAGTTCATATTTTTATTTTATGATAAAAATGTGCGTAAAAGAACTTTTTTTGAAAAATAACTGCGATTCAAAAATGTATTCCATTTAATTAAAATAACTGTTTTCAATCAACATCTTTTATTAAAAATACAAATTCTATCAGAAAAGTAAAACCATCAAAGCTCTCATAACATCTCACTCGAAATGCATGAAAGTGAAACAAATATCAAGAGCCTTTTGTTTGTGACTTGTGAACCAATTTTTGTTTTCATTAAAAGGTGGTATTCTTCAAAGAATCATATACGGTGCCTTTACAATATGAAATTGAAGGTTATTTTTACACCACCAGTTTTACTTTCAAATCAATTGATTGATACCTCGTTTTGAAGCCTTTGAAACGTCCTGTGAATCGATTCTTAATGTTCTTTAATATGTAGATACATGTATGTAGTAAATAAAATAGTTACACGGATCTTACCACTTGTTCTTCTGTTATCAATTTGACAATTTATACATTTTTAATTAACACAAAATAACGATGTCCTATTGAGAACAAATTTCAAAAGTTAACATCCATAATTGATATTGAACAAACAAAGCATGTTCAACATGTTTAACTGCGAACTCAAAGTTGATTGTTGCTTTTGGGTTTTGCATTGTCATTGTTTTCCATTACACAAATCAATCAAAGTCAGAGTACAGAGACTACACGACCGGTGTATTCAGGTTACATATTTGAAATTTTTTCTCAGAACACTGCTTTAAAATTGTAGGGCTTTAGTTTTTATATTTTTACAATAGTCATTTTGAATTTGAAATAAGTAAGCTTCAGAACTTTTGGGCACGTTAAATGCGAATTTCATTAAGTTTAAGAAATGTTTGCACTTATTTCATGTGCACGAACGTAAAGAGATTTTAATCAGTTTGAATAATTGGATGGTATTTGTTAATAATTTCTAAATAGCAAGGTTTAAATTTGAGTAATTAAAACAAATATTAAAAAGAGGCTGAATTGCGACCCACAATGATAACTTCTACTCCGTATTAAAAACAATGTTTTGTGTGAAACATAAAAATTGAAGTCAATATTTTTCATTGTTCTCTCGAAAACAATTTCTTAAAAGTTTTTTGTTGTTTTTGAACGTTTTAGTGTTTTGTAAAAAAGTTGTTAGTTGAATTTTTCAAAAAACTTCATTAAAAGTCTGCAACGATATTTTGCATATAATAAAATAAGTTCGATTTCAAGGATTTTTAGACGAATGCCAAATTTTAGCAGCATTTCTTGAAAGAAATAAGAACATTAAGAACATTAGTTTAGATTAAAAACAACATTTTGCATTGAATGAAATAATTTTTAAGTCAAGACCTTTATAATGTTCTCGAAATATTTACCAATGTTGGAGTTTTCCAAAAATTTTAATAAATGTTAAAAATAATTTGTTTTATAAGATATCATTAGGTTTAAGGTAAAATCTTTAATTTTTTTAATTACTTTTTACCATCTTTTAGTAGTATTTAAGGTTGTCACTTTTTGTAAAAAATTCGTTATTTCAATTTTTTTTAAATTTGACCAGATGTCAAAAACGTTATTTTTCGTTGCATACAATTATTCTGGAGGTAATATAATTTTGTATTCGTAAAATATTTGAGGTGATAAATATTTGTTTTCAGTTTTTTTTAATTATAAGAAAACCGTTAGTTTATTTTTTTTAAATTATATTAATTTCATTTCGCAAGTCACATAATAAAAAAAAGGCTGGGATGCGACCCACACTGATAACTTCCCATCCCGTCTGTCGATTTGTCTTGATTAAAAGGTTTGTAGGTTTTCGTGTTTTGTTAAAAAAGTTTTTAGTCGAAAACCAATTTTTATCAATTTTAGTAGCACTTCTTAAAAGTTTTTATTTCTTATATAAACAAATACAAATTGGATGAATGACATTAATTTGAAGTTAATATCTTCTATTATTCACAGGATATCGAGGACCGAACATCAATGTTTACCAATTATACGTACTATTTTTTGAAGATTATAATTTTTATGAAAAAACTGACTGTTGTATTTTTATAAAAAATTTACTGAATGTCGAAAATAATATTTTCTGTGAGATAAAATTATTTTGAAGCCAATATTTTTAATTTTTGAAAAGATATTTGAGTCGAAAGAAAATGTTTACGAAGTATTGTTTTTGTAAAAAAAACTGTCAATTCGACTTTTCTCAAAATGTTACCAGATGTCAAAAATTTTATTTCTCGTTACATATACATAATTATTTTGAAGATAAAATCATTTTTTGTTCGTAAAATATTTGAGGTGACAAATATTTTTGTTCAGTTTTTTTGATTTACAAAAAAACCGTTAATTGGATTTTTTCCAAAAATTTATTTGTTTCGTATAACGTTACAATAATATAAAATTTAATTCAAGTCTCTAGATTGGTTCGTGAAATATTTTGGGTTAACCAATATGTTCACTTTTTTGCATTCGTAAAAAATTTCGAACTCGAGATTTTAATCAAACATGATATTACGATGGTAGAGAAGTCAAAAAAAGTGAGTGCCGCGATTCCGTCCGGTCTGTTTTGTCTGTCTGTCCACGCTCTCTAAAATTGTATTTCTTAACTTGGCTTCTTTTAGTAAGAAAAACATATTTTTGTATTGCTTCGGAAATGAACCGCCCATAGAACCGTTATTTTGTTTTTTAATTTTCTCAGCAACTTATGAACCGATTTCAATAATATTGCCTTAACAATATTTGATTACCAAAAGTGCAATTTTTTTTGTTTGGATTTTTAAAAAAAATATTGCATTTTTTTCAAAATTCTACATCTCAAAAACGGGTCAAAATTTGTTTAAGAAATTCAAATGTAGAGCGTATATTTACAATCACTAAACAAAAATATTTTTAGAACAAAATTGAAAAATTGCATATATAAAAAATTAATTTAAAAAAAAACCGCTCTAACGATTTTCGAAAAAAAAAAATTAAAAATCAAGGGCTTTTTGATTCATAAAATGGCATTAAAATTTTTGAAGAAAAACTTATTTTTCAGGTAAAATTTTGAATCTTTAAATTGTTTTTTTTTTTTAAATTATTTTAACTGTGTTAAATGTAACCCCCTCCCATCTCACCAGATCAAATCCTGTGCTAAGCCCGAAAGAGCGCATTATTTTGACAAAATTTTAATTAATTTCCTATCTTTTATCCAAATTAATGCATTTGATACATATTTATTTATTTTTATAACTATAACTATTGTAAATACCAACGATGGTCGTGTAGCGCCACACAGTGGGGCAACTTGTATGGGAGAGCGGAAAAAACTCCATAAAAACTAAACCAATGAACCGATTTGTTTGAAATTTTCAGGAATGATAGTCAATAATAAGACAAATTTACACTATTAGTCTCCGCTCGATACCCTGACTAGTTTTTCTTGTTTTAATACAAAGCTTTAATTTTTGTTTGAACAGACGTGTTCTTAGTTCAATAAAATTTGAACTACTTGAACGATTTTTATGAAATTTTACAGACATGTAGACGTAGATGATAGTATACAGAACAACCAGTGAAAAATTCAACCCACATGTAAAAAAAGCGTTTTAACAAATGTTATTGTTTTTAGAAAGAAATGAGGGAAAAACCGAAAGAATGTTCCATTTTTCTCTACTTCATTTTATTTTCATGTTATTATATAATATAAAGTACAGTGTTTTAAATCAATTCAGTAAACATAATATTAATTCAATTTAACTAAATTTAATTCTGAAAAGTAAAAAGGAAACAATTATTGGCTCACATTATCAACTGGAGTGCTTCGTCACTGAAAGGAAGGTGTTTTTTTTGGTTTCAGGTCTCATGTACGTTTTGTAGGGATCTGAAGACTCTAGAAGCTTATGCAATACATCCTCGTTCGTGGCCTTACGGGAACATTTTCTTGTAAAATGAAGGCGGTAGTTTTTAAAGTCTTTGTTTCTACTTTCTTGGGCATCCTTACACTTTACAATTTTGTTTGTTGTTGTTGAAGGTGTTTAATATAACAACAACTACATATACTCTCTTCTTCATTGCTTTCGGAACATTGACCTTGAAAGTTTTTAATGCAACAACAACAACATGGTGGTCTACCACAAATTCATACTTTCTTTGTAATAGACCACCAAATTGTTGTTGTGACATTTAAAACTTTCAATATTTATTTAACGGTGAGAAAGCAGTGCAGACTGCAATTTAATTTTTGAAGAGAGGAATGACTTTTCAAAAGATATTATAAATACTTATAGTCATTTCTCAGAAAATTAAAAAAAATAAAGCTAAATTGTAATTTTCCTTACAATTTCAGTTTTTCGCTTGTTTTCAAAGTCCGATTTACAGGGTTCAGTTTTGTTTTAAGATAACTTCAACTACCTTTATTTTGCATTAGAATGTGTAGAACAAAACTTCATACTTAGTTTTAAAAAAAGTAAAAAATGATTTTATAGCCTTTTGAAAAGTCGCTTCTCAACTCTTATTTTTATTACTTTGTTCGGCGGTTGTCTGTAGTTGTCAATGAAATTTATAGGAATATTAGGTAATAGTATAAGCTTCAAGAAAATTACAATTTTAGACCGGAGCTCAGCGGAGCTTTTTTTGTAGGCTTACAAAAGTTCACATTATCTGGTTATTTTTTCTCACTCGCTCTATTATTTTTATTAATGTTATATTTTGAAAATGTGGGCTATTTTAAATTTTTGTATTTTTTTGTACTATATGAACTACAAATGTGGTGAGTTTCATACTTGTATCTTTACAAATAAAACCACAGCAAGCGAAAATGTTCAGTAGTTAAAACATATGACTTTTGTGTAAAATAATATTGTTGAACTTCCTAAGTCTCTCAGAGCCACAAACGAAAATGAAATAAAGAAAATGAATAAGAACTGTTTTCTCTGATTATTTATGAAAACAATAGCATATCAAATATCCCAATAAATAAATAAAAAAAAATGGAATTTTTTCCCTGTTCGCCCCACTGTGCGCCACTGCATCGGATTAACGAATTTGATATATTTAATCAACAAACTATTTTAAAGTGTCTATCAAGAATTATTATCTTGGTACCTTTGTATATATGATTTTAAAATATTATTCTTTAAGAATAAGGTCGTTTCACACATATTTTACTTGCCTTCGCCTATATAAAAGAATAAATACTTAGTACACGTTAAAGAAACGGGCCAGAAAGAGTATTTTCTATTAGAATCACTTTTTCAACGTATAAACCATAGAGGAAATATATTATCTAGAGTCCCGACTGGTACCCGTCTTGCCTGAAACACCCTCAAATTTTATTTGAGGTAACTCTCTTAAAAGCCCGTAACAACTACATAGAATCTGCATTTTCCCATAAGAAATGCACGGGACAACTAACACACGCTTATGCTAATGGGCAAAATTCGCTCAATTTAGTTTGTAGGCCGAAAGAGAGCAAACCCATTAAGTCGGGACTCTAGATAATATATTTCCTCTATGGTATAAACATTATACCTACATAGGTATTACGTACAACCTCTACAACTACTGCTTACGTGTCACTTCATAACTAAAATCCAAAACGCACAAGAGCCTGACTGTAAACAGCATATGAATATAGCAATTTCTTGTACCTGTTCGTATGCTTTGTTTTTTTTGTTTGAACTTTAGCAAAGAAAATAAACTAAATGTAATAACTCCATGTTTGCGCTGAAAACTTGTAGGAAAGAAGGAATGTGATTAAATTGTAGTAAGTACCTTCTACCTACCAATATCATCCTTCATTATCATCTTAAACATGTCTTTATCTTTCCATCTGCATAAATCTGAGCACGTTTTAGACACCTACCTAACTACACAACCAATAGACGATCGCTTTACAATTTAAACATACATGTTCTTCCTCTTTCTTATCTTCAGATAATTTATTTTCCATCCTGGTTCTTCTAATATGAAATTAAAATAAAGATATCCAAAGGAAAAAGCTTTAAACGAAGTAGTTGAATACACAAGCAGTTGTTTTCGTTAAGTATGCTTACAAGTATTTTTCATTTCCGGGATGAGTTGTCTTAGGATGAGTTGTGTCTTGGGATAAATCGCGTCTTTGCATATACAAAGAAAATACCTGGATAAGTTCATTCAAATACACAAACCATTTCCTTAACATAATATTTTCCGAGTATTTCATATTTTTATTATAATAAAAAGTTAAGTTTTTTCAACAAATTATAAACTAATATTCAATAAAATACAATTCGCATTATCTACAGAAAATCCTTTTTGTTTTGACACCTTATTTGTTAAAATTAGTTCCGTATGGGAGCCGAAAAAGGGAGATATGCTTACGAAATAATATAATGATGATGATTCTAAACTAAATTTCTATTGAATTTTTGTTTTCAAAATCCGTTATCTCGAAAAAGAGTCCACATTTTTTTACGAAATTCAAATCTAAAACGTATTTACTTCACTAAACAACTGCATAACACAAATATTTTTAAGAAAAAATGGAAAATTTGTATATGTATGTATATAAAAAAATTAATGTTAATAAAACCGGTCTAACGATTTTCAAACAAAAAATTTGTAAAATGGAGTTTTTTTTTGACAAATCAAATGTCATTTATATCTTTGAAGACTAACTTATTTTACAGGTATATTTTTAAATCTTATATAAGTACTTTTTTAAACAGACTCTTTGCATACAGGAGCAAGTTCGTGCGACCCAGTCGTGCATTTTATTTTAAGTTGCTATAGTGAAAAAACCACCCACTCATTTTTTTTAAAATTCCTTTTAGCATCTTTATGTGAATTCGATATCTCTATTGGTTCTTGATATATGAACGACGAAAATTGGCATTTTGAAAGTACGAACGTTCAAACGTAAGAACAAACGCACACACAAACATCTCTCACAAAATCTTTGATTTAGATTCTAGGGACCTTGAAACATCGGGAAATGTTAAAAATGTTAATTCGACAAATCGTACTGATTTTAATGACTTCCTATGAGAAGCTAAAAAGAGATATTTGAAAATATAAATCTTAAACTATGTTAACATCATTTTCTTCTTAAATTTCTATTTGTCTAGGAGCCAAGAGCAAAGATTTTAACTAACTCAAATAATCATATGCATAAAATGTACACTTATTCAAACAATCGAATTGTTGTATTGAAAATTCCTTACTCCATTTAAATTTTTCAAGGCAAATGTCCATTAGCATCTTCTGTAGTATAAACGTATACAAAACTTAATTATGGTACAATAATGCATATTATACGATTCACAACAGTGTGCCAGGATGCAGTGTGTCGTTCTGCCTCTTACGGTGTGCATGTGCAGTACACAAGCACAGATCCTTGTTCTAGAAAGTCCAATAATTAATTTTCAGAACGTTAAATTTATTCCTTTGGTTCTTGTTCATTTCAATTAATGGGACGGTTTAATTATTTAAATTTGTAAACAGGAAAAAGGATATTCTCAATGCAGTGGCGATATCCATCGATTCAAGTCACAATTCGTTAATTGGTTGTTGAATATCATTGGAATTCGGCAGTCGATTTCAACCTCAGATATACATATGCAGCTACGGTAGGCGGTCCAGATATATTTACATATATATTTTTTATTCTTCGGGAGGGAACCATCATTATCATCGGAATCATCCTCATCATCATCCAGAAATGGGAATTCGATTTGTGTGGCGGTCTTTATAAAAGGATAATACATACACTTATTATCTCTGTAGATATGCTATGTGTACATTATAATACTCCAACGAACGAGTGAATGTCCTGCAGGGATATATTCTGTCTACTCGTGTATGCTATGGCCGGCAGCACCATCAGAGACAGCCAGAGCATCAGTGTTGCAAGGGATATAATTAAATATTTATTGCAGTTTGCAGCAGGTGTGATACATATGGATTCTGGAATGGCACACAGTGGTCCATGGGTCAGCAATACTTTATGAAGAGTTTTATATTTTCATTTTTTATGGCGTTTCATGAGGCAGTAAAACAAAAGTAAACACCTTGCTACAGGACAAAGGATCCTCCGAGGAAAACTTAAATATATATACATATAAGTTTGGAATATCTAGAAATGCAGGTAAATGCAGTAGGTTATATGGACTGCAGTAATATACCTTCTGTGGGGGAAGAAAAATGTGTCTCCTGTTGGATGTACGATGTAAGCCTTATTTTTTTTAATAAATCAACCAAAAATTTGGTAATGTGATTGCTCGTAGAAATTGGAGAACAAAGGAACCAAAAGTGACTCAACACTGTCAATTATTAGTCATTGTATTTTTCTTTAAAGTAAGAAATTCAGGGGGACATTTCATTTTACGATTAATTGAAACCAAATGAGATTGAAAAGCAGACACCTCCTCTTGAAAGAGTTTTATAGTTCTTCGAAAAAATCAGGAAAAAATCCGGAGGAAAACGGCTAACAATTATTGATGCTTGTATATCTGATATCATTACCGTTTAATAGAACTCTCCTTGATAAATCCTACGTTTTTGAGCTAGATGAGCAGGTACAGTTGAGGTGAGGTTTTGATTTCTCCTCTTCTTCATCCACACAGCTTCTGAAGAAATCATTTAAGAATACGCCAAGTTGCGAAGTGTTCATTAGTGGTAAAATGGATAATATGTGTAATGAGAATAAAAAGAAGCCTGACTATCTAAAAAAAATCAGGACATCAGTTGCTGATGTCACGTTTTCTTTCAGCCAGAACAAGACTTCTCTTACTGCCAAAAGTTCCACCTGGAACACACTATAATAGTTAGAAAGGCAGATCCATCAGTATTAAATTTGATTCACTGTCATTCCAGGAATGAAATCTATCATCCCAAGAAGAAATGAAAGGTTTAAAGATCTAAAAGTTTTTATCGAACTATAGTTGGGAAATATTGTAGAGCGTTTGGTAAAATAGGAAGGTATGTAAGGGGATACCCCTGTACACATTGGTTTTTAAGTTTGTTTTTTCAATCAGAATTAGAGGTTAAAACAGAGTTGATTAAAGCATTCCAATTCTTCATGTGCAGCTAAATAAAAGATATCTTTACTTAACAATACGTCGGAAATAGAGATCAAACATATGGGCATTCCTTAAAGAGCGAGTATTAAGTGATGTAAGAGTTTGAACTATGGTTCTTCGCCTATAATTTTCAAAGCTCTTTTTTGGATTCTTTCCAAAAGGATAAGAAGATTGTCGCATTTGACAAAATTTCCTATATATTAGAATAATTCAGAAGCAGAGGTTGAAAATTGCCCCTCTCTACAACATCTCAAAGCCATTACGCCATAATTAACTTTCAATTTGGTACACTCAAGTACTTACCAAACTGTCTTTCCAAATTTATTAAACTTTACTTTAAAAGAGTAAATGCGAGAAGTCTTGATAAGTTTGTCCTCTTTTAAACAAAAAATAAGTGAAGTTTTAAAATTTGCATTAAGTCCATAGCTATAAAATGGAATAAGAGCATTTTCAATCAACTTCAACACGACCTGAAATGAAAGTTTTCTAGATATAAATATTTTTTTTTTTATTTTTATTTTCAAAACCACTTGTCAATATAGGAAAAACCTATGCCTGGCCAATACAATTTTCTCTTCTGTGTCCACTGTTTCGCTGTATAAAAGCTATAGTCCACAATCTCATAACCTTACACCATCGAAGCTAAAGGTTTACTTTTCATTTTAAAACTTTATGACGAATAACTTTTTTAATATCAAAAACTCTAACACAAAACACAACAAAATAAGATGAATAAGAAGAAGAAAATATACCTATAACAAGAAAATGTCCTTACGGACGCACTCTGAAAGTATTATAGCTTCTTCCCAAGACACTGTCGAAGTATTCAAAAAGTAAAAAAGCCTCCAACTTAGAAACACAAAAAAAAACAGCAACAAAAAGCCATCATCAAACAACAACAACAACAACTGCAGCAAGAATGGCAAAACGGAAAAAAGTGGATACCTAACACAAGAAAATTCTTTTACCAATAATCGTATTTTCCCGCCACACCCGTCCTTAAAAAATCCCATAAACAACAACAACAGCAAAGAAAAAATAAACTTATAAACTCGTAAACTTCTCAAACTTTTCAATTCCGAGCCAACGCTCTCAACCACATCGACCGTTGGCCTGCAAAAAGAAAACAAATTTAAAAAAAAAAATGCTGCAGAATATCCAAACAATAAGGACTCGAACCGACTCGGCGCGACGCGGTGTGGTGTGGCGCAGCAAGGAAAAAGTTAAAGAAACCGCGTTACACTGAGATTTTTGTTTGGTTTTTAGTTTGTTTTTGTTTTCAAAAAAATCCCACGAGATAAAGAAAAATATATGAAACCGTGTACCAAGAAACTGTGAAAAGTTTTGAATCTATGCCGGAAGCCAGATATTGACCTCTTGGGAAAAGAAGAAAGCCCATTTTCAAACATCCTTCCACAACAGCCAAAGAGTTACAAGGAAAAACCGGTAAACGCTCTTAAAGAAAGCAGGCTTACCTTGAAAAACATATCCTGGCCAAATATAGTGATGAGATGACACATTCTTCTTCAAGGTTCTTGGACAGCTTAAGAGAAAGGCTCTTTCTAAGCCTAGTACCTGTTTACTGCCTTTGCGATATTTTCTACCACATTTTTATACGCGAGAGAAAAATAAGAGCTGATGCTTTTTAGTGTCACTCATCATCATATCGTCATCATGTTTTCCTTTTTTTCTAAAGGATCAAGCATCAGGATGCTTAACAATCCATTTGTGTATAAGCGAGCAAACAGCAAACACAAAAAAAAACACAACCCAAGTATTTGAATGAGTCTGGTTGGGAAATATAAGACCTTTTGCATTCGTCCGGGGTACTAAAGCGTTATCTGTCTAAATAATGACATCCGCTCTAGGTACCTATGTACATGGAAAGTGTTGTGCTCTGTTGAGCATTACCGGTATATCGTTCCTACCTACAATATGAAAAAAAAGCCGACGACGACGATGACGATGACTATGACAACAACTAGTAGGTAATGTACCTACCTACTATCTGAGCTATACTACTAAAAGAAGAGAATGATGATGCAGAGGAACTATAGCCTGAATAATGCTTTGTAAATATCCACACACCAATGGATATATGATGATGTATTCTATGCAAAGTGTCCTTGTGGAAATATAATGTGTGCTAGCTTAAGTGAATAGGTAGGTAGGTAGAATGTTAGATATAGTCGAAGCATGCTTAAAGCGCAAGGATATGCATTAACCACATAATAGCTCAGCAAAACTATAGACTAAATATTTATAATGTAAAAAAATCTTAGGGAGTGAAAAAAAATCCAGGAAGAAAAAGGATTTTTGAAGCTAACTACATTTATAATTTATTTAAAATGAAGGTTGGTGTTATGATAGTTTAAAAATACAAATAAAATTTGATAAAAAAAAACTTCATCGAATTAATTGTTGCTAATAATATCTTTTCTTTATTTAGGTGAGAGTGTGATATCCTTAATCCTTGATGATTCTGCAATTAAAAAACTTACTTTATAATTTTGAAAATTTGCCTGATACAAAATAAATCCTGTTTCCCAAAGTTTAAAGAGAATCACTACCTTCACAGAATAGTGTTTAGTGATGAGCTTATTTCACGGTTAAATGACTTTGTTAATAAGCAAAATTGACGTTTAATAAGCGAAAATAATCACCAAGCTATTAACAAACCATATTAAATTATATTTTAGAAAATAGGGCCTGGGATGTGACCTACACTGATGAGTTCGCATTTCAGCCCGTCTGTCAAAGTTTTGTTAAATATTAATAACAACATTTATATAAGATACAAAAACTTTGAACTCAATATCGTTCTTTGTGTTCAAGAAAGTTAAGTCGAAACCCAATTTGTAACTTCCCATAGGAAGTTTTCAACATCTGGTAAAATTTTGAGAAAAATCGAATTTACAGTTTTTTTTTACAAAAAATAAAAACCTAGTTTTTTTTGCTAAAAATTAAAAACCTAAAAAAAATTAACAAAAGTTGGTAAAAATTGATTTTCGACTCGAATATCTTTTCATAAATTCGAGATTATGGCTTCAAACTTATTCTGTCTTATAAGAAATATTGTTTTCAACATTCGGTAAAATTTTGAGAAAAATCGAATTGACAGTTTTTTACAAATAATAAAAAAGCTAAAAAAAAATGAAAAAAAGTTGATAAAAATTGATGTTTGACTTAAATTTCTTTTTCAATATTTGGCTTAAAACTAATTTTATCTTTTAGAAAATATTGTTGTCAACATTCAGTAAAATTTTAAGAAAAATTGAATTGACAGTTTTCTTACAAAAAGTAAAAAGCCAAAAAAAGCATTACTAAAAGTTGGTAAACATTGATTTTCGACTCAAATATCTTTTCAAAAATTAAAAATATTAGCTTAACACTTATTTTATCTCACAGAACATATTGTTTTCAGTAAATTTTTTATAAAAACCCAACAGTCACTTTTTTCATGGAAAATTAAAATCTACCAAAAAGAGTACGCAAAATTGGTAAAAATTGATGTTCAGTTCTCGATATCTCGTGAACAATAGAAGATATTGACTTTAAATTAGTTTTATTCATCCAATTTGTATTTGTTTATATAAGAAATGAAAACTTTTAAGAAATGCTACTAAAATTGGTAAAAATTGTTTTTCGACTAAAAAATTCGTTTACAAAAATAGATTTTGAAATCAAACTATTTCATCAAATGCAAAATATTGTTATTAATTTTTAAATCTTCTAGAATAATTCAACTGACAACTTTTTTAACAAAACACGAAAACCTACAAACCTTTTAAGGAAGACAAATCGACAGACGCAATGGGAAGTTATCAGTGTGGGTTGCATCCCAGCCTCTTTTAATTAATTTAAATTTGTGCACTAACAACAATACTGCAACATTTCGTAATTCGATAAAATTTCTAATTTTCTGAAATTTCAATAAAAAAGATCTTTTGCCCAACTTAAGGTTTGTTTTCTTCGTTTTTATTTCACAAACTGTCATTTTTAAAACATTTTCATATGCAACATTTTTAATGAAAGGTATTGCTGGCATTTTCTACCAAAGGATTAAAATTTATAAAATGTTAAATATTTAGGAAATCGTCAACTTGTTAAATTCTAAGCTGTTAACAATAAGTCGTTTAAAATTTTACGCCAGTCATTGTTAAAAAAATGTTTGTATTTTATAAGCACTTTCAAGGGATGCTTAGCATGCTCTAAGTAAATGTATTTAAAAGTAGTCAACTATCACTCTTTAGAGATTTGAACCTAATCCTAATCTATTGACTAAAGTTTTTTTTCTACGGGGACTACCTTTTTGCTCCAAAATTGATTCTTACTATAAAAAAAGATCTTTAATTAGTCTATCAATTTTTGGCATCAAATTGCAGAAATATTTGAGAATTTTAATGATTTGAAGGTAAGTAGCCTTGGGATCTGGGCCTCAAACAGACCTTCCGGGCTAAAGCGTTGATATCCATTCTCTATACATTTCCCAGTCATCTAAATCGTTGAACTTTTATTCTTTTGATTAGATCAGTTTCGCTATATACAGCCTGTCGCGTATAGTTCGTCGTTGTTTTTTCTGTTCCAAGTTTTATCATGAAGACCAAAGATCACCCGAAGAATTTTTCTTATTGACCGCTTGATATTAACTATTGAGTTTTATACAATTCTTTCTCGAACGAACTCGCATGACAGTGCATCGCCTTGTCTCAAAAGCTTTAGAGATCGTTTCCGACCTTGATAAATTAGCACGCATATTCCATCGCCGCCGTTATGCACAAATGATATGCGGGGCCTTGAAATCCATGAATAGATGGTGGCTATCGAAGTTTGAAGTTCGTGCTTTTTTTCCGAGATCTGCCATAATGTGAATATTTGGTCAAAGTCTGAAGCCACACTGATATAAAGTTGTTGACGAACGGCTTCAAAAGTTCACATAATACAGCAGTAAAGATCTTATAAGCGAAGTTAAGGAGAATGATGCCCCTGCAGAGGCTCTCTTTTCTTAAGGATTAGGCAAACTATGCTGAGATTTCACTCATCGGGCATGCAAAAATTAATTAAGCTTCTAAAAAATAAATAAATTTATCGAAAATAAAACAAAATACAATAAAAAGGGCCCAAGTGCACTTAATATCAGTTTTCATTCTTTTGTTATTAATTCAAACTGTACAAAATTTTTATCATTTCCTTAAGCTGTGTTGTCATTCTCTGGTTTAATGATTTTGTAATTATTTAAGCAATAAAACAAATATGAATTTCATCATAAATAGCAGTTATGTATAAGTTTTAGTAATATTACTTCCTGTTTGGTCAGAGTGCGTTAACCTTCTACACAAGACGCACTTATTCTCATCTGTTGAGCAAATTAATAAAATTATTCTTACATTACATTTTCGTCCTTTTGATTCAGTGAAGGTATTATTCAAACAAAGTACGTTATAAGATATGTCATATGGTTAGGTTATATACATTAAAAACATATGTGTCATCGCACGAAGTCATTCGTAAAATATGTGTCTTAAAGAATAAAATATTCGTCTTTGCTCTATGGTGGTGCTCCTTTGTGCAGATGGATAAATGTTACTTATAATAATAACTTTTACGAGAATATGCTTTTGTAACATAAACAAAACACAAAATGCTATTAACAAAGTTCCGTATAATCAAAATAGCCACCATACCGGATGTAGTAAAAGTATAGATACTAAATGCTCAGACATTCTTTGGTTTAATTAATTAGAAACCTTAATGGAAGTATAAAACTTATGTTAACTAAAGTAAAATGGTGATTTTTTGTTTTGCTTTTTCTTGAAGATGCCTTAACAGACAGAAACATTGCTTAATATATTTATAAAAATATACAAAAAAAAAACCCTTTAGCTAAGGATAAATCGAAAAACAAAGCAATAAACTGATATCCATTTATTATGGGCAAGTAAAAGAAACACAAAGTACATAAATAACTAGAGTAATTGTTATGGTATAGCACTGTTGCCATTTTTTTCAGTCAAAGTGACCATTTCCCTTTTTTTATACATCGAAAAGGTCATTTATCTCTTTCACCATTTGAGTTTTAATTAAAAAACCTAGTACTCAACTTGGGATTACACACTCCAAATTTTGTAAACTTTTAAGCAAGTGTTAAAGGCAGGTAAATGTTGCCCTCTACCAAAATACAGCTCTGTCAGAATTTTCACGAAATGAAGATCTAATTTTTTTGGACTACATATGTACATAAATAAGACTTTTATCTGTCAGTTTGAAGGATCGTTTTCGTTAAGAATTCCAACACAGACAAATTTTTAGGTGAATCAGACGATGCATGAAACTAATGTTTAGTTTTCAAAACCCAATCACATTTCAACAAATATTTGACAGCTACTCTGACACGAAAAAGAGAGAACATCTTAACAGTCAAAACAACCATCAAAGAAAATACAAAAAAAAACAGCAGAAATAATCCCTTCAGTCAAACTGACAGATAAAGCTTGTATTAGTGTTGATAAAAGAAGAGGCGAACATCTCAAAACACTTATTACAGTATTGATAATTTAAAGAAATCATAAATGTAATTGAAAAATCAAAGACAAATTGATTTATTTTACCAATGAAAAATCGCTAAAGTATTGGAATAATGAGTTTTGACTTTATATCAAATTACTTCTAAAAAACTTGAATAATGTCTGAAATTTTGATAAATTCAATCCAAGCTATTTTAACCTTTTTTAAAACTATCAAACACATGGCAATACCTGTTCCTATTTATTTTTCTAAGATATGATAAAAACACAAAATGGTCACCCTATATTTCGTCTTAGAGTTAGAAAAGCATAACGCTGGCGGTTTTAAGAATATCCTCGTAACAGACAGGAAAAAAATGTATAATGTGAAACTTTTATATTTTGTTTTGTGCACATTAATCTATCGGGATGTTATAAGAAGATCTGATGCAATTAGGGGTTATTTAGGATGGTTTATGTGGCATTAAATGATGTGAGTCTGTCAAGAGATACTAATAAAAATTAATCCCAAAGTTTCTCCCTCATATGGAAACGTATCTTTTATGCGTAAATGCAGAGAGTATCCTGTTGATATAGGATTATTTTGAGTAGACAAATACATATGTAGGTAACCTCTCGTTAAATTAAGAGCTGTTAAAGAAAAAAACAAAAACTTCAAATATGTATCTGAAGGTATACCTACATATATCTATCTGGAACTTGCCAAAGTGAAAGATTAAATATGTTCGGTCAAGAATCTCTCTATATTATATGAAACCAAAAGATTTATTAGTCTCGATATTTTAACTACATTTTAACTACATAAATAGGAACATAGCTTGATATTTGGGATATCAAAACTTTTGAATTAAAAAATTAATGAAACAATAAAATCTTTTGTGATTAAATGAAAAGACCCATAAAAGTTATTATGAATAAATTTTCTGTTCATTTTATTCTAAAAGATAAAAGTTGTTAACACATCAAAAATATCATAATAAACTTTATAAAATAGAAAATGAACATTAAATTTAAAAAGAAAATTGTCCATCCAGATTTTAAGTTAAAATAAAAATGTAATTCGGAAGCAAACTTAACGAAGCCCAAGAAGTAATCATAAATATAAAATGTTGGCATGAAAATTAAGTATATGCTAGTTCCTAAGAATAACACTAGTCTAATTTAATTTTTTATTTAATTTATTTATTTATTTATTCATCAATCAAAGAACAAAATTCTCTTATAGACTAATAGATAACAATGTTTCAATATGCAATAATATATACAACAATGAAAATAACAATAATATATAAATATATACAAACTTCAAGTAGATCTAAGTACATTTAAAACATACATTTTAAAGGTATCTCTAGTGCAAATTCTAAAAAAGTCCAAACTATTACAAACTGAATTTGCTTCTCTGATGCAACGTGAAATCGGTTCATTACGACCATAGTTAGATCTATGAAATCGCTCGTAAAAAAGAATATTACCTCTGGAATTAAAACCAGGAACACGAATAGATATAAGTGCAAGAAGTTGAGCACATTTAATATGATTATTAAGTAAATCTCTAATAAACATTGTCGCAAAGTATGCACGCCGATTTGCCAAACTCTGCATACCAAATAAAAGACATCTAGTTTCATACGATGGAATAACAATACCCCAATGAAGTTTATAATACATAAACCTTGAAATATTTCTTTGGATTTTCTCGATTCTTACAATTGAATTATTATAGTAAGGGTTCCAAACTGTGTTGCAGTACTCAAGCAAAGATCGAACGAGAGAAAAATAAAGAGTTTTTATGGTATACGGATCTGTAAATTCTTTACTATTTCTTTTGATGAAACCTAACATTTGGTTAGATTTATTTATGATATAGTCAAAATGCGAAAGAAAAGAAAGCTTAGTATCAAGGATAACACCTAAATCTTTCTTTTGTGATACACGATCCAAAATAGAACTATTAATTTGATACTCGTAAAAGATTGGAGAAATCGTACGAAAGCAAGACATAACTTGGCATTTTGAAATATTAAGATATAAGGAGTTTATATTACACCAATCTGCCAATTTATTTAAGTCATCATTTAATAAAACGCAATCATCACAACATTTAATACAACGATATAGTTTAAGGTCGTCCGCAAAAAGAAGACACTGAGAATTTTGAAAAATGTTGGGAATATCGTTTACAAAAAGCAGGAACATTAAAGGGCCTAAGTGGCTACCCTGAGGGACACCAGATGGAACCAATATCTGATTAGAGTGATATTCGTCAATCTTAACGACTTGAACTCTCGATGTTATATACGACTTCAACCAATCCAGAAACTTAGAATGAAATCCTAGTTTCAAAAGTTTGTGTAATAGAATATGATGATTAACGCGGTCAAATGCTTTAGCAAAATCAGTAAAAATTATATCGGTTTGACTATAAGATTCAAAATTATTTATTATATAGTTAGTCATTAATGTAAGATTAGTGGTTGTAGATCTTCCAGATATAAAGCCGTGTTGGAAATCGGATAAAAAATCTTTTAATTGAAAAGTGAGCTTGTCACAGACTAATTTCTCAAATAACTTAGGAAGAGCAGATATTTTGCTGATTGGTCTATAATTTGTAATCTCTTGTTTAGATCCAGATTTAAAAATTGGTGTAATATAAGACAGTTTCCAACATTCTAAAAATTCACCTTTCGAGAGCGATAGGTTGAAAATGGCTGTCAATGGAATAGCTAAAGATGAGGCACATTTAAGCAATAAAATTTGTGGGATCCCATCAGGGCCTGCATTTGTGTTGTTATCTAAACCTAATAAGGCTGATTCTACTTCAGAAACCGTCAGAACCATAGACCCTATGTTAACGATAGAAGAAACTCCTGGTATACAAACATTCGTTGCCATAGTCTATAAGGCTTTTTTATTGGCAATCAAATTATACTCATCCTAAAGTTTTTCGATGGTCATAATTCGAAAAAAAAAGTATATCAAACTTTTTGAGACTTTCTTCCATTAGAATTCCTGATGATTTAAGTTCTATTGTAATGCCTTCAAGTTCATGAAAAGTTTTACACATACCTTTATTCTTAAATTTCTATTTAATAATTTTAATAGTGAGATATAAAATTTCAAGCAAAAAGTTCATTATTGAATCAAATACGTAATTACATTTAGAAGAAATTCAATATCACAAATATTGAAAGTTTTTCGTTCAGTTTGGTAAAAATTGTTAGTTCTTGAACTTAAAGAATTTTCTTTTAATCGAATTACAAGAAAAAGCATCTGTTATACATATTTATAGAGTTTCGTTAAAATTTTGACGAGTTTCGTAAAATTTTGTAAGTGTAAAAGAGAATCACATAAACTTCTTGAGTATTTTTTAAAAGAACAGCTGAGGTCATATTTCAATTTTTATCTTCAGTTAATTGTATTTTTTGGATCTTCTCAAAATGTTTCAATGTTGTTAAATTTAAAAATAAAATAAAAAATAAATTAGGTGACGCAATATTCTGAACTAGGGCCTAGTGACTTATAACTCTCAACCATTTCTGTATGCGATTAATGTTGTCAGGGATGGAGGGGACCTACAGTTTTAAACCAAATCCGAACAACTAGTTTAAGAAAGCGCTTTTCATGACAAGAATTACTCTTGGGGGATTTGTCAATTCCTCACAACAGGCAGTACCCATGGACAAATTTTTTAAATGACACAGGCATGTACTGAAACCAAGACCTCTAGCATGGCAGTCAAAGGCACTAACCATCACGCCAGGGGTACTACAAGTTATATTTAAGCAATTACAAAAATAGTTAACAAAAAGTTTATTAAAGTAGAAAATTGAGTTCTTTACAAATAAAACAATATTTTCTGTGCGATTGGAAAATCTCTGAGTTAATTTTATAAATAACGGAATTAAAATCATCAATAACCCACAGTTTATTTGATTTTTAATGTTTCAATAATGTGATGCCATCAAAAAGTACTGTGACTTGTTTATTTTTTATTCAAATAGCGACAGTCAGTACTTTTTTATTCAAATTGTTTTTTTTTAGCTTTTTTGGAACCTCTTAATGAACTTTTATTTTTAACCTTCTAAATTGTTTAAGGAACAAATTAAGAAACAATTTTTATTGTTTGTTAACTAAAATTACACGGAAATTAATTCATTTTGTTTAACTTTTCTTTTTTTCTTTTGTTTAATTTATTTTTTTTTTAACAGAAAAAAACGCATTTTTGTTTTTTAGCAAACAAAAAAAAACACGTAACGGTAAAAAGTGATTTTTTTAATAACGAATTCTTCATCAAAACAAGGTTATCAAGTTCAAGAACAAGTTTTTGAAATATATTAAAAAATACAACAAAATTGTTTTAAAAATGGGATACTTAAAATCGGATTCGCAATCAGGCCTAAAATTGAACTTTAAAATAAAATTTTCAAAACTGATTATAGAGTCAAATAGGACTCATAGCTCATCTCATAACTAAAAAGATTTTCTGAAAACTGAGAAGATACAGACTTGTACTTGTACAAAATTTAATTTAATTTAAGTTCGAATCAATAACTCAATTTTAAATTTAAACTTTTACTGCAAAAGAATATAATACACATTGACCCTAAAAAAGTTGTACATATTTTTTTTTTTAAACACGTTTCTTTGTAAAATAAATTTTTAATACTTTCCTTAATATTCACCATTCCTAACTTAGAAAACAGGATAATGTATTGACTTTCTGTTTTTGAACAAATGTCAGTATCCCTATTTTATACCTACATAATGTATTCTATTGGCTGAAATCATAGAACCAATTTATTTCAAAATCATCTTTAACTTCTATATTTTAGATCTGAATCGAAAAAAAAGTAAATATTCGAATAAAGTTTTCAATTTAATTGTATTGAAATTATATACATATGCCGGCTTTAATATGGTATTTCATTAAATTTCACATCATTCTCGAGCTCGAGCCTGCTAGTCACAGAGAGAGAATGAGTGAGTGAGTCTGAGTACTAAACAAAAAAAAAAGAGAACAAAACAAGAATAATTGGGAATGAAAATGATAATACAAAGAAAAGACAAATATACAAAAATCCAGAGAAGTAGACACACAAAACTTTGGCCTAATTCTGGATAGACAAAATCTACAAAGACGACTGAAAATGAAAAACAAAATAAAATATATAAAAAAGAAGTTCAATTCAAAAAGGACAGGTGAAGTTGAATTTTATAAAATACTATCTACAAGAAAATAGAAATTCTCTCTCTCTCTCTCTGTCTCTCACTTTACTCTCCGAGTCTCCAAAGAAAAGCTTATAAACGAAACTTTCGAGAGGGGAAAAATTCCCTTTATTTTTTACTCAATTTTAACCCTGCAATAAAGTGTGATATATAAAAATAATGTCATGAGTTGGATAAAAGATATCATCTTAGAATAATTTAAATTTGTTCTAGTCCACAAAAGCAGAGTTAGGAGATTCATCCGTTAAACTTTTAAAATATATAGAATCAAGCTGGGTTTTCCAGCCCCCACTATGGGCAACTGTCAATTTTGGAAGAAGTTTGTAATAAGAAGAATCGAAACTGTGCTCAAGAATAACTGAGGCTACTTCAGCCAGTAGTGTTGACGAAAACCCATGTTTTACGATTTCTCATCAATCTTTAGAATAAGACATTCAAAAAAACGTTTTTTTTTTTTTTTAATATTAATTAAGGTCTTAAGGAATTTAAGGTTGCGTTAGCATAAGAACTCAAGTATGATTGATTGGGTCCTTAAAATGTATTTTCAGTGATTACTCTCATTTTCAACTCGGAGTAAAATTGTAGCAAGAATAATTTTTGAAAATCCTCTAAATTCTCGAAGTATTACTGTTTGGTGCGATTTTGGGGCTGCAGTGTCATTGGACCTTACTTGAAAATGAACCTTATCTTTTGATTTAATGTCTTTAGATTTCTTTCTTTAAAAACACGTTAAAGACAAGATTTATGCCAATGCTCAATAGTCTATTTAGACCTTTAAAATAGAATTCGTGGAGTTATTAACGACATCTGAACCAGAATTGTGCAAATTGGTGATGTAAAATTCCATGAAAAGTTGATATTCTTTTCAATTGCCAAAGGCATATCTTCATCAATTAATTTCTCTTAAAAAATTTACGTTTTTTCATAAATCTTTAAAGTTAATGAAATAATTTATTAAATTGGTGAAAATTGCTTCGTCCAAGTAAATTTTCTATAAAAACGTCCAATACGTTTTTTGGAATGCATAAAAGTGAATTTCATATAGCAATGTTGAACCAATAAATCGTTTATTAAAGTCAGATTTTTAAAGCAAAAATTATTTGTAATATTAATAAAAAATTAATTGAGCCAATGAAAAACGCTGTTTTGAGTTTTAAGTATGCCAGTAACCACTATTAACTTCCCATAGGAATTTATTGTATTTATATTGTATTTATATACGTTTAAAGGTCAATTAAATCTGAAACAGTGAATTTTAATGTGTGTGTGTGTGCGTGTGGTCGTATGTTCTGGATACGACCACACGCGTAGTCTCACAAAAAATAGTCCAGCGGTTTCAAATCGCATGATCTTGGTGTCCAGTTGATATCACCGCGACATTACCGCAGCACGAATTTCGACATGCGGTTTTTTTTATTTGATAGATATGTATGTATTATACATACATACATATGTATGTATACATATATTTCACCTGGGATATAATTTAACGTTTAAATCATGGAAAACTAGTGAAGCTACTCATGCCATGAAGGAAGAGGAAAAGAAACGAATTCAAGCAAAATTCATGTCAAAGGTTGAACCAAAAGTTGACGTGGTAAAACAAAGAAATTGAATAACGAATGACGGCAATATTGCACGAAGATTTTTTTGGAAATACTAATGTAGCCCAGAAATAAGGATTACAAGTACTATATGAGATGTGACCCACAACTCCAGGAAATTTTGTCGATTATCGACAAATGAAGATATTTTTCGAATGATCATGATATCATCCGATCCATTTCTTACGGAATTAAGACCTGAACCAAAGCTAAATCATCTTCCTTTGAGTGAAGAAGCTTTTTAATTAATTTAGTTATTTATTATGTGTATACTTATTCTCTGTATTTGATATATCTATGTATGTATGTTTGCTAGTATTATTATGAATTCATTTAAGGGGGCGACTTTCCATTACCGCAGCACGAATTTCCTTCTGATTTTTTTTTAACAGTTAGGTAGGGGTGACAATTGAACATGTTTTAGATTTTAAGGCTAGGAAACACCTTTAAGTGATAAAAAATGTTTTCTTTTTCGGACTTAACCCTACTTTTTTTTGTATTTCGTTTACTGAGCCTAAAACAATTTTTTTGAATTGATAGTACGGTGTGTACTAACAGATAGGTATGCAACCTCCCTGCTTGGGATCACTATAAAATTTGGGGTGGGTTCTGAGTTTGGGTATATGCAAAGTACTTTTTGCATTTGAGCACTAAAATCAAAGAAATCTCCAACAAGAAATGTCAACAGTCAACCATATTTTTGCGTGTTTTGTATGTGAAAAAGTGAATTATGAAAATTAATTAAAATAGAAATAAATGTTTCTTCGCTCTAAAATTGCTATAATTATTATTTATTTGCACATACATATTGTATATGCTCTATAAATCTTGTTCGCGCATGCAGTGTTAACATTCCCAGCATTAGAGCCTCTTCATTAAGGTTTTTTGATTTCAACTTGTATAAGTCATTGGGCAGGTTCAGGCAACATAAGGCAAGTTTCTAGAATCTGAAAAAATTGCCTTTTTTACACTTCAGAATTTTCAGAAAGTAGTTAGCTTATAGCAAGCTTCAAACTAGGATCAGACTATCAGAGGCTCATCATAAGTGCATGTGTTAGTTGTTAGTAAGATAATAATACAGTTAAAGCCTAACACACGCACAAAATACAAAACATAATTATTAACATTTAACATGAATTATTACAGTACAAAAAAATAAAATAAAATAAAGACGTTTAGGATAGTGGAGCACTGGTTCTAAACAATGATTTTAATCCCAGCTTATTTAACCCTCAAGCGGTCGCGCGGTCATTTGTATCGGGAGCGGGCGCGCGTAACCGAAAAGACCTATCGGATGAATAAGAGAAATAAAGTACTAATTATTCCATAAATATTTATTTATTTGTACTCAGATACATTATCATTGTCTTTAGAGTCTAATTTGTCAAAAAAGTACTTACAATTATGAAAAAGGCTACTAGAAATGAGAATTACAATGATGGGTTAAAATAATAATATTGTAATGTGTATACACTCTTCATATTATTATCGTGTTATAGTAGAATAAAACATTTAGAATAAGGGGCAACATCTAGTGGAGAGGAAACATCTAGTTGCATAGAGGGGAACTCATTCAGCGCATATAAGAACCTCGAAAGGGGTAAGCATCTAGTGATAAAGTGGAGAACTTCGTTAAGCATCGAGAACAACCTCGTAGATTCTCGAACCGATTTGAGGTATATAAATAGGCGCTCGGAAGCGAAGCGGTTCAGTATGGATTATTGGTTGTAAACTGCGATAAGTAAAGACTGTGCATAAAAAGTAATAATTGAAAGTAAGGACTGTGTTTGGAATGTAATAATTGAGTGTTCAATAAATAAGTTTAGAATAATTTAAATAAAGTGAATTTGTGTTTTTATTTACGAAGTGTGAATAAGTTTTAATTGTCGGACCAAGCCGAATATTACAATATGAACGAAAATGTAATAAGCGCGGTCGATTCGACTACGCGCGACCGCTTGACGGTTAAATTTAAATCTATCGATGAACAGTTTAAGTTATATAAAATGCTCATTCGACTTAAAGCTTCATTCTTCCCATAGTTAGTTCTATGGAAGTCAATATGTATAAAATCAAATGAACGTAGGTGATGAGTTCCGCCTCGGTAATTCAAATGTACACAAGATAGCAAATAAGGTGCATCAATTTCACCATTTATGAGTTGATGAAGAAATATTAAATCATTATTAAGACACCTTTGATGAAGAGATTGCAATTGAAGAAGCTGAATACGATGTTCATAGGGAGGCAGATCATAAGGATCTTCCCAACAAAGACCCTTTAGGGCAAAGCGAATGAAATTATGTTGAATTGATTCAATACGTTTTAAATAAATTTCGTAATAATGAGTCCATACATACTTGCGATGCATATTCAAGATGAAGATGGCATATTGTACAAAGAAAGAGTAACATAGGGATCATTGAACTCCTTTGCCCAGCGTTTTATAAAACCAAGCACAGAATTTGCCTTATTGACAATAAAATTAATGTGATGTGTAAACTCTAAGTTGGAACAGAAATAAACACCCAAATCTTTAAATGTGGAGATGCGACAGAGTTTTTGCTGTAATATACAATAATCAAATACACTAACGATTCGTTTTTTAGTAAAAGTTATCGTCTGGCATTTTAAAGGGTTGAGGGCAAGGCTATTTTTCCCACACCAAAATGTGAAACTATCAATGTCGGCTTGTAAAAGGATACGATCATGAGTGGACTTTATAATCTTAAAAATTTGCATGTCATCAGCAAAAATGAGAAGTTCACTTGAGCGTAGACATGACGATACATCGTTAATAGACAGGATGAACAGAAAAGGGCCAAGATGGCTTCCCTGGGGAACACCAGATTGGTTGAGCAACAAAAGGTGCAGAAAGACAATTTCTAAATTTTACCTCATAGAATCTGTTTTCAAGGTATGATTTGATCCAAGCTAAGAAAAATGGTGGAAAACCAAGAGCTTTGAGTTTAAATAAAATAATTCCGTTGCTAAGTAGGTCAAAAGCTTTAGAAAAGTCAGTGTATACACAGTCAACTTCATAACCTTGTTCTAAAGCGTTTGAACATATGTTTCAGAATGTGAGGAGATAAGTAACGGTTGATCTTTTTTTCACAAAACCATGTTGCTGTTCGCAAATGAGATTTTTACTTAAAAATGCTACACTTTCACAAAAAACTTGTTCAAACAATTTAGGAATGCAAGAAAGCTTTGCAATGGGCCTGTAGTTTGTTATATCCGCCTTGTTACCTTTCTTGAAAATTGGTGTTAGAAATGGCTTCTTCCATATACTGGGAAATTTTCATGTTTTTATAGAAAGTTTGAATAAGAACGTAAGGGGTTCAACTAAAGCATTACTACACTTTTTTAATACTATCGGGGGAATACCATCGGGACCGGCTGAGCGGTCATTTTCAACGCGGATAAAAGATCAAGGACCGTACTCTATAGCACAGCTAGTTTTCGAAAAGGAGTGAAGATTATGAAAATATACTTCATCAACTTCTTGAGGGCTATTAACAAATGACTCACGGAAATTTGTTGCGAAAGCGTTACAGATATCAACAGTTTTATCTAACGAAAGGTTCTTGTAAGTGAAGTTAACTGGAAAGCCATCTGATTTTTTCTTTAAGTTTACAAGTTTCCAAAATTTTTTAGGATTCTCTTTCAAAGAGGTGCCCATATCAGTAACATAACTAGCGTATAAAAAATTAGAAAGAGACTTAAATTCATTAAAGAATTCAACATAAACAGAGAAGTTGATTGGAGACAGAGTTTTGAGATTAGTTTTCCATGCCTTATTTCTTTTGTTACAAAGTAAACGCAATTCTTTCGTGTACCAAGGGTGGCTAAAGTTTATTTTTCTTGATTTCTTAAAAGGTATATGTTTTTCTAAACAATAATTAAGGATCTTATAAAAAATTGAAACTGCTTGGTCAATATTAGAAAATGCTAAAGTATCAGCAATTCCAGAAATGGTTAAATCTTCAGACAACAACTGGAAATTAGCTCTTCTGAAGTCAAAATTATATAAGCAATCAAAAGAATTAAAAGTGATTACTTAAGTCAAGAAAAATTTCCAAAGGGGGCTGATATTTATCAATATTAGTAATTCCTGATCCAGATTCTAGAACAAGAGTACTAATAGCGTCAGAAGAAAATACTAAATCGAGAATTCGATTTTTTGAGTTTTTAAACAGCTTGTTTGCTGTAAGTCAGTAAGAAGGATTTTATCGAGTAAAGATAGTTCTAATTGTGAAGAAGAGAGAGAGGCTTCAAGGCAAGATTCGTCTTCCGATGGAATCCAGTCAATGTGTGGTAAATTAAAATCACCTAGAAGTAAAATATTGGTGTCAACGCAGGACAAACTGATAACAAAGTCTAATGCTAAGGAGAGTTCGCTATAAACAGACTCTAAACTATTTGGAGGAATATAAACGTTTAAAATGAAAATAGTCTTAGCCTGGACCATTATCTTTACACATACTAATTCAATTGATAATTCAAATGGAAAAGATACAGAAGAAGAGAAATATGTATTTTTTACCGCTATGAGAACACCTCCACCTAAATCCTTTGCATTACCAACATGACGATTATTTCTGTAAACTTCGAACTCTTGGCTGAAAAGTTCTGTGTCGGAAAAGCTTGAATTAAGCCAAGTTTCTGTCAAAACGAATTCGTCATGTGGAAATGATTGGGAGTTGAGAAAAATGTCAGCAGTCTTACTACGAAGTCCCCTTAAGTTTTGGTAGAAGAGGGCAAGCCAGTTGAGTTTTTTGGCTTGGTTTTCAAAGAAACACCTCGTTTTTGACTTTGTGTAAATTCTTTCAATTAAGGCAACTTTATTGGAAAGTTTGTAGAAAACACGTCACGTCAGACAGTCTGAACTATTCAGAAAGTCGGATGCATCAAAGTATGCTGACTTCGTCAATGTAAAAGCCAAAGTCCATCATACACTGCAAGTGAAAACATATACCTTGAACACACTCTGTATTCGCAACAACATCGGCGAGAATATACCGAACGTTAGATGTAGGTGTGTAGGTGGTAGTTTTAAGTCAGTCAAGGTCCTTAGAGAAAACCAATTTCATTTAATATTGTATTCCAACGAAAACTTATACTACGTTTCCACCGGGCACTAAACCGAGATTTAGCTAGATTTGTCACAAATCTCCTTGAAATCTCGAAGATTTACCATACAAATTTTAATCTCCTCAAATGAAGATTTCAAATAAAACTCATTGAAATCTACTTGGAAACATTAGTTTGTCAAATCAAACAAACTGTTTTTTCGGAGAATAATTGTTGAACCGACCCATTTAAACGCCAATTTCGTTTATTGACAGATGGAAATGTCAACAAAAATATCTGTCTCAATTCCATATGACTCAAATTCAAAACAATAAACAACTTTCAAGAAATCACAGACGAAATAAAATGTAAGTATACAAAAATAATAAATATGTACAAAAATATAATAAAACTAATTACTTACAGATGATGAGTGAACAAATACATATTTTTTTCTTTTCGAAAGGAGAATAATTTTAAGTTTGGTTGTTATGACATAAACCAAACGTCAAATTAATCTCCTTTTCTTTGGTGGAAACACCTCATGATTTATTTTAAATCACTTCCCTTAAATCTCGGATTATTTGTTGGTGGAAACGTACTATTAAATGAAGTTGAATAAATCCAGGTGGAACCCTATTGTGAATGAACCTTTCACATTGAGCCAATTGGAATTCCAATTCCAATTAGTTCCATGTAGCTAGCCACATTCAAATAAGTTTTCCTTCGTTCTTTGAAGGCAGACATTTTTCCTTTTACTGTCTGGCCGTCGAACGTACAACGTCGTTCGTAAAATAATCCGAAAAGTTCCTGAAATAATGGTAAGATAATTAGCTAACAAAAATTAAGAAAATACATAGAGTAACGTAGATAAAATAATTTATTATGAAATAATACACGAAAATTAGTAGCAAGAGCTTTAACTAAGCGAAGTACGAGAATAAATTCATGGCGCAAAGTCAACGGAGCAAGGAATACACATCTGAAGTTAATAGAACCTATATACGCCTGCGATTATGATCCGGGAAATCCCCCTAAAATGAAAAGGTAATAAGGTGTATTTGGTTAGTAGTGAAAAGAAAAGAACAAAACCTAAAAAAAAAATAAAATAAAAGAAAGAATGTAATTTGTTTTTGTTGCACATGTAATTTCGAGAATTCTAAAGTTTCCTTTTCATTTACTTCAATTCCCACAGGCGCGACGAGATAATGCGACGCGGCGTAGAACTTTCAAGAGAATTACGCGGCGGCAGTTCACACATCGAGACACAAATCATATGAAAGTACCTACAAACAGCCCGTCAATTACTCGTACGAACAAATATTTTAAAGAAATACGATACCCAACAGTCAAGAATCCGTCGAGATAAATTCATTTTCATCAAGTCAGAATCAGCAAGATCCGTCGTCAAGAGAATTCAGCAGTGGCACCAGAGTCATGAAGCAAAGTCAAGAAATTTCATAACTCGATACACACCTGTAACCTGTAACTACCTATCTATGGATAAAAGATATTAATCTATATAACAAGCAAAAAGTGGTGATATTTAAGTATTATTATTTTGTGTTATATTTATTCTTAGATATACCTTTAGAGTTTTAGAGTTAGGTCAGTGTCATAGAGAAAAGTGCTAGTTACATTCAGAAAGTTTTGATAAGAAAAATACCTACCTACAAGTAATTTTTTTTTTTGTTAAGGAAAGAGAGATTGATAGTACAGTCAGGGATTAAGATAACGTAGTAATTAAATTTTGGAAATAAGGTAAAGGAAGAAGAGAGTGAAAGAACGGTGAACATAAATACAGTAAAAGAAAAGAAACGAAAATTTAGTAGAGTCAATTTTTTTTTGTTTTAACCAAAGAAAGTATATGATACCAACATAAAACTAAATGAAAGTATCTGAAAATATGATACAAAAGTAATGAAAGGTAAAGATTACTGAAAAAGTTAAAGATAATTGTGAGAGTGAACATATGTCATTTGATAAAAGAGAAATTTTAAGTGAGATCCGAAGTTAAGTTGAGAATTCTAGTTTAGCTAGGTAGCGTATTAAGATTATACATTAAAGCACTTTTCACATGAGCACGACCAACGACCAACGAATGAACGAATATTCGTCGATTTTGACATTTCTTTCACATGAGAGCTTTTAATTCGTCGCGAATGAAGTTTGACTTTTAGGTTATGTAGCGCGCGAACAATTTATTCGTTGCAGTGTGGATGGTATGTGGAACGCGATCAATTTATTCGTTGCAGTGTGGATGGTATGTGGGACGCGAATAAAGTTTGACAGTTCGTATCAACTAGAATTTTGTTCGCGACGAATAAATTTGTTTTCTTAAATTATTAATATAATGATATTGAAAAGTAAAAGTATGCATCATAAATCAAATAAAAACTATATTGCTATCGTTTTGTTAAGATTTTGTGTTCAAATATGTCTTTAAACGTATATAAAATCACATTTTGTAATTCATTCGTCGTTCGTTGGTCGCGCTCATGTGAATGCTACTTAAGTAATAGTTAATAAATAGTGATTAAGAAAATTTTTGTAATGAATAAAAAGTGTAAAGTCAAGAATCTAAAATTCCGTTTTGTGAATCATTTGAGAATTATAGAAGGATAAGCTGTTTTGACATTCTGAGACGTAGCAGAATAGTCAGGTTGATGTAAGTTATAAGTAAAGAGGGTCGAGAGAAATTGGATCGAAACATTTGAGAGAAGTTTAGTTTAGACTTCTCTTATCCAATAAGGGGATTCTCGAGAACATAAAAATATTACCTAAGAGAGTAAATCATAGGAACTTGAAGAATGGTGATTCTTTAAGTCATAGGGAAGGGTAAAGAAAGGTAGAGAGCACAACTACAGCTACTACAGTATGGTTCAGAGGACATGAACATCTTTTTTTTTTCAAAACGCATCACGAAAAATCATGTCGATCACGAAAACGATTATTACGAGGGATAGGTACAATCTTTCAACTGTCATGTACATTGTTTACTAACTTCGGGTCCTAGGAATTTTCAATTTTTTTTTTTCTAGTCTACAAAATCTAGATTAGTCGGTCTAAAAAAACAGTGTAACACCGTCTCCGCTCCAGCTGCAAGATCCCTCCCCACCGACGAGCTAAGCGATCGTGCACCCAGCACGCCAGGTGGCTGTAGAGCGCAGGCACCCTTGTCCGAAAACGGCGTAGACTTTCCATGGGTTTTCGATAGAAATAAATGTCGCGTATAGATTCCTTTAGAGAAGCAGGGAATTAGAGAGTAGAGCCATCGTTTCTTTTCTGAAACGGAAGTTGTTTAGTCGCAGCTCACTACTTTTATAAATTATCTCTCTGTAATTTCCTCAGCTCTCTCATAGGGATATGGTTCGATGACTTCAGCGAGTTATGATAGTCAGTTTGGTTGAGAATGGTCAGTATGAGTCAAACAAAACCATTTGAGTTATTATGACTCGTGTATAGTAATGGGAAATACTATGATTTGATTTCTGTGGTCTTCGGTTTGGTCGTCGATGATGTTTCGATGATTTCGCAAGTCGATTGGTGGACTAGCCGAGGAAGACGGAAGGAAAGAAGTCGTGAGTGCTATAATGACGTTAAAGTGAAATGATAGTGATGATAGTAGTATTATTATTGTTAAATCATCTTTATACGTTATTATTATATAAAGTTCGTTACAAGTTGCCTGGAAAGTTAGTCAAGAAAAATCTTCCTATCAAGTCAATTCCACTTTTGTCAAAAAGACAGCTAATCATTATTGTTCATTCAACTGAAAGCTGAACTTTTTTAGTCTGTGATTTATTTATTTTCTGTACAATTATATTTGATGTTTTATGTAGGAGGGTTCCTTGTCAAATTGGAAAAGGAATAAGTAGGTAATATTTTTTTTTAAATACAAAATACATGTCAAGATGAAATTTTAGCTTGCCTGAGGAATAGATGAGAATTCCAGATTAACCATCACAGTCACAGCCTCGATTTGTATGTAATTCCAAAGTTTGATCTTGTATTTAATTGTTCCTGGTCATCCTTTTCAAAATTCGACTTGCAGTGTGATCTACATACACAGCTAATCTTGCAGCCTCCTTACTTGAGCAGATGTCTCGTTTACTTCAATGTTCTCTGGATGAAAAGATTTGTTGGCCTAATAAATATCCCTGTCATTTGGGAAAATAATATGACCGATTTCTTTATTTATAAATACTAAAGCAGCATTTCTATCAATTGCTTAAAAAAAACGAGGCTCTTAGAAATTAGGCCCCAGGAAATAAGGCCCCAAACAATAAAATGAAATAAAGCCCCAAAAATTGGGTGATTTTTCATAATGAAATAAAGCCCCATTTTTAATGTGGAAATAAAGCCCCAACAAAATGAAAAAAGGCCTCAAGAAAGAAATGAAATAAAGCCCCAATATTTTGTTTCCTAGTGTTTTTATTTTTAGAAATGAAATAACACCCCAAACTCATACAAATACTTGCATAGTGTCCTGCACAGCCTGTCTGCAGCAAGGGCATTTGAAGCTGTTTTCATTATTTGCAATCGATTCTGCTTGTAATTTCAAACTACAAATTGAACATGTTTTTAAATGTTTGAATGGCAAAAACACTATGTTGCTTCTTTGATCTTTGCAAATGACGCAAACGCTGTCCTCAGGAATCGGCACTTGTTCTTCGTTTGTTTCACCATCAGCAAGTAACAGAATAGCTGACAAAAATCGCGCGATTTTGTCAGCTATTCTGTTACTTACTGATGCTTTTCAATATAAGGATCGTGTTGAAAACCATCAGCGAGTAACAGAATAGCTGACAAAATCGCGCGATTTTTTTCTGCTATTCTGTTACTTACTGATGCTTTTCAATATGCGATTTTGTCAGCTATTCCTTCCAAGTGTTTAACGGATTAGCAAAATCGCGCGATTTTTTCAGCTATTCTGTTACTCGCTGATGGTTTTCAACACGATCCTTATATTGAAAAGCATCAGTAAGTAACAGAATAGCTGACAAAATCGCGCGATTTTTTTCAGCTATTCTGTTACTTACTGATGCTTTTCAACATAAGGATCGTGTTGAATAGCTGAAAAAAATCGCGCGATTTTGTCAGCTATTCTGTTACTTACTGATGCTTTTCAATATAAGGATCGTGTTGAATAGCTGAAAAAAATCGCGCGATTTTGTCAGCTATTCTGTTACTTACTGATGCTTTTCAATATAAGGATCGTGTTGAAAACCATCAAGCTGACAAAATCGCGCGATTTTTTTCAGCTTTCAACACGATCCTTATGTTGAAAAGCATCAGTAAGTAACAGAATAGCTGACAAAATCGCGCGATTTTTTCAGCTATTCTGTTACTCGCTGATGGTTTTCAACACGATCCTTTCCTTATATTGAAAAGCATCAGTAAGTAACAGAATAGCTGAAAAAAATCGCGCGATTTTGTCAGCTATCCTGTTACTTACTGATGCTTTTCAACATAAGGATCGTGTTGAATAGCTGAAAAAAATCGCGCGATTTTGTCAGCTATTCTGTTACTTACTGATGCTTTTCAATATAAGGATCGTGTTGAAAACCATCAGCGAGTAACAGAATAGCTGAAAAAAATCGCGCGATTTTGCTAATCCGTTAAACACTTGGAAGGATTTTAAATCAAAAATATGATTTTTTATGTATAGCTCTGGGTCCTCGATTAGCGGATTTTCTCAATACTTTTTGTGAAAACAATGTTGTTTTGGCAATTTTAAGTAAATTATGCAAAATGAAATAAGGCCCCAAATTGTTTTTCAAAATAAAATGAAATTAAGCCCCAAATTTAATATTTAATTTTAAAAAAATGAAATAAGGCCCCAAAAAATGAAATAGCACCCCAAAATTCAAGAATTTTCATTGTTGTTGTTTTGTATGCCTTTTTTGGGGCCTTATTTCATTTTTTCTTTTGGGGCCTAATTTCCTGGGGCCTAATTTCTAAGAGCCAAAAAACGATACTAGGAAATCAGAAATGAATTATTTAATTATTGCTTAATGTTCTAAAATACCTCCAAAAACCAAAACAGATTATAAGTCTGTTCAGCGAGGATTTTTCTAGATCAGAACAGCACAGGACAGCACAGTTTTGTGAGAAAAGTCAGATCAAGTTAGAACAGTCAGTTAAACGTCAGTTGCAAAAAAAAAACAAAACAAATTGCAAATTGTGTGAATTTTTCGTTTCTCGCTTATTTTTTTTTCATTTTTTGTGTTTTTACTGTGAAAAATATTATTAAAAATTATTGAAATGGAAAATCAAGTGATTGCTAAGATAATACTAAATGAAAATGTTAGTGGTTCAGACACCGATAGTGATTTTTCGTCGGATTCCTCTTCAGATGATTGGAATGAAAGTGTGACGAATGTTATTACCTTTTCTTTGATGAAATGTAAAAGATTTATTTATGTAAAATGTAAAAAAATGTATTTTATAATTATTTTATTAAACAAATTAAACAAATTGGCAAAATAACTTTATTTTAATTTTTTTAAATCACGAGAAAAAAAAAACACAAAGCACAACCAAATCAAAACGCAAACAAAAAAATGACAACTTCGATTTTGACATTTCTCACGAATCTGTTCTAACCTGATCTGACTCAAAAGCAAGAACAGAAAATCCTGTTCTAAACTGTTCTAGGTTTGTCAATGAACAGGAAAGTAGAACAGTTCAGCACAGAAAAAACCTCAATGAACAGCAAAAAGCTGTACTTTTCTGTCTAGAACAGTCCAGCACAGCGTCACTGAACAGACTTTATGATAGAGCTTTATTTATAAGATCGTGTGAGACCAAACATTTGAGTTCTTCAATTTTATATCTTTTGGCAAAACAATACATTATGCGAAGTCCTTCCTTGATCTATGCGTATTTAAGCGAGTCGTCAGCATATAGCAGGTTCTTGCATCCATCAGGCTCTAAAGGAGTTTTTGATCCTTAAGCGACTCCGCCATCTTCTTACCATTTAGATAGAGCATAATTTATTAGGCCTTTCCAACAATGATATAAAAAGTATGTTAGGGCAAGTGACGCCGCGCCGGCAGATAATCTTTCCTGTTTTAACTTAAAAATAAAAGGAATTCAAAATCGGCCCAATAAGACTAATTTCTTATGAAGTGCCTGCTCAATTAAATTAAATCTAGATCTGAATAGTAACTTTTATTAAGAGCAGAATATATTTACGTGAAAACATTTACATTCTTATTTATTAATTACAATGCACGAATAACATTAAATATAATAAGTTAACATAAACTTCATAAGACAATTTAAAAAAAATAAACGAAACTTCAAAAATGAAATGAAAACAAACAACATAGAAATTCCATTTAATTGACTCTATGTTTAGCTATCACTGACTTTCCGTACATATTCCTCGAAACACGATGATAAGTCTTGATCCTGCCCAATCGCGATATAAATCCCTCATCGTGGGTGATAATAATCAACATAAAATTACTTTGCGTCTGTCTCTCCTCAACAATTCTATTGAGAGCCTCACAAAGCGACAAAATATTCGTCTGATCTAAATTAGTTGTCGGTTCGTCCAAAGCCAGAACCCCACAATTACAACTGAAAGTCTCGGCCAGTGCCATTCGAATAATCAAACAAGCCAAGACCCTTTGTCCAGCACTGCATCGCCCTCGCATTTCAATCTCGGAATTATTTTTCGATTGAATCACTCGGTAGTTGTAGCTCCGCTTACGATCGGCCGATGTCTCCGAGGCCTTATTCTCATCGGTTTGGATCTGAATGTAATCGATGTCGTTTCCCTTATAGATTTGACGCCAATACTCACGAATAAGACTGTTGATTTTCTGCATTTTCTCCGAATGGAACTTCATGAGAGCCCATTCGAGGGCAAGTCTGTATTGACCCAAGTCGGCAATGACTTTCTTCAGTACAACAACTTCGTAGAGACTTCGTCGGTGTTTCTGAACGGAGTCCTTCAAATTAGGCTCCTCAATTTCACGCTTCAACTTATTGATCTGATTGTTGATCTCACCCATCTGACCAAGCAATTCACCCTTCCGAACTGTGGCCTGATCACGTTTCTTGATCAATTCTTCCTTTTCCTTTGTCACTCGACGGAAATCCAAATCGCCCAAAGTTTTTACAAGATCCTTTTGCTCGTCATCCAATTTGGCAGCTTTCTGTTGAAGTTCCTTCAATTCACGATTATCATTGAGATCACGTTCCAATGCGTCTTGATTGTGAACTTCAATCTTTACAGCTTCCAGAGTTTGTGATGTTTTTGTAATTTCTTTTGTCTATTTCAAGGGAAACAATAAAGAAGTCATATATTTGAAGCACGTTCTATGTTTTTTTGTACCAACCTTTGCTGTAGATTCCTCTTTATAACGATTTTTGGAATTTTTAAGCCTCTCAATTTCTTCAGCAAGATTAAGTTTACCAAGTTCAACTAATTCACGATTGAGTCTGGAAGAGAAAGAAGTCATGAAGAGCAATTTCTTTTTGTAGGTTTTTTTCACAAACCTCTGAATATCATGATCCACATTCTTCATGGAATCTAATTTTCCTTGCATCTGAAGGACCATTTTTCGATTGGAATCCTTCAACTTTTGTTTCTCTTCAATTGAATCTGTAAGCTTTTGCCTAAGAGGTTGTAATTGTTGTTGAAGTTTCGTCATTTCAATGGCATTTGCGTCGATTTGTTTCCTCAGTTCCACTTGACGTTCCTTGAGTTGGGGCAGTGACTGGACACCTTCCTGAAGTTTGATTTGTTTGTCCTTCAATCTTGAAATTAAATATATGAATTTTTTGATAAATATTAAAGTTGTTTTAATATATTTACTTATTTCTCTCTTCCCGCAAAGCGTTTAAGGTATCATTTCCCTTCTCATAGTCAATCTGATTCTTTTCCAGAATACTCCGTTCGCTTTCTAACTCTGCCGAAACCGTAGTCTTTTCCAATTGAACATCTTCGGTCGAAGCATTTGGTCCACCTTCTGGTAATTTAGCCTGAATAAAATAAAGCTCTTTGAATAAGGAATACATTTTGTTTTCTTTTTTTAGAACACTAACCTTTAATTTGGTCAATTCGCCTTGAAGACGTGTCACTTCCTTTATAGCTTCATCTAGAAGACTCATATCACCCAACATCGAATTGACAAGATCCAAATTAGCACTTGGTTCAATTTGAAGCATCTGACAGGATTCCGCCTCATTGGCAACTTCACCGAGATTCTCTTCCAACTTTTTCAACTCAGCCTTCCGATTGGGAATGTCTTTCTCGAGACGTTCCACCTTCTCGATGACAGGACGCAATGCAATAAGTGATTCATATTTTTTCTGTTCGACCTTGAGAAGTTTCTCCGTTCGATTGATGTTGTCCGGCAGACGACGGATCTCATCGGAGAGCTCCGAAGTTAAGGTGCTTGCCTGTACAGAAAATGTTCATTCAAGTTAAACTTCCACACTCATCCACATTCACACAAAAGTTTACCTCATTTTCAGCCATTTCATTGTGACACAAAGGACAATGTGGATCCTCCTCAATTTTTTTAATGTATCTGGACAAGAAAGGAGAATTAAAAAATGACTCACTTTGGATGGTGTGAGACTTACCTCTTGTACATCGCTTCCGACGACCTAAGCGCTCCATGATCCAATTGTAACTTGGCAATAGTTTCCTTGCATTTGGCCAGCAACTCCTCATACGGAGTAGCATGACATTTCTCGTAGATACTATCCTTACCATCGGCCACTTCCTTCTCCCATCGGGTGAGCTCATCCTTCTGGGTCTTCCGCTTGATCTCCAAACTCTGCTCCTTCATTTTCAACTTATTTATCTTCTCATTCAACTCCTTCATTTGTCGATGAAGCTTCTCATAAGTTTGCTGCAGAGTTCGCTTATAATTCGACTCGATTGGCTGTTGCAGGAGTTTCTTGAAATTATCACTGTGCTTGCTTCGCACCCGACGAACTTCTTGTTCTTTCTTCTCGAGTTCTTTTTCCTTCAAATTTATCTCAGCCATAAGTTTGGCGATGGAATTGAGGAACGTTAACTGATTGTCGAGGGTGCGAAAACGTTCCTGCAACCGAGCTACATTGGTTTTGCGGTCGGCGATGGTTTTCTTCAAATCTTCTTGGTTTATTTTTTCTGAGGCTTTATTGTAGCACTCGGTGACTTGGTCGATTTTCTCCGTGATTTTTTTCAGCATGTGCGTCGAGGCTTCGACATCGGTGACTTCTTTTTCTATTTTTCGAATGTCCTTTTCGTTTTGATCTTTCTACAAGGAAGAAAAATACAAGAGAACATTGAAAAAATGTAGAAAATTCGAGACATGGACCCACCTGTTTGCGCTTCGCCTCGATGTCACTCTCAATCTTGGCTTTTGTGACTCGCAGTTCATCGATTTGCTGTTGCTTTTCTTGATCGACTTTGTCATGTCCAACTTGGAGTTCTTTGATTTTCTTCTCTTCACTCTGCAGCGCTGTTTTAATCTGATTCAAGACCTCAGGAACCCTCTCGACAGCCTCTTCCAGATCAAAATCCAGTTGAATACTCATGTTTCCACATAGTTTTCGCATTTTTTCAGCCCTTTCGGCAGTGTTCTCTTGCTCCTTCTGTCGCTGTTGAATCAAAGTACAACCCTTGCGATCCAACTCTGCCAATGTTAATTGGAGTTTCTTCTCCTGACCGACCAACGATGCTAGCTTATCCTCGAGCTCTTGTTTTTCCAAACGTTTCTCGGTCATTTTCTCACAAAATAATCGTATTTCTCGATCCAGCTCCAGCATAGTTCCTTGAAAGGGTTTTTTGATCTTTTTTGTCAGACTCGAAATCTGATCGCGACAATTCTTCTGTCTTAAGAATGAAAGTTTAAATCAATTGAAATAACTAAGAGCTCCTCTTATACTTACTTGGTTTCTAGTTCGACTTTTAAAGCTTGTTGTTTGCCAATTTCGTATTCGACTTTTCTGATTTCCAGCAATCGCTCGTCGATGGGTTTCATTTCCTCGTCGAACTTTGTGCAATTGGCTTGGATGGTAGCGAATTTGTCATGAGCGTTTTTAAGATCGATATTTTTGTCTTCCAATTGCTGTTTCAAATGACTTAGGTACTTTAAGTTGGTTTCTAGAAATCAAATTCAAAACTTAGCATTTCTTTTAAAGGTTCTTTATTTTCCAACCCACCCTTAACTTTGAGCTCTACCATTTGTTCTTTTCGCATTTTCATGTACTTCTCAATTGCTTTGTTGTACTCTGTGATCCCAAATATCGCATCGAACTTCTCCTTGAGTTTCTTGGCTTCGTCCAGAGGCCAACTAGACTCCTCTTGATGGCAGAAAATCACATTATTGATGATTGCCTTCGAGACACCCATAAAATTACACATGGCAATATCGACATCGATACATCTCCTGCTTATGGAACCATCTCCAAAGCTAATGGTTCCATCTAACGTCTCGAAGGACAGTTTACCACGTTTGTGGAATAACTTCATGGCACGAGTCACAGACTGTTGCTCACCACGGATATTTTGGACCTAATGATATGGTGACAATGATTTAGGAGACATTATTCGTGATTTATTCATAAGATAAATTGATTGTCGAGGCTTACTTCTAAGACAATTTTGGCTAAACTTTCAGAGAAATCAAAAATTGTCGGATCATGGACAAAGTGTTGGCCGCGACTGCTGCCCGGTGGAGCTTCACCGGTCAAAGCGTATTTTAGACATTCAATGATTGTTGTCTTCCCGCAACCATTCTCACCCAGAATCAATGTAACCGGAGAAGAGAATTTGATTTGCTGCAAAAAGGAATACAAGCTTTTTATAAAGATTTCCTTCCCAAGATTCAAGTATTCGGGAGCGGAACTTATACCTGAACATCTTCGGCTTTGGTGCCAAAACTACGAATTCCCTGGATTTGTAATAATTTGATTGTTGACATTTTATCATTTGTTCGGGAAATTCACACACAAATAAATGCAATTTAAATGGAATTACGTAGTTTATTTATATTGAAAGTTGCAATTTTTGTTGCAAAAATGCAAATTATTAGTTGGGATTTATATAAATTTGAAATTTGTTATTTTTAATGAGTCATTAGCCGAAAGCTGAAAGTCAGATAAATTTTGCCGGTAAACAAAAGAAGGAAAGCCTATTCACAATAGGAATAGATCTGTTTGTTTTGTATTTTGACTCTTTGATTCTCCAAATATGTTGTTTAAAAAAAATGTTTTAATGTCGTTTTGTGGTGGATTTACACTTATCTGCATCTGCAAAATGTAGAATAATAACGGGCGTTATTTTAGACTCGTCAATCTGCCAATGCTTTTTCCGGAGTTGGTCCTTTTGACAGCTGTCACAAGATTTATGCTCAATGACTCCGTTTGAAAATCGTGCAAATTTTTTGCCAGAACAATGTTTCAGTTCGCGTTGCGATAACGAAGCAATCAATTTATTTGGCCTGTGGCGAGGTCTCCATGATCGTCTAAAAAAACAGCCCTTATTAAACAAAAAAAGACGGTTTAAAGCTAATAATTAAATAAGTAGTAAGACATTTCCTCAATCAAATATTTAGTTTTTTTTTAACAAAAGGATGTCATGTAAGGCAATAAGATGGATCTACGAAAAACATTGCTTTACTGCAAAAAAAAAACAACAAATTACTTTTTTGTAAACAAAACATTAATATTTGACAGTTCAACACTTTTAACTGCCGAGCTGAGTTTTGGAATTTTACAAATCGTAACTAATTGCGACTCCAATAATGAGTTTAGGAATTTTGTGATAACGTCATATTTTCACAAATCGTAAGAATCTAAAGGTTTAGAAATGGCAATAGTATAGTTAACAACACTCATATAATTCTGGAACTTACTTTAGTGCCGAACTGTCATTTTCCATTCACTCGATTTGCTCGTTCACTTTATCATCCAAATTGGTCAAGCTTTGGGCTAGCTCAGGGATAATGCTGTCATGATTTTGAAAAATACGTTTTAAAAATAATTTTGAGTGCTGATTTAGAATTGGAACTTCAAATAAATTGTTTAAAATGCTATAGTATCAATAATTCAGCGTTATATTAAGATGTGAGATGTGAGGCCGGTGAAATCTAACAACTTATGAATGTTTTTCAAAAATTTGATAAAATATTATACAACTGAATGTTGAAAATAGGAATTATAGATAGATTTGGAAAACAATCAGGAATTTTATCAAACAAAATTATTTCATGAATTTAAATAGTCTCAAAAAGCCTTATATACGGTGTTTTGTCCAAATGTTTAAAAGTAATATCTCAACAACTTGAAGCGAAAGAGTTAAACATTTAATTTTGCTTTGAAAATTGATGGTTAGTGCATTGGATTGTCATGCCAGAGGTCTTCTGTTCAATCCCTGCCTGTACCATCTAAAGAATTTTTCACGGGTACTGCCTCTTGCGATTAATTGACAAATTGTCCAAGAGTATTTCTTGTTATGAAAAGTGCTTTCTCAAATTAGCCGTTCGGACTCGGCTTAAAACTGTAGGTCCCCTCTATCCCTGACAACAGTTGTACTCGCACACAGGAATGGTTGAGAGTTGTAAGTCACTAGGTCCTAGTTCTCAACGGATTGTTGCGCCACCAAATTTATATTTTTTATTATTAAGGGTATTCATGCAAACACAGAAAACCCATAGAAACCTTAAAAACTGTAGAATTTTCTATCGGTAGAAATCAACTGTCAAAATTTGTATGGGAAAAATATTCTGCAAAATATAGAATTTTATCTCTCAAATTTGAAGCAGAAATCGTAGAAAAAAAAAACGGATAAATTTTGTGTTTGTTTCTAACGTTTCCGCAAATATTTCTTATGGGGTGTTCATGTAAACCCTTTGCGGAAATTTATATTTTTCTACAAAGTAGAAAATTATATCGTTACATGAATACCCTTATTATAAATTGACTTATTTCAAAAGTAAAATATTTATTTCTTCAGATTTAAATAGTGTCAATAGCCCCAAAATTTTCGAAAAACGTTTTTTTTTCTTTTAATAATTAACTTTCAAAATTGGTACTATACCAAAAGAATTTCGGCCAGAAAAAACTTTAAATGCCTTCTGTATTAATGAATGTCTACTACTCAAAACTTCAAACGCATTTATCTCAATAGCTGAACTCATAACGCAGACAGTTTTCCATCGATTCTTTTCTAGATTTTCATTGGAAGTATGTAGGATTTTTATAATATTGCATAGTTCATTAATTTGTAATTAACAATTATCTGAAGGTTTTTTAGGCAAATTTTTCTCTTTCCACTTTAGAAATGCGCCATTTGGCCAAAAAATAGACCCTCTACGCGTTGGACCTTGGAGCGATAACGATAAACATTAGCCGTTTTTAAATAACTATTATTTGAAACCGTGCACCTTAATAGTTTTTGATAAAATACAGACCCCAACAATTACTCTTCAATCTCCTTTTGGAGTAAGGGTTGGAAAATGAATGTTGTTTCAAAACAGAACCCTAAAAGTTCCTAAAACTATTTTTTCGCCATTATTCTTTTTTTTAAAAAGTTCTCAAAAATTCTTTTTTCTACTTAATTTTATAGTAGGTTAAAATTTGTTCCCTCAAAGAACCGAGTCCAAAAATCACTCTTCAATTCCTCGTATTTGACTTCCTGCATATGTCATCAGTCAGCCTCGCTCGATTCGCCATATCCATAATTTGTAGCTCTTTCCTCATTTCGAAGGAATAAGAGCAGATGATGACCTTGACGTTTAACCGCATCAAACAGTCAATTTTAATAGATTTAATCGCAATTTATCCAAAAATGCGCTTTATCTATAATTATAATTATTCGACGAACAATTTGGAAGCGTTGTTCTGTCGTTGAACCATTCATGACGTACTACCCCACAGAAATTGAAAAATAGTTTGACATTCTTAATTTTGGGTTGGGTTCGATATCCCGGTTTTTATATTCCCGTTTCTTAAAATCCCGATTTCAAAATTCCGTTTTTTATTATCCCGATTTTGCAATCAAAACTAGTTGTTTAATTTTAAAAAATCGCGCGATTTTCAATTAACAAAGTCAACTAGAGCGGTAAAACCGTTATTGAGCGGTAGATTTGCTGTATAGAATCCATATTGTTTGTGAAAGAGTGTAAACAAAGATTAATGTTTATGTACAGTAAAAACCAAACAAATTACGATATTTTAGTCAAGTAATTTAACATTCAAACCTTTGGCTCATATTGCTATTTAGTTTAATGTACGTATTTTGTAAAAAAAAACGGGATTGTCGGAATTTTACGGGACATTAAAAAGCGGGATTGTAATTGATCGGGATTTTAAAAGATGGGATTTAAAAAAAAACGGTATTTTAAAACTTTTTTTCGGGGTTTTTAAAAACGGGATTTTAAAAAGCGGGATTCCGATACGCTCCCCTTAATTTTCAAACTTATTATGCAGCTAAAAAACACCTTACAGAACAATGGAATCATAGAATTCCATTATTTTGTTGTATTTGCTTTGAAATTCGGAATTTTTATAATTTTCTTACATTTTCAGATCTATGACGCTTCGGTCGTTCTACAGGGTGGCGCACGAATTGTGCTACAATACAAAATTCAAATGACTTTTCTTTTAATATGTATTTCATTTTTTTTAAATAGTTAATGGTTTTCAAAGATGATAGACCGCAAATGACCTCCACGCTCACCCACACATATTTGGCACCTGGGGTGGAATCGGCTAAGGTGATAGTTGACTATCAAATTTTTGATAGTCAAGTTGACTATCACCGAGTTTCCCGTCTGTGTACGCTGATTCAATTCAAATCAATTCGATTGAACAATTCAGAATATAATTGTCACAATTCATTGTTGCCATGGTGAAATTTAGAAATGATTTCTATAAAATATCTAAATAAGAGTATTAAATTGGCTGTGTTTTAATAACATTCTTACTTTTATTGTATTTTTTCTAATGTCGTAAGCTTTGTCCGTCACAAGAATGTGTTTTTGTACCTAAAAAAGGTAACTGACAAAAATTTCCATTCGTTTTTTGTAAGCGTCTGGTAGCTCTATTCAGAAACGACATATTTGTAGGAAAACGACCATCACATTTTCTTGTGACAGCTTTTTAGGTATCAATTTGACTATCACCTTACACAGATCAAATTCGATTATTTTGACTGTCAACAATCAACAATCACCTTAGCCGATTCCACCCCTGATCAAAAAATTGTTAATTGCGGCCTGAAGTTGGGATCGCCTCAATTATTGTCATTTCGTTTGTTTGTTCGTTTTGTACACCTCCTGCTTGACATACTTACTTACTTAAGGTGGCGCTAAAGTCCGGGGCGGACCTGTGCCTCAACCTACATGCGTCTCCAGCCAGCCCGGTTCCTATCTAGCTGTCTCCAGTTTCGCACGCCAAGTAGGTTGAGGTCTTCTCCCACCTGCGTGCGCCACCTGAGTCGCGGTCTTCCTCTACTGCGCCGTCCCTCGGATTGGATTCGAAGACCTTTCGGGCTGGAGCGTTGATGTCCATTCGCTCTACATGACCAAGCCATCTAAGTTGTTGGACTTTAATTCTGTTTACCAGATCAGTGTCGCTGTACAGCCAGTACAGTTCGTCGTTGTATCTTTTCCTCTACTCTCCATCTATGCAAACAAGACCAAAAATCCTAAGGAGGTTTTTGTATGAAATTTTATACTCGCAGTTTAGGCAGCTGCTTGCTGAATTTACAATTGAAAATTTAGAATGAAACAACAACAACTTGTGTGTGCTACCACCAAGTTCATAGGCTGGAGTTATAGCTATTTCACGGGGACGAACCCGATCATCAGACTCCTTTAGTGGTGCTTAATCGCTTTTATGTTCAATTTAATTTTTGAAGAACTTTTGCCCGAGCTGGGCTTGAACAAGCGACTTAGCGTGTGAGGAGCTAGTGCACTACGCACTACGCCACCGCACCCACATGAAAGTTGTAAACCAATTACAGGTTTTTTCGTTCTATCGAACTATACTGAACCGATTAGCAAAATCACCCGAAGCATTTTTCCCCTTAGAAGCATCCTAAGACGCTCTCGTCTTTCTTTAACAGGGTTCAGGCCTCAGCGCCATAAATTAGAACCGGGGTGATGAGTGTCTTATAGATGGTGATTTTAGATGCTCGAGAGAGTACTTTACTACTCAATTGCCTTCTAAGTCCAAAGAAGCAGCGATTTGCAAGTTATTCTTCGTTTGATTTCAGCGCTGGTGTTGCTTGACATAACCCCATACAAAAATCGTACGTCAGGGGCCCTACTATGTAACTCGATTCTACTTTTGATTCTATTCGAAACGCATTTCCGATTCTACTTTCGAGTGGTACTATCTATGAAAATAGAATCGGATGCCGGTAATACCAAGTATTTCCCACAAAATTTCCGATTTTCGAACGAGTCTCGTTATGTGTGACATTAGACATCTGTGAATAAAAGTCAATTAATCTTCGTGAAAAAAATCAATCAAAACAATAATAAAAACAAATACAAATGGACAGTGTCGCAATTTGGTTAGATTCTGAAGAAAATCCGGAACGAATTGAACAAATACATAGAAAGAAGGCGAATCAGAGACAATTCCAACATAATGGAGCTTAGCGAGAAAAGGTTTAACCATATTGAGCATCTATTTGAACACATTTTTAATCCAATCTACATTATTTCAGCTTTGTTAAAAATTACCGCCTTTCAAAAGATGCATTCATGTTTTTATTGAACCAAATTTCATCAAATCAAATCGGTGGAGACAAGCGTGCGGGACTTGCTCAACAGACCATGTCCAAGATTATAGCTGAGGTTTTAACTTCAAACGGAAGAGTCATGTGCCCGCTGATGATGAATTTTAAAATGAATGAGGAAGAGAAACGAAAGTCCAAACGCTATTTTTGGCAAAAATCACGAATTCCCGGTGTAATTGGGGTGGTAAAATAATAAAACATAAAAAGTTGAATGAAAAACTCGCAAATTCAAATTGCATATTAATAATTTATAACATTTTAACTACACTTTGGCAAAAAAAAACTTCGTTCGCAAACACATTTGATGTAGAGCGATTATTTTCGATTTTGCCTTGTTTTGAATTCTACTTTCGAGTTACGTAGTTCCTCGTTTATTCGAAAGTTCATAAGAATATAGTTGGCACTACTAGAACTATTCGATTCTCGTTTGTTCGAAAGTAGTCAAATAGATACATAGTACCAATTTTTCGAATTCGAGCAATTTCATTGTAGAATCGAGTTACATAGTAGGGCCCCAGGTGACCTTGGGGACCAGCGAAAGTGTGGAGTTCCTGGAAATAAATTTGGTTGTGAATTTTCGTTGGAGCTCCGCCGTAACTGGCCTGGCTATATGTGAAGTTGCTCAATCTTGCTCGAACCAAATGCTGGGGTGCCAGCACGTAACTTGATACAACCGAGTTTAGTCGATACAATCGAGCATTGGCAGCACACATTTTGGTTCAATCGAGTGTCCTCGATTGTTTCGCCAGATTAGGCAGCACACAAACTTCAAATTGACGTTTGAAACAAAATTTTTCACTCGACAGAAATTAGTTATCGTCGGCAGTGATTTTTGTATGAGAAAAATGGAAAAAACAAAATAATATGTCAATAAATAAAAAACAGACTGAGATTTTGACCAATTTTATGAGTTCTCACGTTGATTTAGCGAGGGGAATTATTAATATTTCTTAATATTCTTAATATTTACTCATTTTAACTCAATTCGAATGGGTTGCTATTATCTCTCAAATATCTTCTTTTGATTTTAGCACAGGGCACTTCTTCGCCTTCACTTTCACTCTCCAAATCAAAGAAAAATATTTCGAAAAAAAATTAAAATTGAAACTAGAATGAAATAATTTCAAAGAAAACTCATTTGACATTTCATTTTATAGTTCACAGTGACTTTTTTAAGTAAAAGTCACAATGGAACTCGTTTCAAATTACGTGCTGTCAAAAATAATTTGTTTCGAGTTGATCGACGATCGACAATCCTCGATTGTATCAAGATACGTGCTGGCACCCCTGTTTAATGGGATACGTCTTCGGCTCAGTTCTGGGTAAAAAAAACTAATTCAACATCTTTAAGTAACGGTTCTCATTGCCAATTACTATTACAAATTTTTCTTCAAAGTATGGCCCGACAAGTCAATACACATCGATGAAATTGCACACCACACAGTTACTCGTTCTGGGTGCAGTTCCGTCTTATGGAGCATTTCTGGATTTGATTCACTACAGATACGGCAATTTTGCTTGTCTACATTGCCGTTTAGGTCAAAATGGGCCTTATCAGACATAAACAAACTATTAATCAATGTGTTGTCTTCTTCGGCCATTGCTATAATTTTTCGGAAAAAAATTCCTCGATCCTTGGGGTTTAACTTGCTTGTAATTTGTAATTGTTATGGAAACAAGTTTAAGTCATCTTGAAATATAAGCTGTACTGACCGTCTGCTAACTACAATTTGCCTCTACAAGTTTCGAGTCGACACTTGGATTTACCGATGCTACAGCGGCGATTGTATCCTGAAGACGGACATTGCGATCTCGATGGTACGGTCTTCGTGCGATGCTTCCAGATTCCACAAACATATTCACCAGCCTCATGATTTTCCATCTACTCGGGGGAGTACCAGCAATTTACCGCCCAAATTTCTTTTGGACGGAACTGACAGACTGCAAAGCATGGTACCGTTGCACTATATAAATCCTTTTTTCAGTATCACAAGTATCATTTTGAAAGAAAGCTTTCATTCGATAAGAAATGTCAAACAGTGTGCTGTTTGCTTTTTTCTGGTTTAATCCGTTAAATGTATTTACAATAGACAAAAGAAATTTTAAAATAACAATGAAGTTTACCATTGGTGAAGTAAATACTTTTTGTTTTTAGATCTGTCAGAAGGGAAAATTAAATTGTTTTATATTGTATACCTTTTATTGTAGTTTTGCACTGGCTAAGTGAATCAATTTGTTTCCTTTATATCTGAGTTCTATTGGGAAAATAAATGGATTTAATTTTAATTTGAGATCGAGTTTGCAGATACGAATTTTCGAAACACTAATATCTGTTAACATGGTTTCAATTATTTCCTACTTTTGTCTACATTTTTTATAAAACATTTTAAATAAAATTAAAACAAATATTTGTGATTGTATAGATCATTTTTATTTTCTTTCATTTTATTTTACAATGAATAGTCTGTTATGTTATTAATTTTGTATGTTTATAATGAGTTAATTTTTATTTTATACCATCATCTGGAGATTTTTCTTCCTCTTGTCTTCTTCTGTTTGTTATTTTTGTTTCCCATAATGTTGCTTTATTTATATATAAATATGTTTTTTGTTGATTTTAAATATTTAAAATTTTTAAAAAATACATTCTCTGTAGAATTTACCTTCTAGAAGGCTGGGATTTGTCTTCTTATCTTTATGCGCTGTTTCCTTTTTATTTTATTTGTTTGTTAATTGTTAAACATAATCGAAGAATGATAATTCATTTCACTTTGTTTGCCCTTTCTGTTTTGTCCAATGTCCAATGCATCATTCTATTTGTTCCATAGTTTAAGAATATATTTATTATCATATACGTTATGTACGTCTATTGTTCGGATTGTAATTTCTCGAGTTAGCTAAAAATGCAAGAAAAATGTTAGTATAGACATTCTGTTATTAAAATTAATATTTAAAATACTTTAATGTGATGGCGTAATGGAAATTTACAATTTAATTGTTTTGTTTAAAAAAAGATTAACTTTTTATATAACAAATTTTTTAGACTTAGTTCGAATCCGACTTTGCGCGCTACTGTTTCTGAAAAAAAAACTCTTCCGACAGAGAATATGTCGCTGGGTTGTGTATAAAAATAAAAATAGAAAACTCTCCAAACTTGGAGTTATCAGTTTTTTGAATGTATTTTCTTTTTTAATACATTTTACGTGCATTTTTATGAATACCCTTCTATTGAATAAACACAGTGGGAGGAATTAGAAACGAAAGGTAGAAGTAATAAGAGATACCGATGTCTGCACATTGCAATGAGTGGTCCTTTTATTTTCTTTAAGCATTCCACATTCGTGAAGTGCAACTAAAAGATGAAACTCCGCACTTAAGAATTCGTCTGAAATTGGGTCAAGGGTAAATTGATGAATATTTTTAGAAGTAGTGTTCTACGGTTAAATGGTTTAAGGGGAGGAATGCAACTAGCTATTTCACTAGAGCTTTTTTATTTTTTTTAAACAGCGATGAAATAATGATTGACACGAAACATTGCGCAGATATTTTTAGAATAAATAAATAAATTAGGTGGCGCAACAGTCCGTAGAGAACCAGGGCCTAGTGACTTACAACTCTCAACCATTCCTGTGTGCGAGTACTGTTGTCAGGGATGGAGGGGACCTACAGTTTTATGCCGAATCCGAACGGCTAATTTGAGAAAGCACTTTTTCATGACAAGCATTACTCTTGGAGAATTTGTCAATTCCTCGCAAGAGGCAGTACCCGTTTTTTTTTTAAATTAAGGTGGCACAGGCAGGGATCGAACCCAAGACCTCTCGCATGACAGTCCAACGCACTAACCATCATGCCACGGGTACTACAGATATTTTTAGAACTCTCTTTTAATTCCTGTCTTTGGGACTTAAGTGGGGTTTTTCGGAGAATCTGAACATCGATATGGTATTGGGAGAGGGTTACATTTTTGCGTCCGTTAACAGCACCGAGTTTTCCAAGCAACATCACCTTTCATTTGACAATTGTGTAAAAATAAGAGTTCAATGAGCTTATCATAATGATATGAATTTAAAACCATATATGAAAAGCTGAGAGTACTGTCGTCAGTGAAACAATTAAGTGGTTCAGATGTGTCAGACAAGATAATTTATAAAAATAAGAAATAGTGTCGGCGACAAAACAAAGCCCTGGGGCACAGGTTAGGTTAGGTTAGGTTAAAGTAGGTGCGGATTCAGAATCCACGCACTTAGGCCAAAAGAAAAGGCCCATTGTGATACCACATGAATCTAGAGAATTACTTCTTACTAGTCGAACCATTTTGAGCTTTTTATAAAGCGAAGAAGATATTTGATATCCTTTCTAGCTAGTTCACTGGGATTATCAAAAGAGTAGTCTCCCAGATGAAGTTTGCATCTTAGTGAAAGAGCAGGGCAAGTGCAGAGAAGGTGAGAGATTGTTTCCTCTTTTTCCTCGTACATACAGCTCCTGCAGAAGTCATTTGAGACTACACCAAGTCATATTGCGTGTCTGCCTATAAGACAGTGTCCCGTAAAGACACCTATTAGGGAGCTAATATGAAGTCTGCTTTGAGATAAGAAGTCTTTAGAGCGCTTTAGGTGCAGTGAAGGCTATATGACTTTTGTGGCTGCCTATGTTGGTAAATTGTGCCACCTAGAGTTTGCTATCGCAAAAGCTGTTTCTTTTAGCAGAAGTTTACATGTAGCTAACGGTATACCTATCTTCTCCCTTTCAGGTGAAATAGGTATGACGGTTCCATTTTTAGCGAGTTTATCGGCTTTAAAATTTCCTGTGATGTCTCTGTGGCCCGACACCCAACAGAGGTGAATGTTAAATTGCTGCGCTATCTCCATAAGAGACGATCGACAATCGAGGGCCGTTTGAGATTTGGTTGAGACACCGTCAAGAGATTTAATAGCAGCCTGACTGTCAGAGAAGATGCGGATATCAGAAGTTGGTATCACATTTTCTCTTAGCCAGGAGAGAACCTCTTTGATCGCTAAAATTTCCGCTTGGAAGACGCTACAATGATTAGGGAGGCGGAATGAGATGCTTGGATTACGCTTTTCTGAGTACACACCACTACCAACTAAAAATGAATGCTTTTGTTATCCAGGAGTTTTTTGTCTTCCCATTCATCTCTAGATGGAATGGATACCTGGAAGTTTTTTCCAAATTGGGGTTTAGAAATAGTGTAGTCTATGTACTTTGGTATAGAACCAAAGAGGTTCAAAATGTTGTTGGTCCATTAAGATGAGGCGTTAAGTCTTATAGCTATACTCGCTGCCACTTGTTTGCTGTAGATGTCGAGGGGTGTCAGATGGAGGAGAGTGTCTAACGCTGCTGAGGGTGTGGTTCTCAATGCCCCGCTTATGCAGACATGCAGTGCGTTGGACTCTGCTGAGTTTGTCATAGTATGTGGCTTTCTCCTGTGCAGTCCACCATACTGCAACCCCGTACATAAGTATTGGTCGGATGACCGATGTGTATAGCCAATAGGTTATGCGAGGTTGAAAACCCCATTTGCTTCCTATGGCTTTCTTGCAAAGGAAAAGAGCTACTGTAGCTTTTTTAACTCTTTCCTGAATATTAGGTTTCCAATTTTTTGTCTTATATCAGACCAAGATATTTGGCTTCATTGGTAGAAATAAGTGGTACACCTTTTATTGAATGCGGTACAATTACTGGGATCTTGTATTTCTGTGTAAAAAGGACGAGGTCTGTTTTTAGAGGATTAATACTAAGTCCGCAGTGATCAGCCCATCTAGTGAGCATATTAAGTGCGTTTTGGAGGAGTGCCTCTACCGACAGAAATTATCGTACAAAAATCTCCCATCTTAGGCCTCGGCCACGCAGTAAGCGGCTGAGTGGCAGCTCTAAGCGACGTATGGCCAGGCACTGAGCGACTGCTTTTGAGCGATTAGTAGTTAAAATGCCAAACCTGTTTTAATTTTTAGTAATGTTCTGAGCGGCAAGAAGTAAAGATGGCCAAAGTAAACATTGAGTTGTTAATTTCGTGTGTGCAATCTCGACCAGATTTATGGCAAGATAGAAATGCCAATTTTAAAAATAAAAATATTACTGAGAAACTATGGAAGGAGGGTGGTGAAATTTTTTAATTGGTTAATCGGATGAACACCAAATCGTCTTCTTTTTTGTATACGTTTAAGTAATTTGTACACATACAAACGATTGAATAGCTCAGCCACAAAGAATTATGAATGAAAATTCTCTCTAACTAAAACTACTACTCAAAACCGTCACCTGCCGTATGCACCGAAAACTGAATAGTTTTGCATTCTTGTAATTGTAACCCTGATTAGTTTTCTTTTTCTACCAAGAGTCAAGACTCTCTTTATTGTTTTAAATGCAGAATAACCAACCTATTTGTCTTATGGTCTATCTTTTTCTGTGAAGATTTTTTAAGGTGAGTTTTAGATCATTAAAATAAATTATTATTATTTATTGGTTTATGTAAGTTTCCAACTAAAGTTTATTAAATAAAAATAAATCAGTGTGTCATTTTATATTTTATATTTTTTTTTTGCATTTTATTATATCAGATTTTGTTGAATATTATAGAAATTTTGTTTCAAATTATTGAATTACAACATGATGCTTGTTTTATATTGATTTTCTTGATTATTTTATGTAGGTTTTAATATTTCTTTTCTGTTTTGTTTTTCATTTTTGTATTATAATAGAATAGAACAATTATTTTTTATTTTATTTTTATATTGAATATTGTGATTAGTATTATAATGAATATTGTTATTTTATATTTTTTTTGTTTTGTTTTTTAGTCAAATTACTAATATTATTAGTTTTATAGTTAAAATCATTTTTTTGTTTCTTTCTTCTTTAAATTTTAGTACCTTCTCTAAGTAAAACATTATTCTTTTTGTTTTTATTCTCTGATCAGAAATTTGTTACTTTTTGAACACAAAAAATTAAAAATGTACAACGATGGAAAACATAAATAGAGAAGGTGGGATTTTTGTTTTTGTAAATAAAATAAAATTGGTAGAACAATTTTATTTGGTTCTGGTGGAGAATTGATACGGAGTGGTACGTTGGCGAACACCACCGCCGCCGCGACCGTTGTAATTGTATGATGTTGATTGGTGTGGTGGTGCATTCTGGTAAGCTATAATGATTTTCATTACATTTTTGTTTGTTTTTATTATTTTTGTCATGTTTAGTGAGTTTTTATTTTTTATTTTTCTTCTTATTATATAAGATTTTTGTTTGTTATTATGTTTTTTGTTTTTTTTTTTCTTTAATAATTTGTGTGTGATTTTGTTGTGCCTCTAAAAACAAATATGTTCAGTTATATTTACCTGAAGCATATGTCTTCTGCTGATAGCCACCACCACCATAATACGGTTGCTGCAATTGAGAAGGAGGCTGTTGCTGTTTGGGATAACCACCACCGCTTGAACCATTCTCAGTGGTATACCGAGGCCTAGGAATAATTGAAACTTTTATTTAAATAAAAACATTTGCCCTGTGGGAGCGCAGGGTAGGACTTACTTATTGTAATTTTGATGCATGGTCTGCTGTTGGTATTGTGGTTTGACATTGGCAGCAGCTAATTGGGCACGTTGCGCGATTTTTTTCGCTGCCTCAGGATCTTCCATTAGTTCGCGTAATTGTTCTTGGCGGATGTCGTCATGTTTATCGGGGATGAGATACTTTCGTATTTCGGCTAGTGCATAGGCAACTCGGGCATAGGCTTCAGCTGGTGGTGCTATTGTTGAGATCTCCACGTGCAGTGGTAGATTTAAGTGGGCATATTTGGTGTCTGTCGAATTGCGAAGTTCTTCTTCGCGAGCACGATCTTTCATTGAGAAACGACCAAGTATTACGATTTTACATTGGGTTTCCTCTTGCAACCTGCGCAGAGAATTTCCCTTTGGTCCGAGTAGTTTGCCAACATAGTTGAACTGGAAGTAGATTAAATTTTACAAAATAAGTTTTTGAGTAATGAAAATGAATATTACAAAATTAGCTGGTAGATAAGTCTATTAAAAGATGAAGATTAATTGCTACTAACAGAGATGCTTAAAACCCAACCTTATATAGGACTTTTTTTGTTAATTTATCTTCAGCAATAAGATGCATTTCTAGCTTAACGGATATGTTTGTTGTTTTTGAAGATAGTCATCTTGAACCTCTTTCGACTTTATTATATTCCGAAAAAATCATTGTTTGGTGGTTTTACGTACCGAAGGAGTCATCTGTTCATTTGACAATGGGCAGGTTCAGACAACATAAGGGACTTCATTTGCAGTCAACTTCATTCTTTGAACGTAAATTTTGACCAAGGCAACTAGATAGTTTTTCAAGTGTCATGAAATTAAAATTCAGAACTTTACTTCACAAACCTCTACTTCAAGTTCATAGTACAAAAATTACCAAAATCATTATTTTCTACAAAACACTACTCAGGCAAGCTACAAGTCCATCATGATTTGTATTTTGTATTTTAAAGAAATATTACTTATTTCTTTTCCAAATTTACAAGGAACCTTTTTACAGAAAGCATTAAATGAAGTTGTGCAGGAAATAAATAAATCATTGAGTAATAAAGTTCAGCTTTTAGTTGAATTAAAAAACATGATCAATTGTCATTTTGACATAAGTTGACTTGACTTGATAGTAAGGGAGATTTTTCTTGCCTAACTTTCCAATAAAGTTGCCTTAATTGGAAGGCAATTTTTTGGCAGCTGGCCAATCAGATGCAAGAAACTTGCCTTACTTTCAAGTCCCTTATGTCGGCTGAACCTGCCCAATGATTGGCGAAGGCTTCAGGCAAATAAGTTGTGATTTTTGTATTTATTTATTTATTTATTTAGAGTATAAATGGGACTGTGAATACGCCACCTGGTTCGTATGCCTTAACTGTTTTGGATTTTTTATTTGTAAGGATACGTCGAATCTTTGGTCTAAACCAGGAATGAGTGACCAAAATTCGACGTACCAAGTGGTGCAAAACTAGACTTTTCGCGACTGAATGTCGTTCATAAAGTACAGAAGGGCAGGCCATATTCCAAAAACTGTTTTAAAACACTAAATGCCATTTAATTTGTGAGCGATAAAGCCCGATAATAAGCCGACATAAAAGGGGTTTTTTGGACCCTGGATACAGTGCGAACATTTAATTAAAGGATAAGAACATTTTAAACGAGTATCGATGCACATTCGTTTAAATTCATGAAATTGCAATAAAACAGTGTGGTAAAGCATTCTACATTAATGATGTAAGGCTACTGAACGAATATCTGTACTTGACAGTACGATGAATGTTGGGACCGGGGGTAAAGTACTGACCATTTTTGAAGGTGCTAGCATTATGATTGCATTGCATAAAGGAAGGAATGCCAATTACTGCAGTTCTAGTAGTCTGACTGGGCTTGAGATATTCTTTTTTTGGTTTTGAACACATTTTGTTTTGCTGTCTGTATTATATGACTTCTGCCTAAAAGATGCTTAGGAAAAATTATGTTTCAGGTCCAATAATTTATCAATCAGTGTTTTTTGATGTTCTCAACCCATAATTTTTGTTTGTATTTAGTGCACAGAAGAGGGCTTATAAATATTATTGAAATATTAAACATGGTGTCACATTCCTGATGTGCTGCTGAAAAAAAATCTCTATGCTTGACAGTACGTCCAAAATTAACCTCAAGGGTAAACTGATGGGCGTTCCTGTAAGTGCAAGTGCTACGGTAGAATTGTTTTGAGGGCCAAGTGACTTACAACTCTCAACCATTCCTGTGTGCGAGTACTGTCAGGGATGGAGTGGACCTACAGTTTTTTAAGCCGAATCCGAACGCTAATTTTAGAAAGCACTTTTCATGACAAGAATTACTCTTGGAGAATTTGTCAATTCCTCACAAGAGGCAGTACCCGTGAAAAAACTTTAGATGACATAGGCAGGGATCGAACCCAAGACCTCTGGCGTGACAGTCCAACACACTAACCATCATGCCACGGGTACTACAAAAAATAAATTGCATGTATTTTGACAGAAAATTGTTTATAAAAATATCGATTCATAATATTAATAAACATTGCGATGTTATTTAAGAGATGTAAAAGTTTATGCCATAGTTCAATGGTACATAATTTTCAAAACTTATTTATAACTGCAGGGCACTGACCAAATATCAGAGTTATACTCAAATTTTGGACAAATGAAGGCTATGTAGACTACAGTCAGTGGCCTATTTCACCAACTTACAATTTGTTGATTACAAGCATTTTTTAACAAATTTGTGAAAAAATCAATTTCTTATGTTTCACAAAATTTTGGTATTACTAAATTTATTGTACTTGTTGTTTATACAAATATATATATTTGTTGAAATTTCATTATTTTCGTTACACCAAAAGTTAGTTTTGTTTGTTGATTACAAGTACAAATTTGTGCATATTTTTTTTTTAATATTTTGTTTCACGAAATCAAGAAATTTTACAAATTTGTTACTGAAAATTTCTTACAATAGAAAGATGGTATGTTGATTAAATAACAATTTGTAATTTTCGAAAGAAATCGAAAAGGCATAGTAGCACCGATAGTAATATACATAACTGAAGATTTGTGTTGTTTTTGTATTTGTTTTCAACGAAAATATTCGGTTTCAACGTGTTAAGGCAGAGTAAATAAGACTAATTGGACCTCGGATTGGAAATGAGTCTGAAAAAAACTTTTCACTGACACTGACACAGCAATTTCTAACAACTTTACATTGGCTTGGAAATTGTGTACAGCATCACGGGAATATCTACGGTATGCAGAACTGTCCATCGTGTTTATTTAGCCATTGTTGATACTTTCTTTGAAAAATTTACGTTGGCAAGGAGAACACGAAAGCATTCGTGAACGGTTCATTAATATTGCCGGTAAATATAATCTACCTTAAAAATCCATGTTTCTACTTGAAATTATGATTAATTTTGTCTTAAGGTATGCCATTTGATTATGGATGTATCGCTTATTAAAATTGATTCTCCTAACGAGTTTGAATCAGTGTATGTCGATAGACACAGCAAGCACTAAATTAATTGTATGTTGGTTTGCGGTCCTGACTATAAATTTTGTAATGCTTACGTTAATTTGACGATAGTGGTAGTGTTGACGATGCGCGAGTACTCGGAAGAAGCCCGTTATTTTCAACATTTGAAAACGGATTCCAGACTTTTCCTCATTGCGTTTTGCTTGGGGATACGGAATATCCGTTAACAGATTGGCTGATGACACCGGTCAAGAGAACCTCATCTCCAGCAATCGGTCGCTATAATAGAGCGCACAAATCAACTCGAAGAATAATATAAAATGCGATTGGTATTCTAAAAATGAAATTTCCTTGCCTCAACCATTTGAGAGTGCAACCTAAAAGGGCAATTCAAATAATATATAATACATTTTTTTTTATCACAAATTAAACTTTTTTCTGCTTCTTCATTTTGGTCTAAGAGGACTAACAAATTTGTGAAAAACAGTTGTTGTTTACAACTTTGCAAAATAAATGGTGAAACATATTTTATTTGTATTTGTGAATAACATAATACAATTTTCCTTTTTTTTTTCTCTTTTTTTGCAAATTTGTTGGAATTAAGTTTATACTTTGTGAAATAAAAAATCAGGAAACAAATTTGTAAATGTAATCAACAAGTACAAATTGTAATTTGGTGAAATAGGCCACAGATCAAAAGGTGTATAAAATGTCTTGCACCATCGTCGAAGAAATCTTGAATTATTTTTGGCAACGTCGAATATGCGATAAACATGTCAGGTACTAAAATTTAGTTCATTGGTTTCCTCACTTCCCTACTAATCACCGTTTTGAATCAAGTTCCTTTTGAAGTTCTTCTTCATCAATTGGAATGTATAGAAAGCTTATTTCCAAAAGATTCTTTCTTGATAACCTTTAATTTTTTTATTTTCAAAATTAAACAGCCCCCTTTTCTTTTATATGAAGGATTGAAATAATTAGCTTAAATCCCCTATTTTTTTAAATATTAATAGACCTATGTAGGTCTATTAGGCCTGCAGCAAATTTTGGGAGTAGAGTGATAACCAACATTCCTTGATGTGAATGAATGTATATATACGCATCATTATATCAAATTCAATCGTCTGGTAGGTTTTTTCTCAGTCGTGTGGGCAAGCGTTCGAAAATGGTCAGTTTTTCCGATTTTGAGGTCGAAATGATAGCCACATGAGTGATACATCAAAAAATCAGAAAAATACCCTGATTACAAAACTGTGTTTCCAAGAAGTTTTACTTTCAGCCTTGTTTGCCATTTTAAGTTTTTTAAAATGCATTTTTCAACTTAAAACCCTGATGCATCTCCGGCAGATGACAGAAAGTTTAATGGATTAGAATTTTTATAATATCAAAACACATTATATTCGAATCAAGTTGAAATTGACTTAAATTGCTGCTCTTCTAAAGGGTTTTTGGCAGCTACAAAGAAACAACAAAACAATCGCAATGTTGCAAAAAAAAGTTTCGTTCGTCCCGTAGGTCTCCTCCATGACAAAAGTTGAGAGTTGTAAGTCACTAGACCCTAGTTCTCAACGGACTGTTGCGCCACCAAATTATATTTACTTATAACAATTGGCCCCAGAGATCTTGTGATTTAAAACCTTAAGATTTTTTGCTTTAGGACCATATGAAACAAATCAAATGATCGACTTACTGCAGGAAATATACGAATAGGTCATAGAAAATGAAACCTCTTATTGAAAGCCTGTAGTTTTTCAAGGAATTTCACAAATATTCAGTTCTCTTGTGTCATGCAAACGCCACATGGACTATTATGTTACATAAATCTTGTGATAGGAGTCAAGGGGAACGATTTGTGATAGGAGAGGATTCCAAACGAAATCGACTTTATAAAGGAAGATAGTCTGACGTAGACTCAATGCAAACTAAGAGTAGGTTAGGATATCACAAAAAAAAACCGAAATGAATTTAGGAAAAAATCAAGGAAAGGTTGAAAAACCAGTAACATGCTGTCGAGTCTTTATCCCCTACCAGACTTTACCTCAAAACTATCTTCATGGCTAACTTATTATGGCCTCATATAGGAAGGCCAGCAGCTCATCACTTCATGGAATTAGTAGACCAATCTGACGCCCAATTCCACTTGGGTTCCCACTACTACAATTCACACCTTGACCTTCACAATCTCTAGATGTGTACTTGCAAGCCCTTTGCGTAACATAACTTAACTTTTTTTTGTTGACCTAAACTTCGGCCATATTAACACAGAATTGTTGTGATCACTGATAAAGTAGTTTTTCCATTGAAGTAAAATACTGAGCTTTGCGAAGGGCAGGCCCAAAATGTATTCTTTTCCTGGTTAAAAACCATATTTTGCTATCCGATTCAATCGAATCTTTCAATTCATATAATTTTGGTATTAAATTTACTTAAATCATGAATTTTTATCTCCTTTTTTTTAATATCAATCTTTAATTTATTTTTAAAATTTTTACCAATTTCAGACTAATAATTACCCTCAGGCAGAATTAAGATTTTTACGTGAATGTATAACACAAGTAAAAAATCATTTGTCATCAAAAAGAGTCATGAAATTATAGTTTCCCAAATGCTTCAAAATTAGCAATTAAAATGTTCAACGATGAGATATATAATTGACGTTTAAATAAATAAATTTGAATATGTAAACACGCATATCTCTATTGCATATATTATCAATTCCATATTTTACTTAAAAATGAGAAAATACAACAATAAAAAAGAGTTAATTATGTAAAATTTTGGCTGTTCGACTTTTCTTCCAGTAGTTTATTCACAAATTTTAATTTCGACCCAATTCCCAGAGTGCGGTTTTGTCGAATAAAATTCAATACAGGTTTTGGTTAATTCAGGGCTTCTTGTAAAAGACCTATTATTGGTCACGTAAGCCATAATTTTGAATAAGTTTTATAGTCTACAACGTAATATATTTGATTTTGCTTGTAAGAAAAGTGTCATCAAGCTTATTAAAACGTGAGATAAAATTAACAAGAATAAAAACAAAAATAAAAGAAAAATCATTCTTTTATAATTGTTGTTGTAGACTGTGTATATGCAATGGGTATTTTGAGACTTTTAGTGCAATGCGTTTCGCTCAGATACGACAGTTGTGTCTTCTTATTAACTCTACCTCATTTCAGAGGGAGCATCTTTTTTTCTATTTAGAAAAATAGTTCCTTAAGATACAATAAATAAAACTTTAGAGCGAAGACCGAACCGAAGTCTATGTCGAAAGAGACGATTGACATAAGAAGGAACAGACATTCGGTCAGCGTAAGCTAGATAGTTACCTTTTTGTCCTTGATGGGCACATGAACTTTCTGTGAAAGTTTTATTGTCTTCTGCTGGTAGACATCAGCGTACTGCTCACGTGTCGGTATCCTTCCTGTCGTATGAACCTTCTCAAGTGCTACAAAAATGAAAAATTACACAAGTTCTTTTCTTTAAATAAAATTTCACATTACATATTTTTCCTTTCATATAATTAAAAAACAAACATCAAAATTAATAATAATAAAATTTATTGATGCAAGAAATCAAACAATTCACTACATACCGTCATCAATAAGCTTTTGAGCAAGTGGATATTGATTTTCCATTCGAGACTTTTCGCCCATCAAATCCTGAATATACTTTGTGGCCATTTCATTGAGACGGACTCGGCCATTCTCATTGTGGTCATCGATTTCAATGCCATTTCCTTCGACTTCCATATCACTCATGATTGAAATTGATTTTTTATTGAATTGAATATAATTCAAAGATTAATTTTTGATGCAATAAATTAGCTAATAGTATAATTTAATGGAGTTTCTTTTCTTCTTTTGTTGGCTTTCAAAAATAAAAATTCAAGATTCACGAATGGAAAACTACCTAAAGAAACAGATACTGAATGAAATGCAATGGCGACGATACGAATGAGAAGAGAGAAGCTAAAGCGAGCGAGAGCGACGATTCCATTATGCGATGCGATGACATTTTTAAATTTTACATATGCGTTGTTATACGGTGTAGCCGGTGATTTTTGGTTTGGAGTGTACCACAAAATGCCGGCTGTGTAGGCAAGGTAGTTTGGAGATAGGTTACAATAGAAAAATTTGATTTTGTCCAAATTAATTTAAAATTCAATTAAGGCCTTAGGGTACACTAGAGTTTGAAAAATATGACTTTGTTTTTGCAGAAACATATAAGGTTTCAAATAAAATGTTTTATTTTTATATTTAAAAAAAAGAGAGTATTTATTAAGTTAGATCAATGGTTGTTTATCTTATTGGAAAGAGGAAGGAAAGTCATTGACAATGGAGGACTACATGAATCGAATGGCCACTACGATTCTACGGTTGTAGAAACATATTCTTTTCGTAAAATTTTCCGTGACCAATTCTCACGTGGTCCCAGACAAAAAAGTCTAATGGTGTTTAATCACCAGATTTCAATGGCTAATTATGATCACACCTTTGAGAAATAACACAAAAATACGAAAAATCGTTTCATTTTTATTAATAGTGCAGTTTTTGCTTGTCCAATGTCAAAAATGACAACTTCAAAAATGACAGCTTCCCAAATAGAGGTCTATTTGAAAACCCTATTTTAGTGTGAGGTATTTTTTTACGTTAACCATGACAGCAATGTAGCGTTGAAAGTTTTGTATACAAAGGTTAAGTAAAAAAGAAGCCTGCACGAATTAATGCTATGCCACTTCCCTGGAGTCTCTCGGTGCTAATACTTTAATTAGTTAGATAAAATACCTCAATGTTAGACGCATGTAGCTTTTTTTAAGTCTGCAGCACATTAAGTTTTATTTTCTAAGCTGTCAGTACTTTGGGTTTTTTTCAAATATAAAACATTTGAGCTTGTACAAAATGGGTTAACACAACGGCCGAACGTCTATAGATATCGGAGATCTTGAAATAATGCACTAAGAGAATGGAAAGACCATTCTAAAAACTGGTCTTTTCAAATTTGTTGGATCAGGTGGCAAGATATCGTAAGTCGAATAAATAGCAACAGTTAATCACGGTGGCGGATCGAACATGATTTGGCGTTGTATGGCAGCTTTTGGTGTAAGAAATTTACACTTCATCGGCGGTATAGCTGAGCAATATATTTCCTCAACATTCTTCAAACAAATTTAGGTGCTTTGCTAAAAAACTTTCAAATTCTATAAACACCACGATACCAATCACAAAGCATAAAAACGGAGTTACATTGTAAAGGGTGTTTTTTAGACGTGTGGTTTTCAAGAAGAAATAAAACGAATACATGTACTTTTATAGCTTTTATGTTTTTTAAATGTAAATGATTTCGGGGCAGTGGTCACCGTGAACGGCCAAATTTTCGACCACTTTTTGCGGCAATTGGGGCCGAATGTCAGAAATAACCTGCCGAATATTCTCTTCTAAGTCATCGATCATCTTGGACTTATCTGTGACAAGCGACTTTACATAAAAACACAAAAAATAGTCCAGCGGTGTTAAATCGCATGATCTTGTAGGCCACGCCACAGGCCCACAACGCTAGATAATGCACTCAAAATAAATAGATGCATTGTGCGAACGAACCATCATTTGCACGAGTTGCAAACGTTTTTTGGGTGTAAAGCATTATTCACATGAGCACGACCAACGACCAACGAATGAACGAATATTCGCAGATTTTGACATTTCTTTCACATGAGAGTTTTTAATTCGTCGCGAATGAAGTTTGACTTTTAGGTTATGTAGCGCGCGAACAATTTATTCGTTGCAGTGTGGATGGTATGTGGAACGCGATCAATTTATTCGTTGCAGTGTGGATGGTATGTGGGACGCGAATAAAGTTTGACAGTTCGTATCAACTAGAATTTTGTTCGCGACGAATAAATTTGTTTTCTTAAATTTATTAATATAATGATATTGAAAAGTAAAAGTATGCATCATAAATCAAATAGAAACTATATTGCTATCGTTTTGTTAAGATTTTGTGTTCAAATATGTCTTTAAACGTATATAAAATCACATTTTGTAATTCATTCGTCGTTCGTTGGTCGCGCTCATGTGAATGCTACTTAAGTCTATTCATTATGAAATGGTTAAAATGAGCATAAAACACTTGACAGCTGTCAAAAAGATCAACTAAGAAAAAAGTATTGCCAGATTGACAACCATACGTTTAAAAAAATACTCATTAAAACTGCCCGAAAGTGATTGAGACGTCCCGGAAATCTCCAGGCACGAACGCCTTTGAATTTCTATAAAGTTATTTAGCAGACCGGGTAAGATAGCACCATATTTCCAACAAAAATGACTTCGTGATGGAAGAATGGACAAACACACCTCCCTATTACTGCAAGAAGTTGTATAGATCTATTTCAAAGAAGTTGAAATCTGGCAAGGGCAGCAAAATGTTGTTGTTTTAACTTATTGCATCTTGTATAAGTTTAACTTTGACTTGAATTTTCCTAATTATAAATAAATGTTAGATTCAAATATGTTGTAATTTGTTTTTTTATTAAGTCTATTGGTTGAAAATTGTCTGAGTTATGAGCCCAGCTAACTTTAAAAATTCAATATTGATAAACGTTTTTAGTTTTGAGTAGTAGGAAAATAAAAGTCTCATCGGGTCAACGTCATTATATTTTCGGAGTGTACCTTATATGGGTTATTGCGATAATAAAACGTTGTTATTAGTCAATTCAATAGATTGAAAATAATTTCTGAAACATGGCATATCTGCAACTGTTGACATTCTGTCAAATCCTGTTTTGTCAAAGGTGAGTCATCAGTTCTTATCTTGCTCCTAAGTGATATATCTTTGCTGATTTATCAGCATAAACTAAAGCTTCGATGTAATCCTAACAAAAGTAATACAAGTGGCCGAATGACAGCTCCATTACTTCATATGATGGCTACATACGCTGTATGTCATGTTGCACCTTCTTTTTGGAATTAATACTTGTCGAAATGATTTCCTCTGACATGAGGAATACACAAATCACGAATTATGTTGACACCGGTTTCAGAAGAAAAATAAGCTGCTGTAGGTTTCGCCGCACTAAATAGTATTTTTCCGTGATTAATTGGAATCTCAATTATCTCATGAGGATTGTGCTCATTTTTATTTGTGCTTTTGAATATTGAGCCAAAAAAAGTTTATAATTGCGAGATCCCCAGAGAATGAACGTGTCTAACGAGAAAATGTATTATTGTCACTTCCAACCAAAACGAACAGCTCTATACAATATTTACAGTTGTCATTTCTATCTGTCAAATCTCAAATGTATATTTCTCCGACATCCGACCAAAACCAAAACTAAACAAGAATCCAACACATACCTTCCTTAATTATTTATTTGCTTAAAATTAAAATAAAAGACAAAAATAAATTATGAGAGAAGTTGACCATCGGTCCTCGTCTCATCGTTCGCGCCACAAATCCAGATCCAAGTCACGTGGCCGATACCGAGATAGAAATAGTCACAGGGATAGGGATAGGGACCGGGATAGGGACAGGGACCGGGATAGGGATAGGGACAGGAATAGAGATCGAGATAGGGACTACTACTCGCGGCGGCGGAGACGTTCCTCTTCGCGGTCACGTCCATCGAAGTCAAGAAAAAAGAAATCCAAAAAGAAGCGCTATCGTAGCAGCAGCAGCAGCAGCAGTTCCTCCAGTAGCCGCAGTCGGTGCTCAATTAAGTCAAGCAGTTCCAGCACACGAAAGACGACGGCAACGATAACTCGTCCCCCAAGTTCCGACGAGAATTCCATGTCAGTCCAATGTCCACCTCCGCCAAAAGACTTACATGTTCTAAGTAGTTTTCGTGACCGTGACGCACTTGCTAAGATCGAAGAAGATTCCTTTACGGCAACTCCATTCGTCAGTTCGTTGTCGACCAAGAAGATTTCCGATAAAGTAATAATCGACCTGAAGAACGACACGATTAAGGTTGAGGACAAAGAAAAAGAAGAACCAGAACCACCGGAATCGGCTATTTTTCATCCAGATGTAAATATTATCACATATCAGAAAATTCAAAGCCTTTCGTTTCATTTCAATTTTATTTATTTATTGCAGTTTATTGGGGACGAAAAGAAGAAAATGGAGAAATGGATCAAGAAACTATACAACTACCGGCAGAAGGCATTTTCAGAATAAACTAGATATTATTTAATAAAGCGATTAGAAGATATCAGATCCGGTTTTTCTTGCTTTCATTAGGGCTTCCTCGGGGGTGAGCAGTTCCTGTTGCGAGGGTTCCAATGGGCTTCCATCCTCGGCTAGTTTGCCAGCCTTGAAGTCGTCTATAACCTTCTGGGCATACACCGCGTTGTACAAATCTAGACTGGTGAATTCTGATTGCACAACATCGGGTGCCTTGTAGGAGACGTAAGGCTTCAACTTGCAATCTTCCAAATTGGGTACAACCAATTGGGGAATACGCTGAGGAATGGATTGGAATTTTCCATTGACATAGACTCCAGTGTCACGGACACCACGTTTATAGATTGGGACTGGTGGATTGAGGGAGTTTCGTTGAGCCTCCTTGACGTTGCGAGTTCCGCGCTTGTTGTAGGTCGGGAACTTGCGGAAATTACGTTTGCCAGCTAGAGCAGCGGATGTGGAGATAGATCTTTGGTTGGCGCGGACAGTAAATGCAAGAAGTTTATTTATTTTTTCCATTTTCTAACCGAAATTAATACGGATTTTTATGTGGTGGAAAAAAACGATGTTAAAAATATTTTCAGTTGACAGTTCGGTATTCGGTTTGACGTAATCAGCTGAGAAGCAAATGGACTGTTTGTTCGAAAAACTTGTGGAACTCCTCTAGGCTTTGTTTAGTGACAAGAGAAAGTTTGATGATATTGCCATTGGACAAATTTGGGAGGAATTATTTTGACTATTGAATGGGAAGATGATTAAATGACGAAATTTTACAATAAGTCATCTCATAAGAGTCCAATGTAAACATATGTTTGTTCGTTGACGTGAGTAGATTTACATTTTCCTGAAAACTCAAGTCCCTTTGAACTGTTTAATTCAGTGAGCTTTTCAACAAGATTCATTTGGATTGTGAAAATGTGAACATTTTTGGAGAGATATGACTATAATGTTCACGTGTTGCACATTTTTGAAATGATTCATTTTGAAGTTTCCTCATTTTAGGAGTGTTCATCAATATATATAATATACTTAGTGGCGCTGCAGCTCGTGGTGACATACAACTGTTCCTGTGTGCGAATAATGTCAGAAATGAAAGGGGCCTACATTTGTATGACGAGTCTTAACTTTTGTGAAGCATTTTTTATTTTAAGATCTCGAGTTCACCATTGAATCAGATTCAACTTCGATTTTGTTCCACAGTAGTAGATGAAGTGAGAGCCAACTACGTTCGATCAGATATTATTTCAGGGAGTTACCACAGGAGTATTCTCTCTTATTTTTGGAAATATGTAAATCTGCTTCCCTCTACTTTTCTGCAGTAAGTGCAGATACTTTTAAATCCACTTTAACCATTCTTGGGGGTGTTTAAGCAAACGTTAAATTAAAGTTTTTAAATAACTGAAATTTGAATCTTCTTTTTTTAAAGTTGGACATACACAACCGATTCAATTGCCTCAGAACCACTTGATGCCAGTGATGATTATACACGTTGGCTCGAACTCGTTGATTTTTGAATTGCTGAAAATTCAAATGGATCGACATAGCCAAACCGAGGCATCTGAGCTCCCCACACACAATCGAGATTTTGGATTGGCTTGGGTCCATTTGGATCTTTGGATCTGTCGTGTATGACCATCAGCATATGCTTTAGCTATCACAGTTTTCATTTGCACGAATAAAATTCACATGCAATATTTAATCCCTCATAGTTCAAAGTTTTCCAGCTCACGAATACACATTTTTAAAAAACAGTAGTTTTTATGATACAAATTATGTGATACTTAAAAAGTCTCCAGAGCTCAGTTCTTGATAAAATAAGTAAAACGGTTTTAAAAGAAGTAAGAGTAAGACTTCCACTCTATTCAAATTTCTTCCTTATATAACCAATTATTTGAATAGATTATGACGACCATGATCATCACGTTATTCGAGAAAACTAGTTCAGTTTAAAGCACCACTTTTATACTATACTCTGTCCAACAAAAATAGTCAGTACACGTCTTATGGGAGAGCTTTTTTCTTGCAAATGGTGCCAGTCAGTGGTTTTATTCCCTTTTTACCTACTGAAAAAGAAAATTCAACCACTGACTTACACATAAATTGTTGTTGTAATTACGCTTCGACGAGCGTACATCCCCACAACCTTTACCATGCGCAGCAAAAGCCACAGCCACACTGACACTGATAAATAATGTGTTCACAAACAACCCTCTTCGTATGTATTGAAAATAAGCAGATTGTTATTAGAGTTACCATTTCCACTTTAATGCAAATCATGGTGGATTTTTCTTTGGATTTTGTTTGGGAGCTTTCAGAATGTGTGCTTTTTTAAAAGCTTTTGAGAACAAATATGCGAATGGTGTTGTCGCTTGCTGTTTTTCGGTAAGTGAAGTTTATTTATTATTCTTCGTAAATTAACCCTTTGTTCCCGGAGATGTCAACTTTTTCAAAAATTTGTATAAAAACTTAAAATTTATATAGAATGTGTATAATGAATAATGCATTTAAATAAAAAAAAAAATAATATTTACTAAAAATTAAAAAAAAAACCAGTAGGAATATAAAGAAAAAATATAGAGTGTTTGGTTTAATTGCGAAACCACTAGGAAGCAAAGGGTTGAGTTTAAGCGAAAATTATTTATAATACATGGTGTAATTATAGATGGTGAAAAATAGTGATTTTGTTCATAAAAAAAAATATTCTTTGAAAAAGTGTTTATTTATACGGTGTTTTATAATCAGTGCCAAAAAAAGAACTGCTTTTATTTTATTATAAATCTGTGCTGTGTTGTTTATAAATTGTGTATTTGTGAATATTGTGTGATACAGAATCGAAAATTTTCATTATTTTTTCATAATTGAATTTATGTTACTCTTAGTTTTCACAAAGGGGTTTTTGAATTCGGGATTATGTACATAATTTATAAATTTTCTTAAACGGAATTTATTTTTAACTTTCAATTTAAAACCAAAAGTTGGTATCCCTACTAATATTTATCAGAGCTTTTTCGAAATTTATAATGGGCACTACGGAAACCCTGTAATATTTGCTCTCTCTCACAGCTTAACGAGATTTCACTTCAGTCAGAGTGAGAGGTAAACGTCCTATCTTCTCTGTACTGACTATTTTTGTTGGACAGAGTATAAGTTTTAATAAGCTTCAAGGCTTTGCTCGATTACTAAGGAATCCATTATTGTAAATGGCAAACATTCAACTAATTTTACGAAACTTTAAACGGTAGCTGAGTTTGACAGTTTTCAATTCTACTAATGATAATCCAATTCTACTAATGATAATATTATATGATATGATTTATAATGAAATGTCAAAATATGTCGCCTCAAAACCTCCCATGGTCATGGTTCACATTGAATTAATTTCATTGTATATTCCTTTACAATAATAAGAACGAAATAAAATATCAAAATTAATCAACTTGAAAGAATCCAATGGCTGCGTTCAATCTCAGACAGATAGGGTATCCGGATGTAATCCTCGTTTCTGTTAGGATAGTTTTCTGTAAAACGTAAATCGTTTAAAACCGGAGATTTCCCAAGTAAATTATTAAGCCTAGTACATACTTCCTCGTGAAGTGAACGTTCGCCAGTGGAGAAAGTGAGCTTTTGAAATTGCTCACTGGTACACACTTGTGAATACACGTTGTGAACATTTGTATTCTATTTCATATAAATGCATTTTAACTTTTTTTTTAAAACCACACACAAATGTCAAAGCTTCACCAACAGTTCCCGTACATTTTGCACGTGAATTGCCCGTGAACGAAAACTCTCCACTTTGTTCTCCACTCAGCTTCACGAGCACGTTCACGGGTGAACCAAAAACCGAAATTTGTATGGGTTCACGAGATGGTTCACAAGTATGTACTAGGCTTTAATCGTATAGAATTCCAATTGAGCTAAGAGGAAATTTAACATAAGGCGTATTTTATTGGTAAATTATTAGCTAGTGCAGTAATGGAAAGTAAGTGCAGTAATGGAAAGTGTGAATAAAACATATTGTAATGTGTATACACTCTTTCAATAATAAGGGGCAACATCTAGTGGTAGTAATAGGAGAACTCGCTTCTTTAAGCATCGAGAAACATCTAGTGGCTTAGAGGGGAACTCATTCAGCGCATACAAGAACCTCGAAAGGGGTAAGCATCTAGTGATAAAGTGGAGAACTTCGTTAAGCATCGAGAACAACCTCGTAGATTCTCGAACCGATTTGAGGTATATAAATAGGCGCTTGGAAGCGAAGCGGTTCAGATGGATTATGGATTGTGAATTGCTATAAAGTAAAGACTGTGTTTAAAAAGTAAAGACTGTGTTTAAAAAGTAATAATTGAAAGTGTGGAATAAAGAAATTTTGTTAGTAATTTAAATAAAGTGAATTTGTGTTTTTATTTACGAAGTTTGAATAAGTTTTAACTGTCGGACCAAGCCGAATATTACATTGGTGTCAGAAGTGGGATTAAAACTTATTGAGAATAAAAACAGTGAGCAGTGATTGAGCTATTTTGTGTGAAGTAGTGAAGTTAAAAATAAAAAAAAAATGAGTAAAGTTTTGAAAGACTTAACTGTCCCTGAGCTAAAGGCCGAACTAAGCAAACGTGGCTTAAGTGGGACAGGCGTAAAAACCGAACTCGTTAAACGGCTGCAGGAATATCTGGAGCAGCAAAATGAAGATCCAGATACGTTTGCTTTCGAATTAGAAGCAAAAGTGGAAGAGGTAAATCCAAATGTTGCCTTATCCAACATGATGTCAGTTCTTTTAGCCAAATTTGAAGAAAATAAAAATGATGTCCTGAAACAACTAGAAGCCCAAAGAAGCGACCAAAAGCAAGAACAGCAGAATGTTCTCAAACAACTAGAAGCTCAAAGAAGTGACCAAAAGCGTCGAACAGCAAAATGTACGTTTCGAGAAAATGAACAAACAAATCGAAACCCTCACAAATGAACTAGAAAAAGTGCGAAATATGAAAGCTCGAGAACCTTCTGGTGAGTGTTCAAGGAAGAGAGAAGTGAATCCTCCAAGCTTTGATGGTCAGATTCCGTGGCCAATTTACAAGAAACAGTTTGAAGCAGCAGCGTTAACAAACGGCTGGGACGATCACGGAAAATGCATTGCTCTTACGCTTGCTTTAAGAGGATCTGCTGCTGAACTGCTACAAACCATCCCAGCAGAAAAGAGTGGTGACTTCACAGTTCTGGTAAACGCAATCGAACAGCGGTTTGGGAATAGGCACATGGCAGAACTCTTCCGAGTTCAGCTTAACAATAGGACACAGAAAAGAGGTGAAACTCTGCAGCAGCTTCAGGCAGATATCGAGCGATTGGTTCACCTGGCATATCCAACAGCTGGTAACGAGATAATAAATCAACTTGCTGTTGAAGCCTTTGTGAGAGCTGTGGGCGATATAAATCTCCAAAGGGCTATCCGCATTGCCGGAAAGCAAACACTACCAGAAGCATTGGCTTTCGCTCTGACGATGGAAGCTGCAGAAAAAGCTTCCCAAAACATGCATCGTGTAAGGAAAGTAGAAGTTCAAGAATGCTCTTGTCAGAAGGCTACTGTGGAAAGGAGTCAGCGAGGCGGACGAGCACGATGCTGGAACTGCAATAAGACTGGGCATCTACAGCGACAGTGCAGATTACCGCGAAGAGGAACCGCATGGCAACACTTTGGAAACAGAAGTAATTCAACTGGTCAAAGTAACACCAACAACGTTGCTTCCGAAGTTGTTTTCCACCCGGGAAAACGAATAAGAACCAACTTGAAGGGGCAGAAGCTGGTTTCTGGTATCGATGGCCCCAGGAACGACATCCAGGTTTATCAAACGAAACCTTACTACAAGAGCAGACCATATAAGGAAGACTGTAAGCATTGCAGACGACAAGAAGAAAAAGAAGTGGTTACTGTCCAACGAACCAGAGTCGATCCCATTTATGGCTGGAGCAACGACGAGTTGAGGAAGGCTCAACAAGAAAGACCCCTTCAGATGCACGACAATACCAGGTTGAAAATAAAGACGTTCAGTGACCGAATGAAGACACGCTGCGATATACGAGCGACAACAAGAGAGTTCCAAGCAGGAGATCGGGTGTGGCTTTACAATCCCCATCGACGAAAGGGGTTGTCACCGAAACTTCAACGCGACTGGGAAGGTCCATATACAGTCATTACAAAAATCAACGATGTCGTGTACCGGATACAAAAGGGAGTCAGAGGAAAACCTAAAGTTGTACATCGCGACCGGCTACATCGCTACAGTGGTGATGAGAACGATGGATTTGTTCGGGACGATCAATCCTAAGGAGGGGGCAATGTAATGTGTATACACTCTTTCAATAATAAGGGGCAACATCTAGTGGTAGTAATAGGAGAACTCGCTTCTTTAAGCATCGAGAAACATCTAGTGGCTTAGAGGGGAACTCATTCAGCGCATACAAGAACCTCGAAAGGGGTAAGCATCTAGTGATAAAGTGGAGAACTTCGTTAAGCATCGAGAACAACCTCGTAGATTCTCGAACCGATTTGAGGTATATAAATAGGCGCTTGGAAGCGAAGCGGTTCAGATGGATTATGGATTGTGAATTGCTATAAAGTAAAGACTGTGTTTAAAAAGTAAAGACTGTGTTTAAAAAGTAATAATTGAAAGTGTGGAATAAAGAAATTTTGTTAGTAATTTAAATAAAGTGAATTTGTGTTTTTATTTACGAAGTTTGAATAAGTTTTAACTGTCGGACCAAGCCGAATATTACAATATGTTCACTATTATATGCACTTTTATTTTAAATCTTCAAGTTGGTATCTGTGCAATCATACTTATGTCAAGATCAGCTGTTGAAAATACGTACTCAAGGGATGTGTTGAAAAACTATTATTGTTTTTATGTAAAGTTGAATAAGAGTTCAAGTTAATGTGTACATGCAGGTCCAGTCAGAATAGAGTTGAGTATGAATTGAAATGACATAAGAATGCCTGTCCACATTTAATTTTTAATGTTAGGTGCAAGCAGTGAGACAGGTAGATTATGTGAGTGAAAAAGAGAGAGATGGGTAGATTACAGCCCAAATGCAAACAATATTCTTGGATTCAACATGAAAGATTTTGTATTGTATGAGTGAAAGATATATAGATTCAAGGGTGTGCGATAGGGATGTGCAGATTGATCTTCTCTTCATCGTATGTACACAACGAACATAATAAAACCCAGCATTAAAAATCCAATGTAGCCAGGCACTAAAAGCCAAAAGAAGGGTGTGAGGCGAGATTTTGTCCTTCCCCGTAAGCCCGTCTTGCCTACAAGCTCCCAGTTGCTGGCAACTCAGTTTTCCTACAAAATCAACGCGAAACATTGAGCGCCACAATTAAACTTTCTCTTCTCAAAATAAACTTACACTGCGATAACTGACGCGAAGCGAATCCGGGCGAATCATTCACAATGATAACAAAAATGACAAATAAACAATGCCGCGTCGGCGAATGTGCCACTTTCGAGTTGGTTTGGGAGAGCCTTTAAACCCGACCAATGACGAAAGTTTTGTTTTCGCATCAAATTTTCGCTTTGGTTTTGGGCGAGTCCTAACACACATCACACGTCAATAAATTTAGAGCTAGCACTGTGATTATTGATGATTTTTGGGTGATGTCAAGTAGTCAACGCATTGAATATTTACGTTGACAGTCTAATCGTAGATTAATATTTCAAACCAATTTATTTTTATTCTAGTGAAAACAGAGCACTAGAAAAATACGAACGCATCCCCAAATAATAAAATCCTGCCAACCTTTAAGTAAAAAATATTTCTGGAACTGGAAGAAGTGTCATTCTATTCCAACATTCCAAAACTTTATCTGAACTATTTATATGCACTATTTTTGCTGCCTTATTTATCCGCACTATTTCTTTGTTGGTGTTTAGTGTGTAAGATTTTGCTGCGCTGCGTATAAATTTACCAATAAAAAACGGCTATAGATTACAGATTAAGGTTATCTCTTATTTATTAAATTGTAACGCACCTATCAATTCATCATCGTCAGACGAATCAGTTGAATTATCCATTAAATGTTTTATCTTACAACAATTTTGACCAGCTGAAAGTTGTTTTTATTTTTTGACAGCTATCTCAATACAACTCTCCAACTCGTGCAACAATGAGGTATCTAAAAATCCACCTATCCAGGATACCCTATCCAACACGAGATTGAACGCAGCCAATGTGTACATCCTCCATGGGATCCCAAAAACTTGAACTCGTCTTCTGTAAACGTCAAACTTGACAGCTGGAACCGCCTCCGTCTACCGTGTTTCGTCATCTGCCTCTCTATCAATCAAAAATAATCAAAATTTGTTTATAGTTTTGTTGGCGATATTTACATATTCGCTATCAAAAGAACGAATTTTAAGAAAAATGTTAATCCCACCCGTGGTAATTGAAAATAAAAGGTAAAAACAGTAACAAGAACACAAAAATGGCTTTCCTCGAAGATTGTCTTATAGTTTTTGCTTCCCAGGTTAGTAAAATTCTAATTCTTATTCTCTTAACAAAATCTTATCTTGAACTTACCACGAACAAAATAAATTTCAGTTGGTTTTCTTTGCCGGTGGTTGGTTGTTTTTTGTGAAACAACTTTTCAAAAACTATGAAATCCGTCACATATCTGTGCAATTTATTTATTCCCTAACATTTGCATTATCAATAACCATGTTCGAATTGATAATCTTCGAGATTCTTGGTGTTTTGGAATCATCGTCGAGATATTTCCATTGGAGATTGGGATTGACATTGCTTCTCTTGATGGTTATTATGGTGATTCCTTTGTATATTATCCATTCAGTTATTCATAGTCTTTCGCTAGGTGAGTTATTTATGTCAAAACTTCTTTCTCGACAAAGATTCTTGCTAATATTGTCAATTTAGTTTCAGAGAAATGGGTGCGAATCATGACAGTATTGTGTTATTTTGTGTTCCTCTATGGGCTTTGGAAGATTGGAGATCCATTCCCATTATTAAGTGTATCTCATGGTATATTCACTATTGAACAGGTTGGTATAAGTTTACTCCTTTAAAGGATTGGAACTGCGACTATTATTCTGTTTTCTTAGGGAGTCTCCCGGATCGGTGTGATTGGAGTTACTGTTATGGCAATTTTGTCTGGTTTTGGTGCTGTGAATTATCCCTACGAAAGTATGACCTACTTTATAAGGTAAGACTTTCCATGGTCTCCCAAAGCGTTCCTAAATACGTTTAAATCTATTTATAAAGGCCCGTTTCCCAAAGTGACATTGTTGTTCTTGAACGACGATTGGCTCTAACCGTTGACATGATAACTGGGAAGAAAAAACGCATAGCTCTCGAGCTCAAACGCAACAAACAAAACAACACAAAACCACGATTGTGGAGTATTTTAAGTTCGGTAGCAAATCGAGATCCTGGAGGAGAAAGTAAGTGAACAAGTAAGAAATAAGTTGCATGGGCCTTAAAGAGAGAGAGTTTATCTTTTTAGACATCGGGCAGCTCAGGTTAGAAATAGCTGGATGCGAGGAGATACTTAGACAGGTCTTCCTTGAAATCAATTCCTTAAAAAACATGCAAGAACGACAAATATGGTCAAAAACGCTCAAAGGAAGGTACTTCAATGTTATTGGACACTTCTTTAGCGGATATTGTTTGTACAAGATTTTTATGGTAAGTTTTAATATAAATGTTACCTTGTTTTAAATTTCTGAACTTTTATTTTGCACAGTGCACAGTTAACATTATATTCGATCGTGTGGGTCGCAAAGATCCAGTTACTCGAGGCCTTGAAATAGCAGTACACTGGTGTGGCTTTGACATTGATTTAGCCTTTTGGAATCAACACATTTCCTTTTTATTAGTTGGCTGCATTGTGGTCACCTCCATTCGTGGTCTCTTACTCACCCTTACAAAGGTACAAAAACGTGTTTTAAGATTTTTAAAAAGAAAACTATTGACAATTTTGTCTCCTTTAGTTTTTCTATAGAATTTCCTCGAGTAAATCATCAAATATTATAGTTTTAATATTAGCACAAATTATGGGAATGTACTTTTGTTCATCTGTTTTACTTATGCGAATGAATATGCCAGCTGAGTATAGAGTTATCATCACTGAAGTACTGGGCAGTTTACACTTTAATTTCTATCATCGTTGGTTTGATGTTATATTTTTAGTAAGTGCTCTTACCACAATTGTTGTCTTGTATATATCGCAGAAGCCTTGGAATCATGATTCCAATATAGATTAAAAAAAATGTGTTGCAATGTTGCGCTTAAATCTATAAAACATACATTTATAAACAAAAATATTTTTAATTTAAAATAATCAATTTTAATCCAAAGTGTTTAGTTTTTTATTTAAATTAAAATTAAAAATTTATTAAATATAATTTGTAAAACATTGAACAAAAAATTGTGATTATTTAAAAAAAGAAAATAATAAACATTCCGTTATAACATCTCGAAATGATAAAATTTTGTATCAATATGAATTCAATAGAGGTAATCTAATCAGCGGATAAAGAAAATTAGGTCTACAATACTTGTTTATATTTTTTGTGAACTTTAACTTACTTATTCTCTAGATTTCTAATGAATATCAAAATGGTACATTTATCTATTATTTTAACAGTATTTCGGGAATATTTCCGTTCTAAGAACTAATATTTAGTTTCGGCGATTTATCATCACTTAAAAATATGAATTTTAAATATGCTTCCAATAAATCATAATATTAAAACGACATATAAAACAAATTAAACGCAATGTTATAGTTATCTCATCCGACCTAGAAATGGGGTTTACTTAAAAAATTAAAAATTACAACACAAGTTTAACGGCTTTATTTAATTTTATAATATAACGCGTACATAAGACTCTTTTATAGACAACTGACTTACGATCTTGATTTTATTGAATTGGAGTATACGCCGATAATATCTTTGTATTCGCTTCTGATAGCCTTAATCAGGTTTAAGATACTCTTAAACAAGTAGACTTGTCAAAGTTTAGTTGGTCTTAAAAAATTCAACAATTGAATTGCATAATTTCTACCGGATAATAAAATGTAGCAGCTTACTCTTTATACGTAACACTCACATTCCATTAAAGAGATAAACAAAGGTTCTTAGAGGGGAACTTGAAATGGACTACAACAACCTTTCAAATATTGACGCAGCTAGCCAAAATAAGGGCAACAAAATTTATTAGAAAGACTGTAGTTAATCCAAAACATACGTTTTTCGATGCTGTCGAAATTTGTTTATTCAAATCAAACTCTGTATCTGCGCTGGCTAACATGGTCTCAAAATTGCACTCGGAATTGATATACAAATAGCAGCTGAGAATCCACCTCCATGGAAGCGAAATTCACTTCAAATCAACAGCAATTTCGCTAAATACAAAAAGGCAGATGGAATCTTTTAAACCTACGCTCGAGGGTTCATAACAAGAAATTCTATTGCACTCCAAGAAGATAACCTTGGAATAATTAAAGCAATGCCACAAATAAATGTCAATTTCTCGAAATTATAATAAACAACTTAAACAACCAGAGGAACATCGTACTAGCTTGGATATTCGGACACTTCCGCAGACTTTGCAGCAAAAGAATCTATTCGCTACCCTCTTATCGTTGAGCATCTTAAATTACAAAAACTTTAGCTCATCTTCAGAAAAAAACTTACAGAAAACTAGTGAAGTTCAGATACTTACTTTCGAAAACATCAACCCGTTATCATCCGTATCTCGTATGAACTATTCTCAAAAGTAGAGAAGATTGCGTACAAGTATTGAGAAAAACAACGTTTAGAAGCAAACACTTTTATATTCTTAAGGCTTGAGAGGAATGCTCCAATTGTGAGATAACTCTTACAAATTAGTAAAATTTGGTTGAGTGTCTTTTGTTCTCGAGAAATAGTTGCATTCACAGACCATGTATCAAAGATTCTCGCCAACACATAAATCCATCAAATGTTAACACTATCCCTCGAATCGAAGTTGCCTTATCTACCCACCAGAAGTTTGGAGATATGTACGTAACACAGTGTATCTTGCCATCATAATTTTAACTTATTTTCTATAACTTGCTTTGTAAATTGTAAAGTACTTACATAATAAATAAAAAGTTTTTTAAATTCTTGTAAAGTTATAAAAAAGCATTCTATTGTCTGACTACCTTCATGCCTTAAATAAGTAATTTATTAATTTATTTATTAAATTATTTCAACAAATAAAGAAATAAATCCAATATTCAAATAATTAAATTGAGGTTAAATTGATGTTGTTTCTAGGCTTTCTTTAAATATGCCACATAGCAATATTTGCAGCGAAACACTGAAAATCTAAAGCTTATCTATTTATAAGCAAGATTTTGACACGTAAGTCAGCTCTATAAGAGTTCTTCGTATAATGTAGGATACTAATATTAACCCACAATCCTTATAAAACAAGGAATGCACTGTAAAATGTTGGAAAAAAATCCAATTTACTTGGAATGGATTTAAAAATGCCACACATTGCGTTTTTAGCAGGATACGTAACGATCCCAAGTATACTGCAATGTTAACGAAGCTATACATTCTAAGGAACCAGATTTATGTTTTTGGGTGGTATTCAATTTTTAAATTTGTTGCCTTACACAATGCGAAAGACATAATTAAGTTTTGTTTCTATTATTTTGGCCATAGCTGTATATAAAAAAAATGTGAAGCCTTCATTATTCAAAAGAGTCATTCCCAGAGGGTTAAACTGAAAATCACATCCTTCATAAAATTCAGTGTTGCTTTTTAAATATTATAACAAAGCGGTGCGTCCTTCAAGGTTGAAACCTATAGTTGTGTTAAGATTAAAAATGAAATGGTAATAAAACTTTTACTACATTAATAAGGTTTCGTGTTACCAATATATTTTGAGAATTTAATCAAATAAAGCACTATGACGATAGATTAAATCCCAAAAGGTGAATTACACCTTTAGATGATTTAAAGGTACATATTTATTTATGGAGTTCTAATGGTCAAGATTAGAAGTTGTAAAATCGAAAATATGAAAATATATGAGACGTTGTTTTAAACTGTCAGTTTTGAATCGGATAATGTCCGTTTAAATTTTATTTAAGGAGGGCTTTAGGAAAAGGTAAGCGTTTATATTTAATTATTTCAAAAAATAAAGGAAGAATTTACTTACTAAAAAATCAATTTTTCAGGAAAAGATTAAGACAAATATTTTAAAACTTAAAAGTTGTATTTTTACGATGTTTTCAATATTCACATACTTTCCGTTTAAAAATTATATTTGAATCTCATTTTGTTAAACAACTTCTGTAACATGTAAGTTCCAAAGCATAAAAGAGGACTGGAAAACAACAACAACATAAAATGTTCGCATTTTGATAAATTGTTAGTGAAACTTTAGAAAAACAAAAACATATTTTGTACTCCTGATAGTTTATAAAATTTGATTAAACGCGTTGTTTTTAAATAGAAAAATCCAAAATCCACTTTTATAAAGCAAAATTTTTTTGCATTAGTCAAAAAATTAACTTCTGATCTGAGCCAGCAAAATACACAAAAACGGTGAACTTTTGGAATTATACGCTCCTACTGTGCAAATAGGAATAATTTAAAAAAATAAAAATGCCATATAAATATGATGGAAAAAATAAATGTTAAAAGCAAAATTAACTCTTAATTAACTTCCCATCGGAAGTTATTGTAATGGGTCCGATTTGTCAAATTGAAAAATTTGACATTTCTCGACGTTTCAAGGTCCCTAGAGTCAAAATAAAAGATTTTTGGAAAGATGTCTGTGCGTGCATGTGTACGTACGTTCGTACGTCTGTACGTCCGTACGTTCGCGACGTTTTTTTCGTCGCCCATAGCTCAAGAACCAGTAGAGATATCGACTTCAAATAAATTTTGTTATACAGATAATAATGCAGAAAGGGTTTTCAAGAAAATTGCGTGGGTGGTTTTTTTACCATAGCAGTTTAAAAAAAAGGTGAAAATGTTGGTTAAGCCTAAATATCTCACAAACCAATAACGCTAGAGACTTGAATTAAATTTTATATTGTATATTGTAACGTGATACCAAACAAATATATTTTTGGAAAAAAATCCAATAAACGGTTTTTTTATAAATCAAAAAAAACTGAAAAAAAAATGTTGTCACTTCTAAAATTTTACGAATATAAAATGATTTTATCTTCAAAACAATTTTGTGCAACGTAAAATAACGTTTTTAACATCTGGTAAAATTTTAAGAAAAATCGAATTGACAGTTTTCTTACAAAAAATAAAAACCTAAAAAAAACATTACTCAAAGTTGGTAAAAATTGAATCTCGACTCAAATATCTTTTCAAAAATTTGAGATTATGGCTTCCAACTTATTTTATCTTATAAGAAATATTGTTTTCAACATTCGGTAAAATTTTGAGAAAAATCGAATTGTCAGTTTTCTTACAAAAAACAAAAACCTAAACAAAAAATGAACAAAAGTTAGTAAAAATTGATTTTCGACTCAAATAACTTTTCAAAACTTTGAGACATTGGCTTTAAACTAATTTCGTTTTTTAAAAATATTGTTGCCAACATTAACCAAAATTTTGAGAAAAATCGAATCGACAGTTTTTTTTTCCAAAAAATTAAAAACCTAAAAAAATTAACCAAAAGTTGGTAAAAATTGATTTTGATATCTTTTCAAAACTTTGAGATATATTCTTCGAACTAATTTTATCTTATAAGAAATATTGTTTTGAATATTCTATAAAATTTTGAGAAAAATCGAATTGACATTTTTTTACAAAAAATAAAAACCTAAAAAATGAATAAAAGTTAGTAAAAATTGATTTTCGACTCAAATAACTTTTCAAAACATTGGGACCTTGGCTTTAAACTAATTTTATTTTTTTTTAAATATTGATGTCAACATTAAGTACAATTTTGAGAAAAATCGAATTGACAGTTTTTTTTCCGATAAATTAAAACCTAAAAAAAATTAACAAAAGTTGGTAAAAAATGATTTTCGATTTAAATATCTTTGCAAAAATTTAAGATATATGCTTCAAATTAATTTTAGTTTATAAAAATATTGTTTTTAACATTCAGTAATTTTTTTTTATAAAAATCTAACAGTCCGTTTTTTCATAAAAAAATGAAATCTACAAAAACTAGTACGCAAAACTGGTAAAAATTGATGTTCGGTTCTCGATATCTCGTGAATAATAGAAAACATTGACTTCAAATTAATTTCATTCATGCAATTTGTATTAGAAATAAAAACTTTTAATAAATGCTACTAAAATTGGTAAGAATTTGTTAACGACTAAAAATCTCGTTAACAAAAATAGATGTTGAAATCAAACTATTTAATCATATATGCCAAATATTGTTGGTTATTTTTAAATTTTTTAGAATACTTTAACTGATAACTTTTTTAACAAAACACGAAAACCTACAGACCTTACTTAAAAAACAAATCGGATGGGAAGTTATCAGTGTGGGTCGCATCATAGCTGTTGTTTTTCGATAGTTTTTTCAGCAACTGAAGTTTGGAAATTTTTTTGGATTATAGGGAAAATATGTGCTGTGGACTAAGTGCAGACTCTAAGAGTAGTAATGATTGCTTTTTTTCCAAAAAGATGATTATTCACGCAATATGATGACCTGAAGAAGTCCTTAAAGTGGAAGAAAGAATACTGTAAAACAGAAAACACTTGAAAACACTTTTAGGTGAATTTTAAAGAAAGATAAAGACCTGCAGGAGCAACAGTTATATTATAGGTCGTCCAATGGTTAAAAATAGAAAAACAAATGGTAAGTATATGTAATGCCTTCAAAAATACATGCCCAATTTTTTAATTCTATGGTACGAAGATGCGGGTGTATGGGTACGTGTAATGAAGTTGGTCATATTTTAAAAGATTAAAAACTGTTTAAACCGTTAAATAACTCTCTTTCCTACTAAAAATACCATTCTATAATTCGTCGCATGAATGCAGAACTAGCCTAAGTCACATTATCCAAATTTTTCAGGAGAGCGAATTTAAAACCTGAAAATGAGTTTACGCCATATGCTCTGCATGCGACGAAAATTGGAAAACGCCTGGACTAACAGCTTTTTTAATTTTTTGATCATAATGAGGCGATAATATTTTGAATTTGCTGTGCATAATGGCACACTTCTAAAAAGGAAAGTAAAGCGTTTTCCTAAAAATAAACTTCAGATAAATTTTTAATAACAAATGAATTATGCAATATACAAACAAAAATGTACATACTTCCAAGGAGTAAATCGGTTGAATATTGGCTGAGGTATGAATCCGGCCAACTTTAAATATGCAGTATTGAGATCAATGCGTTTGAAGATTTGATTAGTATAAAATCAAAAATATTTTGTCAATACCTTTAATACTAAAATTCAAAAAGCCGAGTACTTAAAGGTTATTTTCGGCCATAATGTTTTGTGATATTGTTTTCAGGTTCTAAAAGACCATTTAAATTTAAAAAAAAATTGTTTCGAAAATTCTAGGTTATGGCTTTAAAGTATATTAAAGAACTATAAATTGCAATAGAAATTCTAAATTTTTTTTTCATGACTGTAGAAAGCAACCTTCATTTAAATTCATTGCTACTAAGTCCTGTCAATGACCTCACCTAAAAGCTTAAACTCACTTTATTCCATTTATTTGAAATAAAAAATCAAAACCCGATTTAATGTCCTTAAAAATACACATCTTCATTATAGCAGCCATTTTCAACATGATTTCCTTTTTGAGTATTAACATTTTTCCAACTCTAAAAATCATAATTAATGTAAATCCTTTTCACCACAATCTCTTTAAAAATACCAACAACAACAACAAAAAGTAACGTTAATTATCTTCTTTAATGTCGTCCTTTTGAGCCTCTTTTTTTTTCTTATTTAAAATATTAATCTGCGTGTACACCAACCATGATCGTTTATGCAAATTCTCTTATTTCCTTCGATTAATTAATAAAAAAAAACACAAATTTACACACCTTCAGCTCAGACGGCATACAGGTGTCCTTTTTGTTTTGTTCTTGTTCATTCACCAGTCACCACCGTGGCGGACGTGCCACTGCCTCACAAAGGATTCATAATACAAAAAAAAGAGGCAAAGGAAAAACGAATGTATCACATCAGAAAAGGATTTGTTTTTATAGGTACTTGCATACACAACATTGTATACTACCCACATACAGCTTTGGCCATAATAATAGGAACAGAACTTAATTTGTGTTAATCATGTATTAAGGACTTGCGTGAGTCAACAAATCTAAAATTTAATTTGGTATTTGGAGTCACTACTGGCTTTATAAAAAGGCAGTCAAACAAATTGAACCACTTGATTTAAACTTAAAAAAATAATAAGTTTCGACACAAAAATTCAATTTATTATATTTGTTGATAAATAATATTTGATATCAAGTTGAAAATCCTCAATTTGTTTCAATTGAAATGAAAATTTTGTTTGAGGAGTTGAATACCACTTTTCAGTGAAAATTCTCCAAAGGTTCGTTTTATTGGATAGCTTTTCTCTCTTATCTTATGTTCATTAGTCCTATTTGACATAAGAAAATTTAGACAGAGTTTTAAAATCAACCCCAGATTTAAAAACCTACAATCGCTGGACTTTGGTCATACATAGTACATAGTTCTTCAAATTAAATTGTAAATCTCTTTTAAACTTAAAAGTAAGAAATGTTCCTATTATTTTGGCCATAGCTGTACATACATACATATGTATGAACAGAACATATACATACGTACAATATGCAGGATTTTATGTTTGAATTCGCTTCTGTTGAACACATTTTCCCCTCTTTTTTTTTGGATGAAACATCACAGACAAAAAACAAAGATAAAAATATAATAAAACATAAAAAAGAAAAGAAAATTCCATGAAATAAAATATACACAAAGAACACAAAAGTTAGAAACAGAAGATACCAACAAAAAACGAAGAACCTAAGGCGTTGTCTACCACCCTAATGATGAAGCAGAGTGAAAGGACGAAGCTCAACTCCCGAAAGTTTTCCTGCTCGTACCTCCTCCGTTCCGTATGTTAGTGCGGTTGTCGAAGAGATGATTTCATACAAAACCACTCCGAATAATTTCACATAAACGACACGTTTGTATAACAACATCTACTCGAATACATATATATAAAATGCTATAAACATAGAACATGGCTCTCTAGCTCCACGCCTGCCCTTCTTCCACCCCGTCAAATCCTCCAACAAATATGGAAGGTGGTATAAGCAAAGGCAAACAAACAGCCGTGTCACTCCCTATAAATTTGTACGCTACGCTCATATAAACTCGAACGTAGCGTATACGACTCTGACTCTCCACAGGATGGACTCTAACGTAAACAGGACTATACTCCTAGCAATAAGCTTTAGTATGAAGAAAAAAAATCCAAACGAGCACATTATAGAAATATGTAGGTATACAAAGGTCTGAGATACCAGAGTTGTTAAAAATTACGTGTGCCTTCACTTTGTTGAAGCATTAACTTAGAACAAAATGGCATTCGATTTTGAAAAAAGGATCTTTTAAGTTCGCTTAAAAAGAAATTCCCATAAAAAAGTTTACTTTTCTTAAATAAAAATGGGACCGCACGTGCCGCTGACGTGAAGTGGCTATAAACAGTTCATAATATGAAATTAGATTACGCCTACGCCATAGTGACCCATCATGCAAAAAAGCTGAATATCTTGTGTTTTGCATCAGTTTTAGGACCGAGCTTGCTTACTTTGATATTTTTATGATTAATTAAGAAAATTCACAGGACAGGGTCCTTATATGTACATATGTATATAAGAAGTTCCCAATTTCAATGTTTGTTTTTTTTCATTGCAAAGAGCTATGCCATTAACAATGGAAAACTATAACCGACAAATAGTCTTGTCCTTTTCATGAAATTTTCCAAGAAAAATAATTCGAATATTTGCGGATTTATATCCTTTATAACTTTACGAATTCCATCCTTAAGGTGTTCAATCGATTGTTGAACATTAGCATAGACTTTCAGCCCTATTATGGCTATCAACTATCAATTATTTGATAACTGATAATTTCTATCAATTTATTGATAATTTGGTATTATGAGTATCAAATGATAATTTTTCACCCATTGTGAATACTAATCAATATACGATTGTGAATAGGTTTTGTTTGGTGTTTGACGTTTGTCATTTGTGTTGAGTTCTTGTGTTTTGGTCTATAAATAATTTCGGCGGAATAATGTAAGTTGTTTTCATTAAATAAATTTCTCTTTTTTCTTAATAATATTTTGTTTATTTAGGAGTAGAATAGTTAACAACAGAAAACAAATAGAAAGGCTTGTGGAACTAAAGGAGGAAAATCCTGAGGTTGCAAAAGGCATTTGTGCATAAATCTCTGAGCGCTCAGTTGATGGTACATGCCTGGAAGAATTTGTGGCTGATAGAAAATTTGATGGATATCATAATTTTTGACAGCCGTAATACCAAGTTTAATTTGCTTATTTTAATTCATGAATTTATAATTTGTCCAGTGGGTTTGAAGCATCTCGTAATACTGTTTATTTTAACTTGCACGATAAACCTTCGTTCCTCAGTACAATTGCCTTCAAACAACAATTCTAGTGAAGGCATTTCGTTCTTCAATTTGTATATTCAATAAAAACTACAAAAAAACTTTTATAAATCGTATTTAAATTACAATTCTTTACCATTTACGAATATTTGATATCGATATTTGATAACCATAATAGGGCTGTTTATCTTTCACGTGGCTTCAAAAAAAAATACGGTTATAAAACTTTTCTAGCCGTCTTGTTGAAAATAAACGTCATCCACATATATATCTGCTAATTCTGCACATAACAACCCATTATTCATGTTACGGTAAATTTTACCGCAACAAAAACCAGCCTTTGGCTGTTTTCTTTTCCCTAGTTGTGGCTGCAAAATATCGGCAAAGTTGAGGGCAACCATGGTCTCATCAGCCACAGGTGTACCTAGCCTTTATTTTGCAAAAGCAACAAAAGCAGGTGATTGAGATGGAGAACGAGTTCTTTCGACGAGGTCGAAAATGCCGGCGGATGAGCCGAAGAAGTATGTGGTCAGGCGGACCCTTACTTGAACAACAACAACAACAACATATTTTATTTTAAATTTTTAATTCTTAACGTAGATTCACTAAATTAACTTTTAATTCACTTAATTATTAATGTACAAAATGGGTTTTTAACTCCGCGTTTTTAATTTAATTTAACTTAATTGTTGGTACGAAATTCACACCTCGAATCTCGCGTAGTATTAATAGTAATAGGAAAATGCCTAGTTTAGACTTCTTCTCGATTTTTGTTTTTCTTTTAACTTTCTCGAAAAATAAGAATAGTTGGGAAGGGGTCTGAACTCGCCATTATGTTTCGGCAAGTTTTGGAAACTCATCCAACAACTTGTCGAAACCGTGATTGTGTGTGTGAAAGCAAAGTTTCGCTGAGAGTCAACAACGGTGGCTTTCCTGATGAGCGTAAAGCTTCCAGGAAGCCGCGATACCGTGACCGACAATCACGAAAACGGATGCTTGTGTTGGATGAATGTGTGTGTGACTGGAATGGACGAGGGAGGAAGAACATAGTTGGGAATTAGCTTGGAAGGCACTCTTGAAAGAGCCCTACAAGCGACAAGATAATTAGAAGAAAAAGTTCGAGGAAATTTAAAAGGAGAAAGAAAAAGATTGAGAAGAAGGATAGGAAATCAGAAAGTCGAGGAAATCCAGAGAAAGAAAAAGGAAAATTCGAGGATCGAGGTGTGAGGATTGGGGACTAGAGAATAATAGGAGAAGAAAAAAAAAAAGAAAGATAAGTAGTTCGTTTCTTTTGTTTCTTTGTTCGTTTGAATATATATATAAATCTACGCGTCCGGTGTTAAAAACCTATTTTACTTTGCCATTTTCGTTTACAATTTGCTTTTCTTTATTAGTTCAATTCATTGTAATTTTCACTTATATTTTGAAAACATTTTGGGTTTTAGTCCAGGGATCTTCAATCCCACGGTTTCCCAAAGAAATAAATCTTAAAATTTAAAAACAAACGTTCGTGGTGTTATCGTTTTATTTTCGCTTCACTCATCACAAAGAGTTTTGGAATTTTCTTTTTCGGTTTTTAAAAAAATTCCTGGCGCCCATTTTATTGCAACGTACCCCACTGTAGGTACTTGCAATAACATATTTCCAAATTGTAACAATTTGATTGATATTATAAATCAATCAACATTGTTATAATTTATAATAAACAAATTCTTCCAAAAGAACCCAGCCCAGCTGAGTAGCCGCGGGTACAGCTTCGTCAACGAGCTGTATTGTTGCACTTTTTTTTCGTTCTCTCTTTTGTGTCGCATTCGTACTCATTTGAGTGCGAATTGATAAAGTCGTCGCTACGCAGCCGCCGCGCCGTCGTCGTCGATTTAGTTTGTTTATCGGTTCGGTTTAGTTTTGGATTTCGTGATAATTTGGATTTAATAATTAATATTAAATAATATAATACCCCTCGCGATTAAGAAGAAAAAGTGTAACAAATTGGCGCCCAACGTGGGGCTAAGTGGAAGAATTTCGTGGTTATTTTGTATCGTGTTTGATTATATTGTTTACTTTTAAAAAAAAACATTAAATTGCCCTTGTCTTTTATTATAGGTGTTTCATTCAAGATTCGAGTTGTTTTGGTTCCAGTGGAAAAGTAGTGATTTATTGGAGGTGTTTTGTTCCTGCTATTAAGAAAGAAGGAATTGAACCTGGTTTTTTTTTGTTTGTGAAAAATTTCATCGAGGGAGTTTACAAAGTGAAAAATCGCAAGTATTTTTTTAATTTGTGCAGTGTAAACTCGTCTGTTTTTAATTTTTCATATTTATTGTGTGGTGTGTCCTTTTTTTTTTAGTTAAATTTGCTTTTTTTCTTCTTTTTTTATTATTTATTTTTTTAAATTACTTATTCGGTCGACATTTTGTCTTCGTAAATTTTTTGTTGTTTTCTCTCTTTTTGTGCAGCGATATAAATTCTCTTGTGCTATTGAAATCACTTGAGACTTTTATCGCTTGCTACTTCGAGTGACTTGTTTATTTGCGTGATAGATTTTTTGTCAAGAGTGTTTTATATTTTTTGAGTGATAGTGAATTTTAAAATTTTCAAATTGAGTATAGTTAGTTCGAGTTGGTGTGACCATACCAATTTTTTTCGATTACTTTTAGAATTTGTTAGGAAATAATTTCTTGTTTTATTTTTAAATTATATATTTTTCTAAATTAATAACAATAAATTAATTTACGAATTAGACTTTTAGTTCAGGGTTACAAAGTAGATTTTTTTTTAAATATTTTTTTTGTAAATAATTTTTTTTAAATAATTTTTTTCAAAGTTTTTTTTGTTAGTTAAAATGAATATTGGTAGGTTAGCGCAGGACGAACTGGCCTACGAGATGAAGGTCAGGGGGTTAAAAGTAGGGACAGTGGAGGAAATGCGGAAGGCATTAAGGTCATCGAGGTTACTCGTTAAGAGGAACTCGATGGAGGTTAGTTTAGTTTACCCCTTCACTTATGAAGAGGATGTCGAGGCAATAGGAGCTAAAATTGAGGAGATTAGGGTCCTTCTTAAAGTACCTCCGAAGAATCCAAAGTCTTCGGAGTACATTAAGATAGTGACAAAGATTGAGTGGTGTATAGGCAGGTTAGCTAGGACACCTTGTGAGGCCGAAGATGAAGAAGATGAAGTTAGTTCACTTCGGAACAAGGTTTTATGTTTGCTAGGAGATCTCACTGGTGATAGTGAGAATAGTGATAGGGAAGAGGAGTTGACCAAGGAAAAAACTCCAATTAAGGTTCAAACCCAACTTCAGGCACAAGTTGGTCAGACCCTAGGTGTTGGTTCGCGGTCTGCGTTAGGGCCTACTACAGAGACGTTGGCTGAGCCAAGAGTTGGTGTCAGTAGTCCTGCAGTAGGAAACATTTCAGTTAGGGTTCCAATAGGCAATAGGGTCGATGGGTTTTCTGAACGAGTGGTCGTTCAGCCAAAACACATTGAACGTATAGGGAAGTGGGGGGTGAAGTTTACTGGTGACTCAGGTGGAGCATCAGTAAATTCATTCCTAGAAAGAGTGGAGGAACTTCGTTTGGCTAACGATGTTCCTGAAAACCACCTTTTTAAATCCGCTTCGGAGCTTTTGGCTGGTAGGGCACTTATGTGGTTTAGGACGGTTAGGGAAGATTTAGAGGATTGGCAGGAACTCGTCAAGGAACTCAAAGCGGAGTTCCTTCCTGCGAATTACGATGATCTCTTGTTGGAGGAGATTAATCGGCGTTCGCAGGGAAAGGAAGAAACTTTCGGCGCGTATCTGACTACGATGAGGACATTGTTTCGAAGATTATCGGAACCTTTGTCAGAGGGAAGGATGTTGTCGATATTGAGGAAAAATGTAGATCCCTTTTATCAGGTTCAGATAGCTAGTGCCAAACCAAAGACGGTTAAGGAACTTGCTATCTTAGGTAGGGAATTAGACACCCTTAAGGTGAATGTAGATAGCTTTACCCCGCCTTCTAGAGGTAAAAATTTGTTGGAACCGGAGTGCGGTTATCAACCTAGTTCGTCTGGACAACACCGATTAGCGGCTGTTGCTCCAGTATCTGATAATCCGTTTAGGCAGTCGGTTAGGTGTTACAAATGTAACAAAGAAGGACATTTAGCTTCGAGGTGTACAGTCCAGAAACGTTGTTTCGGCTGTGGAGCGGTAGGAGTGTATCGTAGGGATTGTAGGTGTTCGGGAAATGGGGATCGGGCCCTTGTGTCAGCAGGACAAGGAGTCCGTCGGCGTTAGGGAGGTCGTCTGCTGACGATCAGCGGGTAGGAGTTTATCTGAATTTCACGTTAGCGGCAAATGGTAGGGACATTAGACCATATTTAGGAGTTAGGGTTTATGGAATCAAGTTCTTAGGACTTCTTGATTCAGGAGCCTCCCGTACCATTGTGGGTGGTGAAGGGTGGAAAATTTTTAAAGAGCAAGGGCTTAGGTTAGAAAAGAGTAGTGTTGGGTCAGTAGCGTTAGCAGATGGAGCAGGTGTAGGTGTAGCTGGATCTGTTTCTCTACCAGTGGAGGTTGAGAACAAATCCTTTTTAATAGAATGTCTGGTCATTCCGAATCTTCCACACCAGTTGATCTTGGGTGCCGATTTTTGGGCACTATCGGGCATAGTCCCGGATTTGAGATCAGGTGTGTGGAATTTTTCGAGCCAGGAGGGATTGGCTTCGATGACAGACATGGTAGCGATTAGGGAAAAATCGGATTTGAACGATTTTGAAAATAGGAAACTAGAATTAGTGTTAGGAGAACTTTTTAAATCAATGACCGAAGGTTTAGGGTGCACCAACTTAGTTGAGCACAAGATTAGGACGTCTGCAGAACCGATAAAGCAAAGATATTACCCTGTTTCGCCAGCGATTCAGAGACATATCGATCAGGAGCTTCAGGAGATGTTGGAAGCTGGAGTGATAGAGAAGTCGAAGAGTCCTTGGGCATCGTCGATTCTTCTGGTTAAGAAGAAAGATGGCAGTTATCGGTTCTGTGTTGACTATAGGAAATTGAATGAGGTTACAGATAGGGATGCTTATCCACTACCCTTTATTTCGGCGATTTTAGACAAGCTTCGAAACGCGAAGTACTTGTCTTCGTTAGACATTAAATCTGCTTATTGGCAGATTCCAATGGAGAAAGAATCGCGAAAGTACACAGCCTTTACCGTGCCAGGGCGTGGCCTGTATCAATTTTGCAGGATGCCTTTCGGCTTGCACAATTCCCCGGCAACTTGGCAAAGGTTTATTGATGACGTTTTAGGTCCTGACTTAGAACCGTTCGTCTTTGTGTACTTGGATGACATTATCATCGTCACCGATTCTTTCGATAGGCACCTAGAAATTTTAAAAGAAGTTTTTAAAAGGTTAGGAGAAGCAGGTTTAAAAGTAGGTAGGGAAAAATGTAATTTTTGTAGGCCTTCTTTAAAATTTCTAGGTTACGTAGTTGATAGGAACGGGCTTCATGTTGACCCGGAAAAGGTGGAAAGCATGATTAGGATTCCTGCACCGAAAAATGTGAAGGAAATTAGGAGTTTGGTAGGGACAATTTCGTGGTACCGTAGGTTTGTACCAAATTTTGCAATTTTAGTTAGGCCTCTTACCGATCTCTTAAAGAAAGGTAAGAAATTTGAGTGGACACAAGAATGTGAGGAGAGTTTTAGGAAAGCCAAAGAGTGTTTGGTTACGGCACCGATTCTGACATGTCCGGATTTTTCAAGGCCGTTTGTTGTACAAACAGATGCGTCGGACTATGGCATCGGGGCCGTATTATCTCAGGAGTTTGAGGATGGCGAAAAAGCCATATGTTATTTAAGTCGGTCATTGAATAGGAATGAAAGGAACTACTCTACGACCGAAAAGGAATGTTTAGCGGTCCTTTGGGCGGTCGAAAAGTTGCGGCCGTATCTCGAAGGTGTTCGATTTACAGTCGTAACTGATCATCACTCTTTGGTCTGGCTAAGCAACCTTAAGGATCCGCAGGGTAGATTAGCTCGTTGGGCCATTCGGCTCCAACAGTTCGATTTCAAAATCATCCACAGAAAGGGCAAAGAACATGTCGTTCCTGATATGTTGTCGCGAGGAGTTCCAGAAGTAGCTGGTGTCTCTGAGGCGGATTTGGACCCTTGGGTGATCAAAATGAAATCACAGGTAGAAAAGAGCCCGTTAGAATACCCATCTTGGCGAGTCGAGAATGGGCGGCTCTATAAACATGTCAGGTTGAACCATATAGTCGTTCATAATAATGGTGAGGAGTGGAAGTTAGTGTTAGGGAAAAGTGATAGGACGAGAATCCTTAACGAGTGCCATTATGCTCCGCTTTCAGGACACATGGGCGTTAAGAAAACTTTTGCTAGGGTAGCAGAAAAATATTACTGGCCCAAAATGAGGAGTGATATTACTAGGTATGTTAGGAGTTGTAAAATTTGCCAAAGTGTGAAACCGGTAAACGAAAAACCAGCTGGTCTAATGACCGAAAGAGTAGGAAATTCCCAGCCGTGGGAAATGATTTGCGTGGACTTGGTGGGTCTATTACCAAAATCGTCGCGAGGGTTCGTGTATATTTTAACGGTCGTCGACTATTTCACTAAATTTCCCTTGTTGTTCGCGTTACGGTCTGCAACGGCGAAAGCGGTATGTCGGGAGTTGGAAGAAAACGTGTTTCTTCTTTTCGGGATTCCTAAGTGGATCGTCTGTGACAACGGTCCCCAGTTCCGTGGCAAGGAACTGAAAACGCTTAGCGAAGCGTACGGGTCACAACTTCGGTTTACGGCGAATTATCATCCGCAAGCGAATCCGGCGGAACGGATTAATCAAATTATTAAGACTACGCTCCGGGCGTATGTATCGGAAAACCAGCGGAGTTGGGATTCGCAACTGGCAAAAGTGGCCTGTGCAATCCGAACTTCGCAACACGAGGTTTTAGGTGTGTCGCCATACTTCGCAAATTTCGGTAGGAACATGGTAACTAGTGGCCATGATGTAGGAATTAGGGATAGCGGTAGGGACCCAGATAGAACGGAAATTGATAGGCAGTTTCGGAAACTGAGAGAGGACATAGCTAGGAAGTTGGAAGCAGCGGGAAAGAAGGCTGCTAAGACTTATAATTTACGTAGGAGGGACGCGCAATATCACACGGGTGATCTCGTTTGGCGTAGGAACTTCGCGCTGTCCGATGCAGCAAATTATTTCGCGGTGAAGTTGGCGACCAAATTTGTAGGACCTTTCAAGGTCAGCAAGAGGATGTCACCTTGGACATACCTATTAATAGATGATCGCAGTAAAGAGCGAGGAACGTGGCATGTTAAGGATTTAAAACCATATGTTAATTCTTGAGTCAAGTCCCTTTTTTTTGTAGTAGTAATTTTTTTTGGTTTTTCATTGTCATTTTTGTTTAATTTTAATGTGCCACATTAATGTTTTTTTTTTTCTTTTTTTTTCTTTTTTAAAATGTAATGATGGTAATCCTTTGTTGTTGTTGTCTACCCCTGGCTGAGCCTTAAGAAATGGTTTGCTTTTCTTGAAAAGTAAACACATTTCTTGGGAGGTAAGGGTGGGATTTGTTACGGTAAATTTTACCGCAACAAAAACCAGCCTTTGGCTGTTTTCTTTTCCCTAGTTGTGGCTGCAAAATATCGGCAAAGTTGAGGACAACCATGGTCTCATCAGCCACAGGTGTACCTAGCCTTTATTTTGCAAAAGCAACAAAAGCAGGTGATTGAGATGGAGAACGAGTTCTTTCGACGAGGTCGAAAATGCCGGCGGATGAGCCGAAGAAGTATGTGGTCAGGCGGACCCTTACTTGAACAACAACAACAACAACAACATATTTTATTTTAAATTTTTAATTCTTAACGTAGATTCACTAAATTAACTTTTAATTCACTTAATTATTAATGTACAAAATGGGTTTTTAACGCCGCGTTTTTAATTTAATTTAACTTAATTGTTGGTACGAAATTCACACCTCGAATCTCGCGTAATATTAATAGTAATAGGAAAATGCCTAGTTTAGACTTCTTCTCGATTTTTGTTTTTCTTTTAACTTTCTCGAAAAATAAGAATAGTTGGGAAGGGGTCTGAACTCGCCATTATGTTTCGGCAAGTTTTGGAAACTCATCCAACAACTTGTCGAAACCGTGATTGTGTGTGTGAAAGCAAAGTTTCGCTGAGAGTCAACAACGGTGGCTTTCCTGATGAGCGTAAAGCTTCCAGGAAGCCGCGATACCGTGAACGACAATCACGAAAACGGATGCTTGTGTTGGATGAATGTGTGTGTGACTGGAATGGACGAGGGAGGAAGAACATAGTTGGGAATTAGCTTGGAAGGCACTCTTGAAAGAGCCCTACAAGCGACAAGATAATTAGAAGAAAAAGTTCGAGGAAATTTAAAAGGAGAAAGAAAAAGATTGAGAAGAAGGATAGGAAATCAGAAAGTCGAGGAAATCCAGAGAAAGAAAAAGGAAAATTCGAGGATCGAGGTGTGAGGATTGGGGACTAGAGAATAATAGGAGAAGAAAAAAAAAAAGAAAGATAAGTAGTTCGTTTCTTTTGTTTCTTTGTTCGTTTGAATATATATATAAATCTACGCGTCCGGTGTTAAAAACCTATTTTACTTTGCCATTTTCGTTTACAATTTGCTTTTCTTTATTAGTTCAATTCATTGTAATTTTCACTTATATTTTGAAAACATTTTGGGTTTTAGTCCAGGGATCTTCAATCCCACGGTTTCCCAAAGAAATAAATCTTAAAATTTAAAAACAAACGTTCGTGGTGTTATCGTTTTATTTTCGCTTCACTCATCACAAAGAGTTTTGGAATTTTCTTTTTCGGTTTTAAAAAAAATTCCTGGCGCCCATTTTATTGCAACGTACCCCACTGTAGGTACTTGCAATAACATATTTCCAAATTGTAACAATTTGATTGATATTATAAATCAATCAACATTGTTATAATTTATAATAAACAAATTCTTCCAAAAGAACCCAGCCCAGCTGAGTAGCCGCGGGTACAGCTTCGTCAACGAGCTGTATTGTTGCACTTTTTTTTCGTTCTCTCTTTTGTGTCGCATTCGTACTCATTTGAGTGCGAATTGATAAAGTCGTCGCTACGCAGCCGCCGCGCCGTCGTCGTCGATTTAGTTTGTTTATCGGTTCGGTTTAGTTTTGGATTTCGTGATAATTTGGATTTAATAATTAATATTAAATAATATAATACCCCTCGCGATTAAGAAGAAAAAGTGTAACACTGCGTAGCTTAAGACATTCACCATTTTGGAATAAGTATGGTTCAATCAAAGTACCAGCCCAAAGTCACTCCAAAAAGTTACACATTGACGATAGAGAGTCTTTTCAACGATCGTTTTTAGAATTTTCGAGTCCCAAATGCGACTATTTTCCCGTTTTTAACGCAGACGCAGAGGAATAATTGGGCCTCATCATTGAAGATGATTTTTCGGTAAAAATCTGGAGGACTTTGATGTATTTCAAGGACGCATTCATCGAAGATTCGTATCAACGCTGCGCAGTTTATATTGATCGGCCAGCTTGAGTTGAGAGTTATGTTAACTGAACTTGAAAAAATTAATAAATCAGATAGCGCAACAGTCCGTTGAGAACTAGGTAGGCCCTTACATAACTCTCAACCATTCCTGTGTGCGAGTAATGTTGTCAATGATGGAGGGAACGTACATTTTTTAATTTGAGAAAGCACTTTTCATGACAAGAATTACTCTTGGAGGATTTGTCAATTTCTCGCAAGAGGCAGTACTCATGAAAAAAACTTTAGATGGCACAGGCAGGGACTGAACCCAAGGCCAATTGCATGACAGTCCTACGCACTTACCATCTCGCCACGAGTATTACTAACTGAGCTTTACGAGCTTTAAAACCTAAGTCACCTAAGTTTTGAAATGCGTAGTTTCAAAGATCTAGGTTTTTGGTCAAAATTCGGGCTGCAGCATCAACATTCTCAATTATTCTTGAACGATGCAAACGGTTTCGGTTCTACACATTACTTACTTGTCCCAACATTTCAAAATGTGCCTATCTATTTCACTATAGGAACTATATGGCAAGTTTTACATTCTTTAAAAAATTTCGAACTTGAGATTTTAATCACAAATGACATTACGATGGTAGAGAAGTCAAAAAAAGTGGGTTCCCCGATTCCGTACTGCATGTCTGTCTTGGCCCCTAAAACCCATAACGATTCGCGTTAAGCTTTTTTAACTTCCCATAGGAAGTTATTGTAATGTATCGTCCATAGCTCAAGAACCAGAAGAGATATCGACTTCAAATAAATTTTGTTATAATGATAATAATGCAGAAAGGGCTCTCAAGAAAATTGCGTGGGTGGTTTTTTACCATAGCAGTTTAAAAAAAGGTGAAAATGTTGGTTAACCCCAAATATCTCATGAACTAATAACGCTAGAGACTTGAATTAAATTTTATATTATATATTGTAACGTGATACCAAACAAGTATATTTTTTGAAAAACATTCAGTAAAATTTTGAGAAAAATCGAATTGACAATTTTTTTTACAAACAATAAAAACCTAAAAAAAAATTAATAGAAGTTGGTAAAAATTGATTTTGGACTCAAATATCTTTTCAAAACTTTGAGATATTGGCTGTAACTACTTTTTTCTTTTAAAAAATATTGTTGTCAACATTTAGTAAATTTTTTAGAAAAATCTAATTGACAGTTTTTTTACAATAAATAAAAACCTAAAAAAAACAATACTAAAACTTGGTAAAAATTTACTTTCGAATTAAAAAGCTTTTCAAAAATTAAAATATTGTCTTTAAACCTTTTTTTATTTCATAGAAAATATTGTTTTCGATATTCAGTATTTTTTTTTTATAAAAGTCCAACAGTCCGTTTTTTCATAAATAAAATCTATAGTACGCAAATTTGGTAAAAATTGATGATCGGTTCTAGATATCTCTCAAATTAATTTAATTCATCCAATTTGTAAAAATTTAAGAAATGCTACTAAAATTGGTAAAAATTTGTTTTCGACTAAAAATCTATTTAACAAAACTAGATTTTCAAAGTAAACTATTTCTTTATATGAAAAATATTGTTGGTAATTTTTAAATCTTTTAGAATTATTCAACTGACAACAACAAAACACGAAAACCTACAAACCTTTTAAGCAAGACAAATCGACAGACGGGATGGGAAGTTATCAGTGTGGGTCGCACCCCAGCCAAGTTCGTGAGACCCAGTCGTGCATTTTATTTTTACTTATCAATTGTAGAAAGATGAAAAGTTTCAGAAGTGAGAGCTGCCGAAATCGAGTTCTATTTGAAATGAAACCTCATTACTAAAAATTGTGTCCATATTTGAAATTAGATTGCGTATACGCCCAAATGACCAAAAACAGTTTAATAACCGAATTGACTGGACTTTGATATTTGTATTCATATTTCAGAATACTTACGTTGAAGTTAAGGGGAAAAGAAGGGTTAAGTGTTAATTTTTGAAAAAAATAAATAGTTTTTTCAGAATATTTCTTGAATCCATATCAAAGAACAGATTTTTAATCTGTCTTTATCTTGCTCTAAAGAATATTTAAACAAAACTCCGTAAAGACCCGCAGAATGGAATCCATTTCAAAATTTACGTTACATCAAAAATGTATGTTCTTGTTTCTTATTTGAAACTGCAACCAAAATATAACAACACTGTTCTAACACACAACAAAATGCTATTTGTGACGCATCATCATCCCTGTTTGTGCGGTTTTCCAAATACAACAACAAAAAAAGAGCTTGGGTTGCTCCTTTAGAGGCTGAGGGTGCGCAAGCTGGCCCCCCTTCCCCCTTCTCTCCTCACCATCCGCATTCCTCGCCCCAAACAAAGATTCTCATGAAGACAACAATAAAAAAACGGGCGCCGCTAGTTGCCAACTCCGAGTGGGATGCGGGTCGATATCATCCCGAATTTACAATCATAGATTAAATTATAAAAAGGGGAAACGATCCCCTGCTTCTTCTTCTTCTGCTGCTGCTGCTTCTCTACACTGCTCTTGCTCCACTGCTGCTACACACACAAGGGGGTGCGTTTTGTTAAACACAAGTGTGTGTCTGTTTATGTCCTGGGAGTGGAGCATGGAACGATGGATATGGTGGTGGTGGCGACGGCGACAGGCGAGTGACTCTAACAACAACAAAATCAAGAAAAAAAAAGGACGAGTATACACAGACGACGTCGACAACGACTACATTCCACACGTTGTAGCTTGTAGCTTGTAGATATTTTTTACTCGACAGCAGAATTCTGGATATTCGGTGTTGTGTGGCGCGCGCGACAGATTCCTCTTAATCCGGCTGTTTGTACAATCCACACTTAACTAGCGGTAGTATAGCTTAGGCTTCGTTTGTAAATTGACACAAGCGAGCGTGTAGCACAAGTTGTCCTTAAAATACAAATATACCTCTCGACAAAATTCGTAATTTATATACTATTTTTGGTCGGTTTTTTAAACATTAAGGCCTTTGTCTATCTGTTTCAACTTTCAACACCGTTCGTTGTCGTCCTTGCTTTGCCTTGCCATAGTTCGTCGTCAAGTTAATTGAAATTGGATTAATCGTTCTTTTTGCGGTGAGAGGGAATGTCTGAAAAAATTGATTCCTACAAATAAAAAAAAAATTGTGGCTTTTTGTGATTAATCCGTACTGATTAATTTATATAAATATATTTATACGTACAGGACATATGTATGTACATTCGACTTCATGTGCAGTGAAATTGTCATATTGTGTTCCATCGGCAAAAATTTAGAGTGATTGAAGAGGGCCAGGCGCACGTGCTGATTTAATTGATTAAACTTTATACATTGTTACCGTGGTGTTCCAAAAGTTATTTATACATTAATGTGATTCATTGTAAAAAATTTCAAAATAAACAAAGAAATAAAGTTTAAGCCAAAACCACCGAACATATATTTTAACCTCAGCACAGACAAATCCGTGTAGTTAAGTTTTTGTATTCAATTTTAAAACAGAAAGAAAAGAGATTTTAAAATGGGTTGCAATACAAGTCAGGAAGTTAAGGCGAAAAAACCGGAGGAAGATGGTTCCACCGATGTCGATGCAAAAAACCCTGAAACAGAACAGTCTGCGACAGCGGCTATGAATGGTGATGCTTCAGCACCATCTGTTGAGGACAGTTGTTCGGGTGCAGCAAATAAAAGTAGTGAAGCTGTGACCAAGGAACCCACAGAAAGGGAACAGAATGCAAAGAACAATGGCATTCAGCAGCAACAGCACGGGAAGCCCCCGCAGCCCTCACAGCAGCAACAACAAAAATCCACAGAAGTGGCAGGAGCAGGAGGTGATGTCACCATTGTCGATGATGGAAAACATCATAACGGTCTAGTGAATGGTGATATTAACGACGACACTTCCAGGAGCAATGTCAAACGATGTGACAAAGCAGAGATTAGCGAGTTGAACAATGTGGATATTGATGGCGACGACGAAGATGAGAAGGAGCAGCAGGAGATGGACGAAGAGAAGCAGAAGCAGAATCAGAATGACAACAAGGACGATGATGATGATGATGCGAATGAAGATGATGGCGATGAAGGTAATTTGAATATAAGACACCATTATCGAGTTATATGTACAGGGTCTATTGTTGAGTCTTTTGACATTTATGGTAAAGTAAATTATCTAGGTCCTTAAGTAAGATTTAAAAGAGGACTTTTGTTTATGTGGATCGTAAAACTCAAATAATTCGTTTTTCTAGTTAATATACTCGTAGTGGGTCTTTTGTTTAAGTCTTAAGTACATGCTTGACGTTTTGCATTAATAATTCACGACATAGAAATCATAGACCGAGGCATGATGTTGTGCCTTAAAAAACGTGTCGTGTCTTAAAATTCCTTTATTTTATAGACAAAGAAGACAGGTAAGCTCTAAGGTTTCCTTTTATTCTTTCTCTTAGGAGTCGAAGGAAGACAATCCAATTTGTTTAATACCAAAATGCGCATGTTTTCAATTTGGTCCAGCGCCTTATTTTTTGGTTTTTCTTTTTTTGGAATGTCTGCTTCTTAAATTTTATTATTAAATCTCATGAATGGGTATGTTTACAAACATCAACCCCACTCGCAGTGGATCTAGATACTTTCTTTTGCCAAAAATGTATAGATAGATATGTATGTACATATGTAGATATTGTATATACTTCCTTATATCTGTATCTTTTCTATATCCGTTTTTTTTGTTTGTATAAAGCACTTAGAGAGACACAATGCATTTTCTTGTTGTATTTTCTGGTATATTTCACTTAGGCGTCGTCGTCAGGAAGTCTAGAGAGAGATTATGGAATTATTTTGGATTGGGAAAAATTCTTTAGATTCCTTTAAACAGATATTGCAAGAAGTTTGTTGTTTTTTTTTTTGCTATCGTTCATGTTGGTTTAATGTTTGACAGTTCTGTATTTTCTTTTTGAACGATATGGGGTTTTAAACTTTTCCTTGCGAGATTATTTTTGTTGGTTAAGGTCATGTCAAAACTTTAAAACCCTTTTAAAGGAGATTTGGCTATAAGAAACAATTTTTGAAGAACTTGCATTTTGCAAAGTGTCAATGTGTAAATGCCTCTGACAGTTAAGGAGTTCAAAGTAGATGGACTTTTTTCTTAGAAATTTCAATCAAAGATGAATATACAAATCTTTATAATAAGAATTGGAAATGTTTAGTAATCGAAATTATGCAAAAGCGATTGAACTATTGTAGATTTTGAAACAAGTAGCAAGAACAAGAGTTTTTACTACTTAACAAAATATAAGCATTATTAATGCTTTGCATTTGAGACTTTTTTTTTATTTTCTTTATCATTTTTCAGTTGACTGATTGATTTAGAAAAATAATTTTTGCTAACAAAAATGCCACACTAAATTGATTTAACTTCTCGAATATCTCTACAAATAGTAGCTTTATGACAAGTTGTAAAAAACATGAGGAATTCTTCTTCTTCCTTGGTTTCTACGCTCGTTGTCAATGACACTCCATTTTTTAGCTCTTTACCCTATAATTTAACTCTGCCAGTCACACATAAATCCAGAGCGAATTCCCCGCTATTGTTCCGAAAAGGGTGTTCTTCAACGCTGGCAAAACCACTGCGTAAGCTTTTTCATCTGTCCTACTCCTCGGGTCTCGTTCCGAGCGAATGGAAAACAGCATTTGTCTAGCCCATCCCCAAAATAGGCGACCCTTCCTCAAATCCCAATTACTGACCGATTACACTTACGTCCCTTCTTTCTAAGGTTTGGTAACGCTGATTAATTATTAGCTCAAGAAATGTTTCGAATATCGAAACTTTAATGATCGTCAGTACGGCTTTCGTACCAATAGGTCCACTGGTGATCTCATGGTTCATCTCACCGAACAGTGGAGGAAATATTTATACCGCTTTGGGGAAAGAAGTATTATTGCACTTGATATTTCAAAATCATTTGATAGGGTTTGGTATCAGGCTCTCTTATCAAAAATGCGTGCTTTCGGTTTTCATGAATCCCTCCTTAATTGGATAAGTAATTACCTTTCTGATCGTTCAATACGAGTAGTATTGGATGAAATCAAGTCTAAAAGCCACCAAATAAATGGTGGTGTGCCCCAGGGTTCTATCTCCAACACTCTTTCTCATTTTTATTTATGATCTCCTGTCTGCAACTTCTAATCAAATACATTGTTTCGCTGACGATATTACTCTTAGCTTTTCATATTGGTTTTTAGACTCACATTCTTCTCTTCGAATGCGGAACTGCAACGACAAAATATGATAAACTCATTAAAATCCGACCTAAACAGCATTGTACAATGGGGAATAAAAAACGCGTGGAATTTAATGCTTCGCAAACCCAATGCTGTCTTGTATTGCTAAAAATATACCCCCTTGCCATTATCAATGGATGGCACTTGCATCAATGTGACTGAACACCTCTTGTGGAACGATCACATACACGATATCGCCAAAAATTCCGTAAGGTGTTTGGGTTTCCTTAGGCGATGCAAGAAATGTTTCAGTCCTTCTGATCTGGCTGTTATCTACAAGTCTTATATATGTAAGTCCAAAGCTTGAGTATAACTCCAATATCTAAGCTCGTGCTCTTGCAATTTAATTAAGCCTCTTGGATAGTATTGAACGTAGACCATTTAAATTGATTGGTGATAATAATATAATAAGTTTATTTACTTCACTTGAACATCGTCGTAAGGTTTCTTGTCTAACTTTTCTTACGGTTATTATAAAAGTTTGTGTTCTAAAGAAATAGATAGCTGCATTCCTCCCCTTAAACAGTTCAACCGTAATACTCGCGCTTCTAGGAATGCACATCAGTATACCCTCGGGTCCAACTTTGGTAATACTGTCAAATACAGAGATTCGTTCTTTAGTCGTACTACGCGAATGTGGAAAGCCTTACCACAGTCTGTCTTTCCTAGTCATTGCAATTTTCAGCAACTCAAAACCAATGTGCACCGACGTCTCCTTTCAAACCCCCTCTCTTTTTCCTAGTACTGTGGTTTTAAACACTGTGTCTCTGCATAATAAGGGAAGTAATATACCCTTGAGTGTGCGTTTAGTATTATAAACAAAATTGAGCTACCAAAAACTTATACAAATACTTTACAAATTCGATTAAATAAAGATTATATATTTTATAATTTTATATGAATGTTTCATTAAGATTCAAATTGTTCCTATTGTTAACTAGGGCTATGAAAATGTTTTGATGTCAAGCCCAACATGATACTACATGAATCTTCTTCATCTCATTGTTGATAAAATAAGTACAAACTATCGTACCTAGTGCTACGACTTCTTGTGACAAATAAGCACTAAAAGAAACTTTTTTAAGATGTAAGTAATATAAAGTGCATAATCGATTGACAAAGATTTTCTGGTGGTTGAAATGAACTACAAAAAACATTTCCCTAATTAAAACGAATAAACTTTCTTAACCCTTTCTTAACTTTCTTAACTTAATTATGCTCTTGAACTATGCTTTTCAACGTTGTGTTCCTTAATTGTTGGCACTAGGCGCAACATTCTTCACATTCTTTTTATACACTAATACGCCTGGGTGAACATTTGAACAACTATAGAAAGATTTTAGATTTGTATACATATTCACATGATTTTGGTACCATAATTCAGAGCTCTGATTTATATTGAATTAAATTGAGACAATTATTTCGCAGAACTGACTTAAGGAAAGAGTAGATCAGTTGGATGAAATAGTAATAAAACTGGCATAACTTATTCACAAATTGAAATGCCACTGGCACCTGTGCTAGGCTTAGAGAAAGTTAAAGTACTGTCAAGCAACTAAATGGACTCCAAGTACTAAGGCTCTATAAGTCCAGAAAATCTTTTTTTTTTAATTCCCTGATGGCTTCATATGTATTTTATGGCCTTTTTCCCTCTAAAAACTTTTGAATTGAAAAAAAAATACAGACTAGACTGATTCAAAAAATTACAATGTCTTCGATTTTTGATGCAACCATATTTTTCTTTAGTGCTTGGTGAAATTATAGACCTGTTCAAATTTCAGCTTTTTAAATTGATATTTCAAACAAATTGTATGTGAGATTTAGGCTTTCTATGTTTCTGTAGTGACGAATTTCTCAGGAAATGTAAATGGTAAATGGTCTGTCTTTCTAACATCTTTCTTTGAACACCAAGTAAAATTATCAGCTTTCATATATGCAGGTACAATCTTGCTTATCGAACCAATTTATATACAAATCTGTTGTGTTTATCGAAATGGTTCACAAAAGGAAATGAAAATACAAATAAGAACTTTTAATTTTCAAATTTTCATCACTTTTTTAATTTGCCAAAATTTGTTAATATTCAGGAAGAATCAAATTGCTTAATATAAGTAGTAATTAAATTTAAAAATAAATGTGAAAAGAAAGAAGAGATTGTAAAAGAGTTTTCTCAAATTTACTTTTATGTAGTTATTGAAAAAGCCTATGAAAGTATTCATAGTACTTTAAAATATTTAATTTCACCATTTCAATAATATTCAAAAAATTTAGTCTTGCCAACAATCAGTGTTGATAGTTTCTTCCAATGAACTTTTCTAGCAAAATCAAAACAGAAAATAACATTATGTTCAGAATTTCATCAACATTTAACGATACACTTTATTTCTAAATTTACTGGCCTCTTATTTAACTTTTGAAAGATCTCTTGTAACCGTTTATTCAGTTGTAGCCATGGAAAGTATTATATGAACTAAGACAAATAATTAAGCATATTGTAAGGTTTTTTGATTAAATTAAGGTGAATATCGGTATATTAACGTCTATGATAACCATTAATAGATTTTGTGCAATTTTTAGTTATTGTACAACCTAGAAATGATATTATGTTCTGATAATAAGTATTAAAAATTATATTACTGTATAAAATTCCATGGTGGTAACTCTTACCAGGAATACCTTCCAACATTCAAATTGAAACTTCTATCAATTTTTAATTTGCACTTCGTCTCAAGAGCACACATTTTTAACTTGAACAATTCCATTAAGGTGGATATTTTTTCCTGTGGGTATTTTAGTCTCAAGACGCAAAGTATAAGTCTACTTCTGTTAAAGGCTTAATTATATAACAAATTATTTTGCTTCATTTCTCTTATTAACAAATTTAGTAAAACTTTTTCAAAGTTCAACTTAGAGTGCAAAAGGGAAAATTAACTAAGGACATTTATAAATAATTGTTTTAAAAATTGTTTCTATTGTTGTTCTTGTTTTTTCTCTTTAATAAACCTCTCTTTACCCCCTAAAAAACCCTTGACTTCCTATAATGCCAAAACCAAATAAACCAATTAATAATATTCTGTCCCAAAACATCATAATATCCTTATTAGAAATTCCTTGAACCGTAATTTAAATAAATATCATAGCTCCGGAAGTACGTGTATAGTATACATATACATAGTCATATAGAAATAATAATATTTGTATACAAAGTAAAAACAGCCAGTTTACCCTCATTAATTATAAACTTGTAAACTTTAGACTTCAACTTTATAGAGGAACCTTAATATAATTGGCAAAGTGAGATAGCGCAAAAATATTCTCTACAAAAATAAAACAAGGATCAAAATATTTTGTTGCTACTTTCGACTAAAGTACGTTAGTATAGGATGGAATAGAAATAACAAACAAAATAACTATGACAAGTATTTGCTTTGACTTAATTTAATAAATCCTCATTAGGAAAATATTCTTGGTAGGTTCATATTTGTGACTTTTTGATAGTCGAGACATTTTCAAGGAAAGGTTAATTATTTAACTGGGTTATAGCTATTTATGTTTGACAAATTGACTGTTAATGGAAGTCTGTTGAATAGAAGTTTTAGGAAATTCTTCCATATTCGGTATTATTGTGGGTCTCAAAATGAAATGGGTGGAAACCACAGGGGTTTTTTAGCTTCAAGGAAGAATATGGATTTATTTTTATATTATTATATTATTTTTATTATAGAATAAGAGAGTTTAGTAATTTTTTGATTTCGAGAATCACACACAAATGACCATATGGGACAAAAATTTTGGTTAGTATAATCTAAACAATTGAATGAAAAAACTAACCATTAACCTCTCATCTTTAGAAAATACGTAAAAGATCTTAATATAAAGTAAGCTTTTGGGAAAAATATAGGTCCATGACATTTGTAAGGAGGCTTTAAACCCAAGTGATATTCGGTTACAATTGTGTTTCCAAAACGATTACCACATCGCTTTATATAAGTCCTGCATTGTTACCAATTTTTAATAGTTTCCAATCACTTTCAAGGCTTGTAGGGATTTCGTGTCAGACGAAAATGAAGATTTTACTTAAATTTAAAACTAATTTACCACAACGGTATTAACCTTTTCTGCGTTTGTCCATCATATATTTCTACAGGTCCATTCAATTCGTGGTTTCAAGTTGGGAGCACAGGCATTTGACATCTGTGCAACTCCATTGCCATTTGAAGATTCATAATATTAGTCGAATTTTTACTCGAATAATCTCCGTATACTAGACGAATTAAAAACCAACATAACTTAAATTATAAATGCATAGCGGTTTGTTTTTTTTTTTAAACTTTACTGAAATCGGAAATCATAATTTACTTGCGACATATAGGAACTATATATCAAGTTTTGCATTCGTGCAAAATTTCGAACTCGAGATTTTAATCAAACATGATATTACGATGGTAGAGAAGTCAAAAAAAGTGGGTCCCGCGATTCCTTGTGGTCTGTTTTGTCTGTCTGTCCACGCTCCTACAGCCTAAACCATTGGGTCGATTGAGTTCAAACTTCGAAGTTAAGGTTTTGAGCAGATTCGCGTTAGGCGTTTTTTTCATTTTTTTTAAGATCAAAACTAACAGTGGCCCCCATACAATTTTTTTGGTCAAAAAACGGAAATTCGAATTTTCTCAAAAACAAACCGATAGATTTTTTTTTAAATTTCTCTAAAATTTTATTTTTTAACTTGGGTTCTTTTAGTAAAGAAAACATATTTTTGTATTGCTCCGGAAAGGTACCGCCTATAGAACCGTTATTTTGTTTTTTAATTTTCTCAGCAACTTATGAACCGATTTCAATTTTTTTTAAATTTTTTTGAACGAGCTCTTATATTGCCTTAACAATAATTGATTATCAAAAGTGCAATTTTATTTTGTTTGGATTTTTAAAAAAATATTGAATTTTTTTTTTCAAAATTCTATATCTCAAAAACGGGTGAACATATTTTTACGAAATTCAAATGTAGAGCGTATATTTACAATCACTAAACAACTGCATACCAAAAATATTTTTAGAACGAAATTGAAAAATTTTATATATACAAAATTAATTTTAAAAAAACCGCTCTAAAGATTTTCAAAAAAAAAAAAATTGAAAAATCAAGGGTTTTTTAACTTCCCATAGGAAGTTATTGTAATGGGTCCGATTTGTCAAATTGAAAATTTTGACATTTCTCCACGTTTCAAGGTCCCTAGAGTCGAAATAAAAGATTTTTAGAAAGATGTCTGTGCGTGCGTGTGTACATACGTTCGTACGTCCGTATGGCCGTATGTCCGTACGTCCGTACGTTCGCGACGTTTTTTCGTCGTCCATAGCTCAAGAACCAGAAGAGATATCGACTTCAAATAAATTTTGTTATACAGATAATAAGGCAGAAAGATGCAGAAAGGGCTCTCAAGAAAATTGAGTGGGTGGTTTTATTACCATAGCAGTTTAAAAAAAAGTTTTGGTTAACCCCTAATACCTCATGAACCATTGACGAAAGAGACTTGAATTAAATTGTATATTATATATTGCAACGTGATACAAAACAAGTATAGTTTTGGAAAAAATCCAATTAACGGTTTTTTTTTATAAATCAAAAAAACTGAAACAAAAAATTTTTCACCTCGAAAATTTTACGACTAAAATATGATTTCATCTCTAGAACAATTTGGTGCAACAAAGAATAATGTTTTTGACATCTGATTAAATTTTGAGAAAAATCTAATTGTCAGTTTAAAAAAAAAATAAAAACCTAAAAAAAAAATAATAAAAGTTGGTAAAAATAGCTTTTCGACTCAAATATCTTTTCAAAACATTGAGATATTGGTTTTAAACTATTTTTATCTTTCAAAAAATATTGTTGTCAACACTCAGTAAAATTTTGAGAAAAATCGAATTGACAGTTTTTTTACAAAAAATAAAAACCTAAAAAAAATGTATAAAAGTTGGTAAAAATTGATTTTCGACTCAAATATCTTTTCAAAAATTTGAGGTAACGGCTTCTAACTAATTTTAGCTTATATGAAATATTGTTTGATCAGTTCTGTGCGGGCAAACGCCGTGTATACACGTACTGCTTAAAGAATTAATCTAAGTCAACTGTGTCAACTTAAAAACTTTCATTTGACGTTAATACGTACTTACCTTTCTCTTCGGGGTAAGTGAGACATTTATACATTTATAAAAAAAAAAAAAAAAAAAACAAAACAACTAAACAACTGCGACAAAACCATGGACGGGGGTACAGATCCCCCTAGAAAAAACTGGTTTAAAGGGCTACCTCCTGAGGTAATCCTTGACCAGAATCAAAACTCAAACAAAAAAACCAAACGAAAGCGCCCAAGCGACGACTTTCCCGAACTCCCAGTCATAAATAATGACAATAACATTCCAAGATTTATAGTTGTGACAGGTCTGGAAAAAACAGGTGAAAATATTCGTCCTCTTTCATCCTATAACCCCATCCAAATCAATAGAGGTCTTGAATTTATCTCTAAAGATATCTTGGAGGTTAAAGCCATGAGATCTGGAGATCTTCTCCTTAAAGTGCTTAATGTTGAGACTGCTAATAAATTCCTGAAAGCCAAACTCGTGGATTCTATTCCAGTAAAAGTCACAAACCACCTTAGCCTGAACTCTATTCAAGGAAGAATATACTCCAAACATATTGTAGATATTAGCGAAGAAGAGTTATTGTCTGAATTGAAAAAATTCAAGGTTATTGATGTCAAGAAAATGATGAGAAAGCAAGACGATTCATTGGTGGCGACCGGCGCAGCTATCTTGACTTTTGACTTGATTCGGCGACCAAACGAAGTGAAAATTGGGTGGGTTAATTGCAAAGTAGACGAATATATACCCAACCCCATGAGATGCATATCTTGCCAAAAACTTGGACACACCAAGAATAGGTGCACAGGTGCTCCATTGTGTAAAAACTGCTGTCTTCCACCACCGCACGATAGTTGCACACGTGTTTTTTGTCTCAATTGCAACACAGAAGGCCACACTCCAACTGATCCCGCCTGTCCTACCTTTCTCCGATATAAATCCGTCAACAAAATCAAAATTGATCGCCGGTGTACCGTTCGGGATGCTTGGCAGATATTCAATGACAACCCTTCAATACATCAGCTCCCTGCTCCAAAGAATCGTAATTTTGGCAGCTCCACAATGGCAGACATAATAAAAACACGCATAGAAAAAACTAAACAACATGCACTTAACAACAAATTGAAAAATACCACTGCATCTCCTTCTACCAATGAACTATTATGTTCACAACAACAACCTCTAAATATTACAAAAGAACAAGAAAAAATTATCAATATTCCAAAACAAACTACTGAAAATAACTATAACTATTCATCTACCACACAAAATAAAAATACAAAACCAATTACAAAATATAATCTAACACAAAACAAAGAAACTGCATCATCATTAACTTCAATCGTACTAAGCAATGACAACGAAACGTCAAACGACAGAATTAATCTGTCTCTTTCACCAATTTCGGACTCCGAAAATGATGCTGAAATGGAAGCTGGTGGCTCTGAGATACCATCTCAGTCATCTGTAACCTCTCCTGCATCAAAACAAACTCTCTTAAATAAATCATATGACAGAACTCTCTTAGATCACGAAACCAAAAACACTCCAAATACATTAATTACACCCACAAACCATAATCCATCACAATGACCAGATTCACTATGAATTTACGCATCCTCCAATTGAACATGCAAGGCTATTGCAACAACAAACACACTCTTGAGCGACTTATCGCTAAATATAAGCCAGACATTATAGCACTGCAAGAAACTCACATTATTTCAAAAAATGTACATTTATTTAATATGAAAAACTACAAATCGTATCATTTCAATAAAGAATATCATTATAGTAAGGCAGGTATAGGTTTTCTAGTTAGAGAAAATATTCCAGTAACGTCCCACATTACGTCCTCATCAACTTTGCTTCATCATACCATTGAAATTCCAGATAGAACACCCATTAAAATTACGAACATTTATAAAGAACATGATATACAAATAAATTCAAATATTTTAGATTCAATTCCTAGTATTAATGATGGATGTCATCATTTTGTACTGGGAGATATAAATGCCCACAACTCTTTATGGGGCTCAGATGTCACAAACAGCGTTGGTACTTTGTTTGAAAACTTTGCCAACGACCATAACCTCATAATTATGAATGACGGTTCTCCCACTTTCTTCAGTACGAGAAATACTTTTTCCGCAATTGACGTTACAATGGCAACTCAAGATTTGGCACCCCTTTTTCGTTGGGAGGTCCTTCCTCAAGAAAGCAGGGATCATATTCCAATTGTAATTCGTTCTTATGAGCAAAAATTAACTAGCAAATTCACAGCACGTTTCAAAGAAGAACTAGCTAACTGGACCTTATTTGAAGAGAGCACTAAAACATTGACAATGACAAATCCTACGACCCAAAACACCAACCAAGAGGCGTCGAGAATCAAAAAAATAATTAGAACTGCTGCAGCTAAATCGATCCCACAAACAAAGAGACATTCATCAAAAACTAATCCAGTATGGTTTACACCAGATATAGCCAAATTAGTAAAGGATAAGGACAAGGCCTGGAAACAAGCTCGAAGGTTTCCAACAACTGAAAACTGTATTGCGTACAGAAGAAGTTGTTCAAAATTAAAACGAGAATCACTTCAGTCAAAACGATCTTCTTGGGAAAACTTCGTCAACACAATTAACCCATCTTTAGATAGTCGAACACTGTGGAACAGGATAAGATCCCTTCATTGCTCTAGATCACAGCCCGAATTTCCATACATGATCTCAGATAACAATAGATTGCTAAAAGATTCTGAAACAATTGCTAACAAATTTGGAACGAAATGGAAAAAATACAGTGATAACTCAACTTATCCTGCATCTATTATCGAAGAAAAAAATAATTTCGATGTAAACTATCTTGAAACAAACGAAAATCAGTGCGAAATTCTTAGTGAACAGATTTCTCGTCTAGAACTTGATATGACTCTTAGAACTGCGAAAGGTAAAACTCCAGGTGAAGACAAGATTACCTATAAAATGGTTGAAAAATGCTCCGATATACTAAAAGACAGACTATGCTTGTTATACAACAACATTTTAATGACTGGTGTTTTTCCACACGACTGGAAAAGGGCTCAGTTCAAGCCAATTCCTAAAAACTCCCAAAATCGCCACAGCTTCGATGAGTACCGACCTATCGCACTGCTTCCCATTCTCTCCAAAATTTTTGAAAAAATTATCGCGAGACGGATATGTTGGTTTGCAGAAAAAAAGGCACATTCAGGACAACACGCTTTTAGACAGAACAGAGGAGTACATACACTTGTTCACTTGCTAGAGCACAAACTCGCAGAAAATCTTTCTAAAACCAAACATAGTCTAGTTATGTCATCGGACCTACAAAAAGCTTTTGATCGCGTCACCATGATTCCCGTCCTTACCCAAATGTCACAATGGGGAGTCCCCTTTCGGATAGTCAAACTTATCGCGTCCTTTATGACTTCAAGAACCTTCCGAGTTAATGTTGATGGTTATAAATCCACACTCTTTAAACTGGAAAATGGAACACCTCAAGGATCTCCTCTCTCGGTAGCAATTTACAACACCTATGTTGATTCGCTTTTAACTAAACTCACGCAGCTTGAACCTCAACTTGACTTTGTTGGGGTTTATGCTGATAATATTTATGTAGTAGCATCCGGCGACCCGGTGCAGGTGAAATCTATTTTAGAAAATGCAGATAGGGCTATCCACACATGGTCCGAAAGAAAAGGCGCCATAATCCCTCCTTCAAAAGTAGATTTATTGCACCTATGTAGGAAAAGAAATTGTAATCCATTGCCATTGAATATTCGGGATACTGTAGTCTCGGCTTCAAAAGAATTAAAAATTTTGGGTATTACATTTAGTTCTAATTTAAAATGGAATATTCAGGTAAAAAACGTAATCCTTCAATTGAAAAAACGATGTAACCTCCTAAAAATGATTTGCTCCAAGAAAAAAGGACCTCATCTTGAAATAGCCTTAAAAATAGCAAAAACACTCGTTGAAGGTACTTTACAACATGGACTTACAACCTACATGTGGACAACAATCAAAAACTGCAAGGACATCGACAACGCGATCAACAATTGCTTTCGTTCAGCCTCAGGAGCACTAAAATCAACAAGGATCGAGGCTCTTAGACTGGAAACTGGGTATCACTCTTTTCATAACTTTGGCAAAAGAAGAGCTATTAACCTAGCAAGCAAGGCCCTTGCCGATACAAAGCATCCCTTGTATAATATTGCCAATGCAATTACTAATTCAGAAAAACATAAACGGAAAAACTCGATATCTGCACTTGTAAAAGTATTAAGCTTAATAAAAGTCCAACCAAATTCCTTGTTGGAACCAGGTTCAATACAATATAGTCCGCCCCCTTGGAAACGAAATCTGCTTCAAATAGATACAAAATTATCAGCATTTAAAAAGAAAAATACGACGGATGATATGTTCCAAGCTCTTCACCAAGAGATGATCGAAAAGGTCAACCCTGATCATATCTTTTATACAGATGGTTCTCACAAAGATGATAACTCATCTTTTGCCGTAGTCAAATGGGAACAGGATTCTCAAACCTCTTCCGTCTGGCAAGGACTACTACCTAGTGAAGCAGGCAGCTACATTGCTGAACTAGCAGCAATTCAAAGAGCTATTTCAATTGCGAAAACTTATTTGGGACGAAGTATTATTATGACAGATAACCTTGGGATATTAAAAGGCCTAAAAAATGAGACAAACCGTTGCCCTACTCTGGAACACTTAAGATGCACAATGACGGAAAACATAGTACTAGCATGGGTACCAGGCCATTCTGGTATCAAAGGCAATGAAATGGCGGATGATGCAGCTAGAGATGCCACTAAATTCCCACTTGTTATTGATTTGCCAAATTTCTATCAATTGACTCGACAAATCTATTTCCAGGAACTAAAGATGGAACTTGAAGTTAATTGGAATAACTGCAATACTTTTCTTCGTACGCATAATCCACATCATCATCGCATTCCATATAATAGGCAACTAACAAGGGAAAATTGCATAAAGATACTCCGAATCAGAGTAGGCAAAACTATTTTTACGACCAAACACCTTTACAATAATGAACTCCCAGAATTGTGTGAAGCCTGTCATGAAGTTCTATCAATTCATCACGTTTTTGTAGAATGTCCTTTATCACGGCAGATCGATCCTTCACTTGAAAGCACACTCATACTCAAAAAATTATCTACCATCCTTTGCCCAGCCGATCATAATACAATACAAAGAATCAAAACTGCTTTAGATATTCACAATAAATTTAATGAAATCTAATGTAAATATTTTTGTTTTTAACTATAAATGTTTCACTTTAAAATCATTACTTTCAACAACAACTTTGCTAAAGTTACTCTGTAATTAAATTTAAATGTTCTATAAGACGGCATCACTTATGGTCTTGTTGCCCTGATGCCTTATTGAAAATAATTTGTAAATTTATTTTGTAAATTATTTGATTAAATAAATAAATAAATAAATGAAATATTGTTTTCAACATTCGATAAAATTTTGAGAAAATTCGAATTGACAGTTTTTCTTTTACAAAAAATAAAAACCTAAAAAAAACAATACTAAAACTTCGTAAAAATTTGCTTTCGAGTCAAGTAGCTTTTCAAAAATTACAAAAATTGGCTTCAAACTTATTTTATTTCACAGAATATATTGTTTTCGATATTCAGTAATTTTTACTTGCGACATATAGGAACTATATGTATGTACATATGTATGTATATGGCAAGTTTTGCATTCGTGCAAAATTTCGAACTCGAGATTTTAATCAAACATGATATTACGATGAAAGTCGAAAAAAGTGGGTCCCGCGATTCCGTCCGGTCAATTTTGTCTGTCGGTCCACGCTCCTACAGCCCAAACCATTGGGTCGATTGAGTTCAAACTTGGAAGTTAAGGTTTTGAGCAGATTTTCGTTAGGCGTTTTTTTAATTTTTTTTTTAAGATCAAAACTAACAGTGGCCCCTATACAATTTTTTTGGTCAAAAAACGATAATTCGAATTTTCTCAAAAACAAACCGATAGATTTTTTTTTTAAATTTTCTCTAAAATTTTATTTTGTAACTTGGCTTCTTTTAATAAGAAAAACATATTTTTGTATTGCTCAGGAAAGGTACCGCTCATAGAACCGTTTTTTTGTTTTTTTAATTTTCTCAGCAACTTTTGAACCGATTTTTTCTGAACGAGCTCTTATATTGCCTTAATAATATTTGATTATCAAAAGTGCAATTTTTTATTGTTTGGATTTTTAAAAAAATATTGAAATTTTTTTTTTCAAAATTCTATATCTCAAAAACGGGTGAACATTTGTTTACGAAATTGAAATATAGAGCGTATATTTACAATCACTAAACAACTGCATACCGAAAATATTTTTAGAACAAAATTGAAAAATTTTATATATAAAAAATTTATTTAAAAAAAAACCGCTCTAACGATTTTCAAAAAAAAAAATTGAAAAATCAAGGGTTTTTTGATTTATAAAATGGCATTTAAATTTTTGAAAACAAACTTATTTTTCAGGTAAACTTTTGAATCTTAAATTAGTTTTTTTTTTAATTATTTTAACTGTATTAAATGTAACCCCCTCCCAAAAAATTGAAAAATGGAGGTTTTTTCGACAAATCAAATGGCATATATATATGGAGATTAAAAAACAAAAGGGGTATAAATATGTGTGGTATAGAGATAACAAAATTTTGATGCGAATGGTTGAGGGTGGAAAAATTAATGTAATAAGATCTTTTAATGATCCTGTACTAATATAGTTAGTGCATTTTTTATTATTTATTTTTTATTTAATTTCTCAATATGAATTTGCCAAACGATTTTAATTTTAATTTTTCTACCTTCGATCTTTTTGATACAAATTGCGAAGAAATTTTTTATAACAAAACTTACTCTTTCAAAAAATTATTTGTTATTCATCAAAACATCAGAAGTTTAAGAGAGAATTTCGCGAGCCTTGTTTCCCATATAGATTCTTTTATGTGTATTCCAGACATTGTTGTTGTCTCAGAAATTTGGATTTATGATTGTGAGAAAAATAATTATGGGTTGCCAGGTTATGATTTCTATCTGAATGCAAATGAGAATTATGCAGCCGGAGGTGTTGGTTGTTTTGTAAATCAAGCTTTTGATGTTATTGAAGTTTTGAAATTAGATTTTCAAAGTGCGGATGTTTTGAAAATTACCGTCAAAATTAATAAACAAATCTTTAATATATTATGTATTTATAGACTTCATATATTTAACAGTACAGTTTTTATGGAAGAATTTTCAACTTTCTTGGATAGTGAGAAATCAAATAATTTGTTAATTGTGGGTGATTTGAATATCGATACTTTAGAAAGTAGTGAGTTCGTGGCAACTTATCTTGATTTGTTAGCTTCTCATGGACTTGTTTCGTTTGTTAAAGAGATAACAAGACCGAGATCTGGAACTTGTCTTGATCATATTTATGGCCGATTCGCTCCTTCAATCAGTTCCTGTGAAAAGTGTGTTTTTGACCTCAGAATAACTGATCATTCCATGACTGGAATTCTTATTGATATAGGGAAAGAAAGTATTTGCTCTGATTCTAGTCCCCGAAAGTTGATTAAAAATATTGATTTTAGTAGGCTTAAAACTAATTTGTCTTTTGAGTTTTGGGAAGAAGTTTTTGCCGAAAGTGATCCTTCCAAATCGTATGACATATTTATTGATATCCTTTGTAGATACATTTCTGATGCTTCTTTTGATACCGTTCCGAAAAAGTCTAATAAGCGTTTAAAGCCGTGGATTACGTATAGTTTGCTTAAAAAAGTGAAGTATAAAAACAAATTAAGAAAAAAGTGTTTAAAACGCAACAACAGTCAGAATTTAAAAACTAAATATAAAAAATTTGTGTTGAATTAAAGAAGGAAATTCCTATTTGTCGTGATAACTATTTTAAAAACAAATTCAATCTAGCTGAAGGAAATATTAGAAATGAATGGAAAATAGTGAATAGTATACTTAATAAATCTCAGTGCAAAAAACAACCATCTGTTGTCAATGTTAATGGTCGTGTGGTCTCAGATAAAATTGCAATTGCTAATGCATTCAATGAATACTTTTCAACGATTTCACTTAATCTACAAGCTAGTTCTAGTCACCCATCTTGTACACTTTGTAGTCCATTCAGTAATGAACCTTCTCAAAGCCAAAGTTTTGTGTTTGAGCCTATAACTAGCTTAGAGATTCTAAAGTTAATTGGCACTTTAAAAACTTCAAAATCTTCTGGTTATGATGGTATTTCAAATGTTTGTTTGAAAAATGTAGCATGTTTTATAATTGATGTTTTGGCACATATCTTTAACAAAAGTATTTTTTCTGGAGTATTTCCGGTTGCTCTTAAATGTGCCAATATCTTGCCACTTTTCAAGAAAGGAGCAACTAATGATCTGGGTAACTATAGGCCTATATCATTCTTGCCCTCGATAAGTAAGATTTTTGAAAAAGCTGTAAAAAATAGAATGGTGAGTTTTTTAACGAGAACAAAATTTTTCAGTGATGTTCAGTTCGGCTTTCAAAGCAATAAATCAACCGAAGATGCGTTGTTACATTTCTGTTCTCAAATATTTGTAAGTCTTGATAGAAAAAAGAATACAGCCGGATTGTTTGTTGACATATCAAAAGCCTTTGACATGGTTAATCACGAAATTTTGATTAGCAAACTTGAAAGTGCTGGGTTTCGAGGATTCATTAGTGATTGGTTAAGATCTTATTTAAATTTAAGAGCCCAAAGAGTGAAATTTGATGGTATTAGGAGTGATATAAAGACATTCGATTTGGGAGTTCCACAAGGTTCGGTTTTAGGACCAATACTTTTTTTGGTGTACATTAATTCTTTATTCAGTTTGCCTTTTAAGGGTTCTCTGACAGCCTTTGCAGACGATGTTGGTTTTTCGTATGGTACAGATAGTTGTCTGAATCTTATATCTGATATAAATTGGGATCTCAGCCTGTTAAGAATCTGGTTTGCAGAGCACAAATTGATAATTAGTTCTAAAACCAAGATAATGTTTTTCAGTTTGTCTGGCCAAAAGATTGTTGATGCTGATCTCTTTTTCCATGCTACTGAGTGCCCAAAATTCAAGCTTTTTAACTGCACCTGTAATCCTATGGTTACTTCTATAACATTTACGGATTCCATGAGCTGTAGTGATAAATGCTTTAAATTAGAAATAGTCAATGAATTCAAGTATTTGGGATTAATAATTGATTCTAGAATGAGTTTTTATAACCACACAGAGAATCTTAGACAATATTTTCGGTGCACTCTTAGAAACTTTTTCTTTTTGCGTAAAGTTTGCTCTTCCAAACTGCTACTTAAAATTTATTATGGCATTTTTCATTCGAAACTAGAATATGGAATTTCTTGTTGGGGAGGTTCATATTATAACAAAATACAACCTTTATTAGTTTTGCAAAAAAGTGTTCTGAAGAAAATATGTGGTAAGCCTCGCCTATACCCTAGTTTTCCACTATTTAGAGATTTGAAAATTCTTTCAGTGAGACATATGTATTGTTATAAAGTTCTAAAAATTTTCTTTAAAAGATCAGGTAATCTTAATTTTAGAATAATTGATAATTATAATTTACGTGGAAATTTTTTAAACCAAGTTTCTATACCGGTATATCGAACAACCGCATTTAGAAATTTTTATAATGTTTCCTCATGTCGGATATTTAATAGACTCCCCCATTCTATCAGGATGCAAACTTCTCATTTGTTATTTATGAAACAAGTTAAATATTGGCTCCTTAGTCTTGATAATGAAAGTATTGAGGTTTTTGTAAATGGTTCTACCTGATGTTTTCTTGAAATGTTTAACCTCAATTTAATTTAATTTCTGTATGCATTACATAAGTTTATGATATTTTAACTTTCTTTTTTAATTTTTCTTTTAAGGGTCACCCCACCCATTTTAATTAATAAATGTAAAATTTTTCTTAGAGTGGCAATAACTCTATTTTTTATAAAAATATTTTTGTCACTTATTTCTTTTCTTTCTTATTGTATTTATTTGGATTTCAAGAAATAAAATGTTTAATCTAAAAAAAAAAAAAAAAAAAATCTAATCTAAATAAAAATCCAACAGTCCGTTTTTTCATACAAAAATAAAATCTACAAAAAATAGTACGCAAATTTGGTAAAAATTGATACATATAGACAAACTTTTAAGCAAGACAATACGACAGACGGGATGGGAAGTTATCAGTGTGGGTCCCATCCCAGCCTCTTTTTTATTTATAAAATGGCATCTACATACATTTTTGATGACAAACCTATTTTTCAGGTAAAATTTTGAATCTTAAAATAGTTTTTTTTTTTTTAAATTAGTTTAACTGTATAAAATGTAACCTCCTCCCATCTCACCAGATCAAATCCTATTTATAAGCCCGAAAGAGCTCATTATTTTGACAAAATTTTAATTATATTCCTATCTTTTATCCAAATTAATAAATTGGGTACATATTTATGTATTTTTATAACTATAACTATTGTTAATACCAACAATGAACGTGTCGTGTAGCGCCACTGCATCGGATTAACGAATATGATATACTTATTTAATCAACAATCTATTTTAAAGTGTCTATCAAGAAGTAATATCTTGGTACCTTTGTATATATAATTTTAAAATATTATTCTTTAAGAATAAGGTTGTTTCACACATATTTTACTTGCCTTCGCCTATATAAAAGAATGAATACTTAGTACAAGTTAAAGAAACGGGCCAGAAAGAGTATATGTATTTTCTATTAGAATCACTTTTCAACTTATAAACATTATACATACCTACATAGGTATTACGTACAACCTCTACAACTACTGCTTACGTGTCACTTCATAACTAAAATCCAAAACGCAAAAGAGCCTGACTGTAAACATCATATGAATATAGCAATTTCTTGTACCTGTTCGTATGCTTTGTTTTTTTTTAAACTTTAACCAAGAAAATAAACTGAATGTAATAACTCCATGTTTGCGCTGAAAACTTGTAGGAAAGAAGGAATGTGATTAAATTGTAGTAAGTACCTTCTACCTACCAATATCATCCTTCATTATCATCTTAAACATGTCTTTATCTTTCCATCTGCATAAAGCTGAGCACGCCAATGAACTACATATTCTTTTTTCGTTTTAGGCACCTACCTAACTACACAACCAATAGACGATCGCTTTACAATTTAAACATACATGTTCTTCCTCTTTCTTATCTTCAGATAATTTATTTTCCATCCTGGTTCTTCTAATATAAAATTAAAATAAAGCTATCCAAAGGAAAAAGCTTTGAACGAACTAGTTTAATACACAAACAATTGTTTTCTTTAAGTATGCTTACAAGTATTTTTCATTTCCGGGATGAGTTGTCCTAGGATGAGTTGTGTTCTGGGATGAATCGCGCGGTTTTTTTGACAAATCAAATGGCGTTTAAATCTTTGAAGACAAACTTATTTTACAGGTATAATTTTAAATCTTATTTAGGTACTTTTTTAAACAGACTCTTTGCATACAGGAGCAAGTTCGTGCGACCTAGTCGTGCATTTTATTTTAATTAAGTTTGTATGTATAAAATTTTCCATTTCAATTTTTAATAATTTTTACACTCAGCTTTTTAGTGGTTAGTGCAGTTTAAATTTAAATTTTGGAATTTCCAAAGTAAAAAGTTAACATTTTAAGACACCCAAACAAAAAATTTAGACATTTTTGATCATCAAATATTATTAAATTATTTTATTATTTCCTAAGAAACATTATGCACAAAATAAACGTTCTATCTTTCAGGATCAAAACAAAAATACATTTTTAAAATTGAAAGAACTCAAGTTACGAATAAAAAATTTAGAGAAAATTTCAAAAAATCGTTTTCTTGCAATAAGTTTATAAAGTGTCATTTGAGGAACTTTTAAAAATATGTAATTAATAAACTAAAGTTCAAGCAATTTGCTATGACTTAAAGTTAGGATTTCATTTTTTGTATGTAAAAAAAAACTGTCAATTTTGTTTTTCTAGAAATTGTATTACTTGTCAAAAACGTTGTTTTTCGCACTATGAAATTATTCTGGAGCTCATATTATTTTTAATTCGTAAAATAATCAAGATTATTTTTGTTAAAATTTAATTAATACCAATTTTTAAAATTCGTTCAAAAAAATTAAAATTTATTATTATATATCCGAAAAAGCCTTTAAGAGCGTTATTGATGTTCAAAATATACAACGGGAAGTAAAATTCAATCCTTTTGTTCATTTATTCCAACATTATGGTTCTCTATTAGATATTTTCCATCAAATTTTAACCCTATTCCCCCTCTTTGACTTCTGGGAAAACTAAACTATAATAATTAAAAAGAAAAATCATTCTCATTAGCCTACAACATCACGTTAGTCCTTCGTTCATATAGTTTAATTTCGCATACCAGGTCAAAAACATCCTGTTAAGTATTTATGTTCAGTGACCTACACAAAATACACACACATTTATATAGAATTTTGCGAACTCTTTTCTACGGTTAAATTAGGAAATTGGGATAATTAACTATTTTACACCCAAAAACAGACTCGTCATCACCACCATCTCTATCCCAAACCCTCGCACCATCCACATCACAACCATCACCACCATCATTGTATCTACCTTGAGTGTTTTAAGGGTTTACCTCTATTGAGCGGTTTCTGTTAGGGGTTGGAAGGTTCACGCTCTCACATATCACCTTCCCTAGTAATATTTTGCTACAAACGACCCACGGCGAGGATCTGGAGTATGGGTAATTAAATGAGAAGCCCCAACAGTATCCGCTAAACGTCCTATTTTATTTTTATAAATAGCTTTCACATTATGATTACATTTGTGAGTCCCTTTTGGCACTATAAAGGACGACGACCGACCGTCCGATGGTCTGACGGCGGCGTCGTCGTCGACGAACGGTGATCCTTATATAAAATATGTCTATTTGTTAGTTTGTCAGAGGCTCTTTTTTATTAGTCAGTGGGGTTTTTTATTCAACAAATGCGTGATTAGCAATCGTTTACATTGTGTGGTGGGCGAGTAATTAAAGTGGTGCCCTTCTAATTTTATCGCGGGTATAGCGGTTATAGTGGCCTTTCTATCAACAGTTGTTGTTGTCTTTTTGTTGGGATTGTTGAGTGTGTAAAGAAGTCAATTGTCCATATCAAAATTATGTACCGACTGTCAATAGGATGGCCAACATGAGGATTATTATTTGGTTATCAAATTAGGACAGAAAATAGAGTTAGAATTGAAGTAAGCATACAAATTGCGGCAAATTGAATATATTTATATGTATGTAGGTACTTGTCTTTTTCTTTGTATATAAAATGTCATGGGAGAGTCGAAAATATTTATGTAGGTCATAGGTGTGGATAGGTCAATTTTTCGGTTAATTATTTTGATGAGGAATCTGAGCAATTTAATTTCAATTTCCTAATTTTTGTCATTAAATGATTCAACCATAGAAGAAAAAGGTTGGTCTAGAAATTTATAAAAGTTATTCTTTAAGGATCTAAATATTTGATTCATGAATAAAGGTGCAGTAAATCATAGAGAAGCTTAATCTTGCTTGAAAAGTCAATGAACTAAATATTTTCAATTTTATTTAGTAACGTGGAAAATACAAGTAAGCAGGAAATATTTCTTATAAAGGATTTTCTCAAAACCTACACCATATATGGCATAAACGGTAATGTTTTCAGATAAATGGGTAAATATTTTTACAATCTATATCGACTTAGAAAATCATTTTTATAAAAAAGGGTGTATTTTATTTTTGTACAAATTCTCACAGAAATAAAGTGCACGACTGGGTCGCACGAACTTGCTCCTGTATGCAAAGAGTCTGTTTAAAAAAGTATCTATATAATATTTAAAAATATACCTGTAAAATAAGTTTGTCTTCAAAGATATATATGCCATTTGATTTGTCGAAAAAACCTCCATTTTTCAATTTTTTGGGAGGGGGTTACATTTAATACAGTTAAAATAATTTAAAAAAAAACTAATTTAAGATTCAAAATTTTACCTGAAAAATAAATTTGTTTTCAAAAATTTAAATGTCATTTTATAAATCAAAAAACCCTTGATTTTTGAATTTTTTTTTTTGAAAATCGTTAGAGCGGTTTTTTTTTAAATTAATTTTTTATATATAAAATTTTTCAATTTTGTTCTAAAAATATTTTTGGTATGCAGTTGTTTAGTGATTGTAAATATACGCTCTATATTTCAATTTCGTAAAAAAATGTTGACCCGTTTTTGAGATATAGAATTTTGAAAAAAAAAATTTCAATATTTTTTTAAAAATCCAAACAATAAAAAATTGTACTTTTGATAATCAAATATTGTTAAGGCAATATAAGAGCTCGTTCAGAAAAAAATAATATTGAAATCCGTTCAAAAGTTGCTGAGAAAATTAAAAAACAAAAAAACGGTTCTATGAGTGGTACCTTTCCTGAGCAATACAAAAATATGTTTTTCTTATTAAAAGAAGCCAAGTTAAAAAATAAAATTTTAGAGAAAATTAAAAAAAAATCTATCGGTTTGTTTTTGAGAAAATTCGAATTATCGTTTTTTGACCAAAAAAATTGTATAGGGGCCACTGTTAGTTTTGATCTTAAAAAAAAAATGAAAAAAATGCCTAACGCAAATCTGCTCAAAACCTTAAAATTCAAGTTTGAACTCAATCGACCCAATGGTTTGGGCTGTAGGAGCGTGGACAGACAGACAAAATTGACCGGACGGAATCGCGGGACACACTTTTTTCGACTTCTCTACCATCGTAATATCATGTTTGATTAAAATCTCGAGTTCGAAATTTTGCACGAATGCAAAACTTGCCATATACATACATAGTTCCTATATGTCGCAAGTAAAAAAACTTTAACGAGGTTAAATATTTTGTCTGAGGCCAGATTTTTTAAAAAATGAAACGAAAACTGTCTTTTGCTTTTCAAAATTGTGAGATAACAATTTATGAGATCGAATTTGTTCACTTTGAGAAGCATGATGCAAATTGTTCGCATACTAAACAAAACGTTTGTTAGTTTTTTTCTCACAAAATGTCATCTCCAAATGAATGATGTGATTTTCTTCAAACGTTGCTTCACGCAGAGGATATCAAATATCCAAAAAGATGATAATTTTAAAAACGGCTCTAAATATTTTTTCACCGTTTTTTAACTTCCCATATTTCTGAAATTGAATTAAGTTTAGGCACTTCAGGGTCCTTAGAATCTAAATTCCCTGTTTTAAGAGAGATGTCTATGCGTGTATGTATGCGTTTGTTAAGGATACGATTTCAAATACATTTAGTTTTACAGATAAAAACATCAAGATATGCAGAAATAACTTTTAAAAGTGAACATTTTGTATGACCTCAAATATCTCACGAACCAATAATGCTATCGACTTAATTCAAATTTAGTTTTTAAAATCATGATGTCATACAGAATTGGTAAGAATTTAAAAAAATTGACGGTTTTTTTAAATCAATTTAATTGTACAAACTATTTGTCAGCCCTAATATTTTTTTAAAATAAAACTATACATTTGTTGTACCAAATTTCAAAACGATTTAGAACTTTATATTTGCAAAATTAATTCTGTATTCTTGGAATTTTTGGTTTTACATAAAATCCTTGTTTCAAATATAATAAGAGATTTAAAACTTCAGGTGACTTTAAGTGAAAGTTTTGACATTTCTCGACGTTTCAAGGTCCCTAGAGTCGAAATAAAAGATTTTTAGAAAGATGTCTGTACGTGCGTGTGTACGTATGTATGTACGTTCGTACGTCCGTACGTTCGCGACGTTTTTTTCGTCGTCCATAGCTCAAAAACCAGAAGAGATATCGACTTCAAATAAATTTTGTTATACAGATAATAATGCAGAAAGATGCAGAAAGGGCTCTCAAGAAAATTGCGTGGGTGGTTTTTTTACCATAGCAGTTAAAAAAAAAAGTAAAAATTTTGGTTAACCCTAAATATATCACGAACCAATAACGCTAGAGACTTGAATTAAATTTTATATTTTATATTGTATATATAAAGTGATACCAAACAAATATATATGGAAAAAATCCAATTAATGGTTTTTTTTATAAACCAAAAAAACTAAAAAAAAAATGTATTTACCTCGAAAAATGTACGAACAAAAAACGATTTTGTGGAGGCTCGCTTGAAGCGTCTACCTCATCTTTTTTATATATACGTAGCGTGATTGTCCCGAAACCGTATCTAATCACTCCCTTATCTCTCGCCAGAGAAGCCACAGAGTCTTTATTGATTACGATAATCGCACTTCGATAAAGACCCTTTGGCTCCTCCAGTTTCGCGATCTTCCAGTCGTGACAAGGAAGGTCCGGGTTGCTAATCTTAATGATCTCGCGTATGTCATCCGGACATGAGGGTTCTTTAGGGATCCAAGCGCGAGCTCTCGGCCTGCATGGAATGTCTTCCTTTGCAACGACCTCGAGTTTTGCGCCTGGCCAAACTTCGCCCAGCATGCCGACAGCAAGCGTATAGAGATCGCGCGACCTCTGATCGTTACAAGCGATGAGCTTGGCATGACCTTGATGCCAACCCTCATCGCTTGTTACAGGCGGTGGACCCGGATGATCCCGCATGACTTTTAGAAAGCCAGCCGAGAGCTTCAGATTCACCATCTGCCAACGGTCAGAAGTAATCGTGCCATCAATATTGCTCCTATCGATGACCGCAATTACGATCTTATTTGAATCCTTAAGCACATCACTAAAAGGTTTAGTGAGAGGTACTCGAGGAATATTGGGAGTGCTGGTGTTTTGCACTTTGGGCTTTTTCGGGACGGGAGTGGACTCCTCGAAAGACCTTTGTCGCTTTGACGTGGAGTCGTGGCGACTAGTATTGTCTAGAATGGATTTAGCCCACTCCAGCTTTTTGCTAAGGATGGGATTACTTCCATCCCCCAGTGTTGAACCAGAGGATTTTATAATCCTCATCGCATTCCGTCGTTGTTTATACGAGCTCCTAGGAGCATACTGGAGAGGTTTACTCTCTTTAGTAGTGGAAAGATCATTTTTCACGAACTTTCCACTACCGACATGAGGAAGCGTTTTCGCCAATTGTACATCCTGCACCGCACTAGAAGAAGGGCAGTGACTTGGCACAGGCCCTTTTCCGGTGCTCGGCACAGGAGTAACGACAGCCAACGTTGCCGCCGAACTGCCGCCCGGTGTGGATACATCCTGCACCGCACTAGAAGAAGGGCAGCGACTTGGCACAGACCCTTTTCCGGTGCTCGGCACAGGAGTAACGACAGCCGACGTTGCCGCCGAGCTGCCGCCCGGTGTAGCTGGAATACCGGTGCCGGTTTGACGCTTTTGCTTCCAGTACTGTTTTTGTTTTTGCTTTTTATTTGAATTATTCATTAGGATTCCCACGAGTAGCGAAGTAAAGGGGGGGTCAATCTGTGCAGAGATTCGCTTACACAGATAAGGCTAGCTAATCCGGAGGTCGCCTGGTATCCGGATACTCCGTTAACGACTGAGCTATTTTTAGAAATTGGGCCCTCAGCCTGGCTGATCATCGGCACGGGTCGTATAACACCTTAGATCCAGCCCAATTGGGAAGTTGAAGGGAAGGATATGTTTTGGAGCAGGAGAGACGAACAGCAATTCGCCATAAGCGTCCCAGAAGGGAACTAGGTTGACATATAGTGATACACCATATATTCGGGAGATAAGGAGACATCAGCCAGCATAGTAACACAAAGCCGACGGAGGAGGGGGTAGGGATTGGGAGGGGTAGGGGTGAGCGACCTTTGGTTTCAGGACTCTTCTGGAGAAATAATTCCCGAGAATCATTGACCTTACTCAGCTTCTACAACTCGACAAGTTCGACGCTCAGGTAGAAGAAAAACATTACTCAAGGTTGGTAAAAATTGATTTTCGACTTGAATATCTTTTCGAAAATTTAAGATTATGGCTTACAACTAATTTTATCTTATAAAAAATATTATTTTTAACATTCGGTAGAATTTAGAGAAAAATCGAATGCACATTTTTTTTTACAAAAAATAAAAACCTAAAAAAAATATTAATAAAAGTTGGTAAACATTTATTTTCGACTCAAATATTTTTCAAAACTTTGAGATGTTGGCCTTAAACTAATTTTATATTTTAAAAAATATTGTTATCAACATTCAGTAAAATTTTGAGAAAAATCGAATTGACAGTTTTTTACGCAAAAATAAAAACCTAAAAAAACATTACTAAAAGTTGATAAAAATTGACTTTCAACTCAAATATCTTTTCAAGACTTTAAGATATATGCTTTAAACTAATTTGTCTTTTAAAAAATGTTGTTGTTAACATTTAGTAAAATTTTGAGAAAAATCGAATTGACAGTTTTCTTACAAAAAAATAAAAACTAAACAAAAATTAATAAAAGTTGGCAAAAATTGATTTTCGATTCAAATATCTTTTCAAGTCTTTAAGATATTGGCTTTAAACCAATTTTTTGTTTTAAGCAATATTGTTTTCAATATTCGGTAAAATTTTGAGAAAATCGAATTAACAGTTTTTTTTACAAAAAATAAAAACCGAAACAAAATAATAAAAGTTGGTAAAAATTGATTTTCTACTCAAATATCTTTTCAAAAATTAAAAATATTGGCTTCAAACTTATTTTATCTCAAAGAAAAAAATTTTTTTTTCGACGTTCAGTAGATTTTTTATAAAAATCCAACAGTCAGTTTTTTCATAAAAAATTAAAATCTACAAAAAATAGTACGCAAAATTGGTAAAAATTGATGTTCGGTTTTCGATATAACGTGAACAATAGAAGATATTGACTTCAAATTAATTTTATTCATCCAATTTGTATTTGTTGATATAAGAAATCTTTTTTTTTTTTAAATGCTACTAAAATTGGTAAAAATTGGTTTTCGACTAAAAATCTCGTTGACAAAAAAATAATTTCGGATTTAAACTATTTCATTATATGCAAAATATTATTGGTAGTCTTTAAATTTTTACGAATAATTTAACTGAGAACTTTTTTAACAAAACACGAAAACCTTCAAACTTTTAAGCAAGACAAATCGACAGACGGGATGAGAAGTTATCAGTGTGGGTCGCATCCCAGCTTCTTTTTTATTTAAAGATTTAATGTCGTTTAAAAAGTCAATTTTCTGATTTATAATTTGATATTATAAAGTTAAGTTCAACTTTAACGACAATAACGAGTGATGCCCTTTTATCTAAGAATTAGCATAGCAAAACTCAATTTTTCTATTTTTAGTCAAAAACTGTAATAATAAAGTGCTTCCAAACTCATTGACAATACACCACACTCAAAAACTTTTGTTATCTAAGAAAGATTTATTAATTTTCCAACCCCCCATATAATTATGCAAAATGGCACTCTAATTCATTATTGTAAAATTAAAATCAAGATTGATTCTAAGAATCTGAAGTAAGAAGTATCTAATCCATTTCAAAAGTCTGAACATTTTGAAATATTCACTCAGGCGTATGAGGAATATTTTAGAATTATGTACACAATACATAATTAATTATATTTTCTTAGTAGGTAAATAGGAACCATTGTCTGGCTTACATATAATAATAAATTGATAAAGAACTTCTTCAGTAAGCTATTGATGTTTTCTTTAATGATTTTGCCATTTGCCATTGGCAATTTTTGTCTGCTCTTTGTTTGAAATTTTCCCTTAAAATATAAATACTAAGAAACAAAATTTTCAACCCCCTACTTCAAAAGTTAAGTAGTTAAAATTTTCAAATAATCTTCAAAAGGAACATCGCCACAAAATGAATACTAAATTATCATATTACGTGTTTTCCTCTCCATATTTATGGATACACATAAGTATAACTTTTGTTATGTCCTGTCATTTCATCGTTATTGATTTTTTTCTTTATTTTTGTGTTTTGTGCCCACATAATTTTGATAAAGATCTTATCTTATCGCTCTTTGCTATTCATTCTATAAATACAGTATTTGTAACTCAAATACTGCAGATATAATATGGAATTAAGAACTATCAAAACATGAAATAGGGCTGGAAAAAATCACATATAAATATACATATATAAATATGAAGTAGCTATATGAATATGATGCCATTGAATAGCATTTTTATATAGATAAATGATTCAAAGCACGCAATATTCAAACACGGTAGAGTCCGAAAACACGAAAAAATTATTTATGAGTGATACATTAGCACATTAAAAAAATATATGTATGTATATTCTACAACAATACAAGCTACTTAAGTGAATTATAGTAGATCCTGAGAACTGGAAATAGCACTTTAATTAACAAATAATTACAAATTCCATTACTGTCTAGCCATACTGTACGACGACCGATGAAGACGAGTATGTGGTAAAAATAAGATAGTCCTTTTTTATGTACAGCTTAATTTGTTCATACATTTTTAAGATAAGGATATCTTATGGTTCTGAGAAAAAGTATCCTTTTTTTTATTTATTACAATATCCACAACGAAGGTTAAATTGACAGAAACACTCATCGTCCTTTGGACAAACAAAAACTAAAAAGAAGTTCTTTATTTATTTCACATACTCGTACTTTTGTATAATGTGGATTTATAGTCAAGGAAAATAAGATACAAAAATGGCCTTACTTCTATAAATTTAAGACAGAGCTGAATTAAAGTGCAGAACGTTATTTATACGTTCTAAACACTCGATAAAAAGTCTTCATTTGTCTTTGAAATGGGGTCATTCACTTTCTAATTTCCTCCACTCTCAAAGATGTTTTTTTTTAAATTGACATTAAATGTACTTTATTCAAAATATAAGCTTTTGGCACATCTGGCTCGTACATAGTCTAACCTGAAGGTCTAATTTTCGATGTTTTTTCCAAAATTTGTTGGGATATATTGGCAATAACGCGGAGACTCTTGTCCTCCAAGTGGTAAATGAGTACGGGCTTATCCGTCTAGCGACTTCACACATATCCACAGAAGATCTTGTAGGTCAATTCACGGGTCCGTGGCGTGAAACTATGTGATTACCAAACGTTTCCTTCATTAAATTAATTGTGGCACAAACTGTGTTACATGTTACATCATGATTGTTGAATTGATAAACGAAAAAGTCACTAATCATGGCTCTATAGCGGTCACCATTGACTGTAATGTTCTGGCCAGCATCGTTTTTAAAGAAGTACGGACAAAACGGTCAGATTTTATCATAAAATCAAATACGGTATTTTGGGTATTTTGTTTATTAACGTATCCATTCAACCAAAAGTGAGCTGCTTATTGACACCTATTTCGCGGATTCGAATTTCTGAGAGAACCATGATTTTCAAAATAAATATGCACAATTTGAAAACGTTGTTGAGGCGTCAATTTTTTCATGTTGAAATACCAAACCAATAAATAAATCACTCGACATCTAACAAAATAGTGTTGCCAACTTAAAGTTCTTTACGGGTTGGGGGTCAAAATACTGTATGGATCATAATACTGTATTTAAAAAACTGTACGTCAAAATTCTGTATTGATTGATCTGCAGTATTATACAGTATTATAGTATTTTGAAGTACAGAATATTGAGCATACAGTATCATACAAAATTTTGACCGTACCGTATTTTAAAATACAGCACTTCGACCCGCTCCCGTTCTATACCTCTAAACAACTACAAGTTATAAGACTTATTTTAAAGGTTGCACTGGTCTGCAAAATTAGTTTTTTTTTTTAAAAACTCATCTGAATTTTAATTTTGCCTCATAATTTTTCTATGACATCAGGTTTTTAAAATATGACATTTTAAAAATTTTTAAATATTACCAAAAACGGTGTTTTTAAGGTTAAGGTAAAGCACAACATAGTTCTTACCTAATTACTTAGCTTTTGAAAATTCTCTTAAAGTTTGGGACTTTATTTGACTTTATGTGAAGTTTTGAAAAACAGTGAGGTTAAAACTTTCATAGTTTGGAGTCATAAAAAATACGTTTGGAGTTAATTTAATTTAAGTTAAGTTAATTTAAGTGCCGATTTCGAATCTGAAGTTCAATTTTAACTATATACTAAAATTTAAAATACATCCGTTTTTATATATACCTATACACATTTTATAGGGTATGTTGTTAATTTTTTCTTAACATTTAGCTTTAATGTATCATTTGATGATGCTTACCTTCACTTTAGTTTAATGGCTGCAACAAGGGATAATCTGTCCTCAAACTGATGTCCAAACTCAATCACTTTTTGTAACAACTATCCCATACATTTTTTATAAGGTTCAGGTCGGGTGAGTGTGACGGCCATTGTAGCAATTTAACATTCGGGTCATCTATCCAACTTTTTAAAATGCGCGCGCCGTGTGGATGGGGGTTATTGCCCTGTTGGAAAGTCTAGCCAATGTGCCCAAAATTACTCGAACATATTTTTTCCAAAATTCCTATGTACATACGTATGTACATATGTAATTGTAGTAATTTTTTTTGACGTTTGAAACTCAAGATCAAAAGTCTTATGTAGGTAACTGCTCCACATATGTACCATAACTCCGCCTTTTTGACTATGATGCCGCTCTAAAAACCGTTTTTCTTTCTTCACGGTATAAAAGTAATAATTGAAGCCATCAAAGTTGAACTTTTTCTCATCCAAAAAAACCACGTTGCGCCACTCATTTTTCCAACTCATATGGAGTCTACAGAATTCTAAATGAATACCTTTTCATTTGCTCGTTCTTTGGGAGTTTTAATGGTTTTAAATGAAACACTTGCAGTAAGACCAGGGCCCAATTTCATAAATATTGACAGGTGCGACAGGTGAAAATTTGTAAATGACAAACCTGAAAATTGAAAATTTAGAATGAAACAACAACAACTTGTGTGTGCTACCACCAAGTTCATAGGCTGGAGTTATAGCTATTTCACGGGGGCCAACCCGATCATCAGACTCCAGACTCTTTCATTCTAAATTTTCAATTGTAAATTCGGCAAGCAGCTGCCTAAACCTGCGAGTATAAAATTTCATACAAAACCCCTTAAAACCTGAAAATTGTCTAAATTTCGTCCCATAAAAAATTGTGCAATTTTGTAATATTGTCGGGGAATTTGCCACAGTTATCAAGATTTCGGATCAACAAATATTGTCATGACAATGAATTGTCAAAATTGTCACAAATTCCCCGACAAGTTTGTAGTGATAATTTTTTTATGAAACAGAAAAAATAGTAGGTATGTAGTTCACAATTGTGACAGGCAATTGTGTTTCGGTCATAAGGTGACAATTTTATTTGATATAATGTTTTCAAGTGAAAGTGATGATGAACGCGAAGTACGCCACCCTCGAATTTTTAGACAAAGAATAAACAATGATTTCGCGTCTGCAAAACAACAGCAGATATATATGTAGATAATATAGATACATATATTTTGTTAAAAATCGGTCGGCACCTCCAGCATCCCACAAAAAGAAACCACGCTCTTGATGCTAAAACCCAAATTTGGTGTGCGTTACACTGGCTTGGAAGTGGAGCTCAGTACCATGTAGTTGCTGATAGACAGGGTGTTTCTAACAGTTCCATTCAGCGCTGCGTCAAAATATTTTGCAATCTGACGGTAGATAATCTAATAGGGGAAGAAATCCGCTGGCCTTCGGAAAATATTATATCTATACCTTCACGTTTTAGACATTTTGCTAATTTTTCTTGTGTTGCTGGCATTGTTGATGGGTCATTAATACGAATTGATGCTCGAACTGATAATGAGTCAGCATTTGTTGACAGAAATGGTGACCACTCAATTAATACCATGTTTGTATGCGGCCCATATTTGGTGTTTTTTTATGTTTCTGGATTGGATCTATTCACGAAGCTAGGGTTTTAAGGAATAGCTCATTAGCACGACGCTGGGAAAATGGATGGAGGCCATTTCCAAATGTTATAATATTAGTAGACAACGGTTATGGACGAAAAAGTTGGCTGATAACACCAAGTTGAACAATCTGAAGCATTATTAAGATTTTTGAGGGCTCATAAAAAAACGATGAGGCTTGTAGAAAATGCATTGGGCATTCTGATGGGAAAATTTTATTGCCTTAACTATTTGGGATTGACACAAGCAACTGCATTCAAGATTATTTTGACTTGTACAGTTCTGGATAACTTGTAAATTCGTTTGGGAAGTGAACATACACCATTTGATATGATGGTTAATGATAATGGTCACGACAAAATTGTCATACTTTGACAATGACAAAATTGTCGTTGTATTTAACTGATAATTATGTCACCTGTCAATATGTTATGCAATGAAAACTTGTCACATAAATTTGACAAATTTGTAGAATTTATGAAAAAGGGCCCAGATTTTTGTCTTATTTTTGCCGCAGATTCACGATTTGGAATCACATCTCAAAACTACTCGGAAAAAAAACTACATTTTTCCATATGGAACGCTTTGCTAGAGAGCAAGCAGTGTATGTGAGTTTTTTTTCTTATTTGAAAAACTATTATCTAAAAACCTGAAGTGAATGAGTGAATTTTTACTAATTTTAGTAGAATTTCTTGAAAGTTTTATTTCTTATATAAACAATTACAAATTGGATGAATGAAATTAATTTGAAGTCAATATATTTTATTATTCACTAGATATCGAGAACCAACCATCAATTTGTGCCAATTTTGCGTACTAGTTTTTGTAGATTTAAATTTTTTATGAAAAACTGACCGTTAGATTTTTATAGAAAAATAATGTCGAAAACAATATTTTTTTTGAGATAAAATTAGTTTAAAGCCAATATTTTTAATTTTTTAAAAGATATTTGATTCGAAAGTTAATGTTTACGAAGTTTTGGTACTGTTTTTTTTAGTTTTGAATTTTTTGTAAAAAAAAACTGTCAATTCGATTTTTCTCAAAATTTTACCGAATGTTCAAAACAATATTTCTTAAAAGATAAAATTGGTTTTAATTTTTGAAAAATTATTTGAGTCGAAACTCAATTTTTAATAGGTAACTTTTAGTAATTTTTTTTTAGGTTTTTATTTTTTATAAAAAAAAATTCAATTCCATTTTTCTCAAAATTTTACTTGGTCATCATTTACTCCCTTAAAATTTGTATTTTGGTCCAAAATAAAAAGACTTTTTAGAGAGTGTTAAAAACGTATAAATTAACCATTGTTTAAATTTCTTCTAAGTTTATATCAAATTTTCCTGGACTATAAACTGAGATAAAAGAATCTGTGAAAAAAGCAGCTGCAAAATAAATAAAAGAAACTAACAAAAAAAAAATAAAATAAAAACTTTTATACATCTTTATTTTGTTGTGTTATCTTGTATTGTGTTTTTCTAGCCGAATTTTCGTTGAAGCGTATTTTTGTTTACTCTGGATCTGGGTTCAAATGATATCTTCTGTATTTTGTTGGTACTTCGGAATAGAAGAATCTGTCTCAAGATTTGCTCTCGCAACATACATAATTCGGAAAATTCCAATATTTCATCAACAAGGAAACAAAATATAATTTATGATTTAAGACGACAAGAAAAATGGAAATAAATGGATTTGAATTATATTTTTTTTTTTTTATATTTTATATTTTTTTTTCGTTCAGTGCATGTGTCATAATTTATTATAAAATTTGATTTACTGCTAAAATTTAAGGATATAATTTTACTGAGGGATAAAATAAGGGCAAGTATTTGGTTATAGGGCTTAATCAAAATGAACGATGAAAAAAGTAAGGTTTATCATATCTCTGGTCTGTACATCTGTGCGTCCATTTCCGTAACGGATAAAACGATTTGTTTGAAATTGAAAAATGTATGAATCATTTTTCCCTATAGCAGGAAATGCATATTTTCAACTTGGTCATCTATAAACATACGAGATTAAGATAGCGTTAAACAACTTGTTGCAGAAGACAAACAAATTGGCAGAAAAAGTGTTTGAAGAATGAAATTTTTCAAAAAAATTAAATTTCAAAATCATTGTGAAGTTTTAGGAAATTTCAAGAAAATTAAGGGGACAACATTTTTGTTTGTTTATCATAAATTACTTACAATCGGCCCGACGATGTATCAAATTAAAAATTTGGTCTTTTTTGGATGTTCAAGGTCTCTAGAATATAAATCAATGGTTTTTGTTTGCAGCATGTTTTACCTACGATACCATTTTTTAACTCTCTATGTGTCAAGAACTAGCAGAGAGATAGCAATTTAAAATGATATTTATTTATTTAGAGCATCAAATAATGTAGAAAGAGTAAATATTTGTAAAGCAATTTAAAAAAAATTGTTTGATCTTAAATATATCAGGAATTTGTTATTTTTAAAAATACATACATTGCATTGTACTGCATTTTTTCAACTTGTTCATTCAATTGACAACATTTTTTAAAAAAATCAAACAAAAACTAAAGACAATTCTTTTTCAGCTCGAAAAAATTTGTATACCACAAATACAAATATTCCTGTTTTTTTAAAGAAAAATTGAATTCATTTTTTTTTTGTAAAGTTTTGTGGTATTTTTTAGAAAAATTGAATTGACTTTTTTTTGTAAAATACAAACCTACAACAAATACTACCAACTTTTAAACAATACATAATATTTTTTTTTAATCTTACTAAAATATTGCTAGTAATTAGCAAACCCCTTGATTTTAATCACTTCAGCACATCTTCGAGACATGGAGTCAATTAAATTGCTTATCATCCTGTTTGGGATTCTTTCCCAAGCCAATTCAATTTGATCAAACAGATCGTTTTTATTTTTGCAATTAGTCCTATCAATTCGTCAATCTACAATTTCCCTAAGATTTTCTATGGGGTCGAGATGCGAGATGAGTGCGCACTTTTTTACATTATCAAAACGATTTTTATTTGTCAGCCTATTTACAGCATTTTGAAATACAGAATTTTGCTATACAGAATTTTAAGATACAGAATTTTGAGCTACAGTATTTTGATCATACAGTATTTTGTACATACAGTATTTTGAAATACAGTATTTTGAGATACAGTATTTTAAATACAGTATTATGATCCATACAGGATTTCGAACCCAACCCGTTTTTAACATCTGATAAAATTTTGAGAAAAATCGAATTGACAGTTTTTTTTATAAAAAATAAAAACCTAAACAAAATATGAATAAAAGTTGGTAAAAATTTATTTTCGACTCAAATATCTTTTCAAAACTTTGAGATATTGGCCTTAAAGTAATTTTATATTTTAAAAAATACTGTTGTCAACATTAAATTAAATTTTGAGACAAATCGAATTGACAGTTTTTTTTTTACAAAAAAATAAAAACTAAACAAAAATTAATAAAAATTGGTAAAAATTGATTTTCGCCTCAAATATCTTTTCAAGACTTTAAGATATTGGTTTTAAATTAATTTTTTGTTATAAGCAATATTGTTTTCAATATTCGGTAAAATTTTGAAAAAATCGAATTGACAGTTTTTTTACGAAAAATTAAAACCTAAAAAAAAAACAATACTAAAACTTAGTAAAAATTTACTTTCGACTCAAATATCTTTTCAAAAATTACAAATATTGGCTTCAAACTTATTTTATGTCGCATTAAACTATTGTTTCGACGTTCAGTACATTTTTTATAAAAATCCAACAGTCAGTTTTTTCATAAAAAATTAAAATCTACAAAAAATAGTACGCAATATTGGTAAAAATTGATGTTCGGTTTTCGATATCACGTGAACAATAGAAGATATTGACTTCAAATTAATTTCATTCATCCAACTAGTAGGTATTTTATATAAGAAATAATTTTTTTTAAGAAATGCTACTAAAATTGGTAAAAATTGATTTTCGACCAAAAATCTCGTTAACAAAAAAATAATTTCGGAATCAAACTATTTCATTATATGCAAAATATTATTGGTAGTTTTTAAAAGAATAATTCAACTGAGAACTTTTTTAACAAAACACGAAAACCTACAAACTTTTAAGCAAGACAAATCGACAGACGGGATGGGAAGTTATCAGTGTGAGTCGCATCCCAGCCTCTTTTTAATTTTTGAATGACATAAAGATGAAGGTATTTGGTCTCTAGGTTGTTCATTTTAGACAACGTTCCTAGTGTTTAAGCCATATCTGCCCCCAAAAAATGAAAATAATATTCAAAAATACAACTTAATTAAATTTAAAAGCAAAATACTAAAAATATCTCGAGAGAAAACAGATTAAATTTTAACTTTTGATTGTATGGTTCTAAAAGTTCCTCAAATGACAAATTGACTTATTACTATAAGATACGAGTTGGAATCTTTAAAAGGCGTCAATGGGTATGTATCACTGTAGGTCGGATCCTTTCCTAATTTGTTCATAATGTTTAAGATATTCCACTCAAAAAAGGAATATAGTTCTCAAAAACTCTGGTCTTTTCGTTAATTAACTTTACAATCTTATATTGGTATCAGGTATTTCTGAAAAATTAAATTGTTAATCCGTTTTTCTAAACAACAAATGAAATGAATAATAAAAGAATTTGCATATACACATTTGTACTATTATTTTTATTATTTTTGGCTTATAAACATATTTAAAGTAATTGAAATTTATCGAAAGTCAAACTGACAATCTTTCCACACCTTAGTGTCTTGTCGCCATACTATATGGCTGAAAAACGGACCCATTTGAAGAAGAAAACAATTATTGAAACAATGGAAAAATTGTATCAATTGGACTTCGGATTGCTCTAGACAAACAATTTAGCGTTGAATTTATCGTCAAAACTTAGGACTATTTTTAGGATAAATAGAAATCGTACTATTAAATTGGTATCAAAAAATTGCAATATCGCTATAATCCTTAAAGCTGCTTCGAATGAAACTATTTTAATTATTGAAATACAATTGTATATGTATTCTTTTTCTTAAAAGTACTTAAATTTCTTCAGCAAATACAAACACATGTAGGTTTATGTACATACATCAAACAACATAAACAACTTTAATCTTTTATTAGAAACACTTTTATTATATCTATCTAATTGAATATTATATGAAGTATCTTGGTGTTAAAGCAAAATAAATTAATCTATTTTCCAGTTCCAACAAACTATATACATATTTGTTTGTCTATACTCAAGAGTTCCTATGTATAATAAAAACGTCAAGCTTTATTGATTTGCGATTCTCGGAAAAAATAATCCATATTTGAAACGAAACTTATAAGCTCTATTTACTTCGTATTTATGCATAAATAATTCAAGGACAACAAACAAACTTTGTGGTGCAACAGCTCATGAATAACCAATGACCTAATTACTTCCAAGTTACAATTCTCAAATCCAAACAATAGTGTTCTTAGCCGGTTTTGACAGGGACGATATGGAGACCTAAAATTGTATGCCTGAATTTTTTATTATTCATTCATTTCTTAAATTAAAATTTGAGATTATTGCTTAAAATTTAGAAATTTTATTAATTAAATTAAAAAACCCTTTATTTCTCGACGTCCCTATTATGTCCCTATTATCTATAATCATGGTTTTTAGAGAAATGTCTGTTACTGCTTGTGAACGTTCGTTCTTTTGTTTGAACATTCAGACGTTTGGGAAAACTCGTTTCGTCTGCCATATATCAAGATTAAGTAAGGATTCCGACATCAAATTAATTTTTTTTAAAGATAATAAAATACAAAAATAATTTCAAATAAATTCGAACAAATCTATGGGATCTACTGGGATGTGACCCACACTGATAACTTACCATCTCGTTTGTAAACAAAATATTCATAACAATATTTGGTCTGAGATAAATTATTTGAAGTCAATATTTTTCTTAGGGGTTGGGGTCAAAATTCTGCTTTTCAAAATTCTGCTTTCAAAATTCTGCTTTTCAGAATTCTGTTTTTCAAAATTCTTCTTTTCAAAATTCTGTTTTTCAAAATTCTGTTTTACAAAATTCTGGAAATAATAAAAATAAGGTTTGGAAAATGTTAAAAAGCGCGCGCTTTTTAACATTTTAACGAAAAAATAAAAAAATAAAATAAACTTAGTCAAGGTCTTAGACAATGGTTAGTGTCTTTTCTTATCCCTTCGTGATAGTGTGTTATTAATCTCTCCACTTTAACGTAATTTGCTTTTCGTTTTTTAATTGTTGTTATTATTTTTTGTTTACATTTTGTTTTTGTTGTTGTTATTTTTGCTCTATTTTCAGTTATTGTTTATAATATAATAAAGACGAAATTTTGATTTTTTTTTTGTTAAAATTGAAACAAAAACCATGTTAAATTGACTTTTCCGTTAATAAATATACTATTAAAAAAAAAGCAGAATTAGCAGAATTTTTTTTTTAATATAAATTTCCAGAATTTTGAAAAGCAGAATTTTGTAAACCAGACAAAAAAAAAAGCAGAATTTTCGTTAAAAAAGCAGAATTCTGAAAAGCAGAATTTTGAAGCTAGAATTTTTACCCGATCCCTTTTCTTAGTTCTCTAAATACTTGAGTCGAAAACCATTTCTTATCAGTTTTTCTTGTTGTTTTTGTAGGTTTTCGTGTTTAAAAAAAAAATTGTTAGTTGAATTTTTCTAAGAAAAAAAATTTAGCACAGAATGAAATCATTTTGAAGTCGGGAACCGAACATCAATTTTAACCAATTTTGCGTACTATTTTTTATAGATCTTAATTTTTATGAAAAAAACGAATTGTCCGATTTTTATAAAAATTGTATTGAATATGGAACACAATATTTTCTATAAGATGAAATTAGTATGAAGCCAAAATCTTAAATTTTGTATCAACTTTTAGTAAGGTGTTTTTAGGTTAATATTTTTCTGCAAAAAAAAAAATTTTGATTTGATTTTTCTCAAAATTTTACTAAATGTCAAAAACGTTATTTTTTTCTTGCATATAATTATTATGGAGATAAACTCGGTTTTTGTTCGTAAAATATTCGAGGATTTTTTTTCAAAGTTATACCAGTTTGGTATCGCGTCACAAGTCGCTAGCGTTACTGGTTCGTGAGATATTTTATATTAACCAAAAAAAAACTCCACTCAATTTTGTTGAGGGTCCCTTCTGCATATTTCTGCATTATTATCTGTATGACAAAATTTATTTGAAATCGATATCTCTACAGGTTCTTGAGATATGGACGATGAAAAAAGCTTGTCGAACTTACGGAGACGTACGAAAGTACATACGTACACACGCACGCACAGACATATCTCAAAAATCTTTTATTTCGACTCTAGGGACCTTGAAACGTCGAGAAATGTCAAACATTTTCAATTCCACAAATCGGACCGATTACAATAGCTTGATTATATCTTCAAAAAAAACTAAGTTCTTGACATCTGGTAAATGCTTTAGAAAAATGTAATTAACAGTTTGTTTACAAAAAATATAACTACATAAGTTGATTTAACGTCTTTATGCCAACGTTCGTTAAATGACTTATATAAATAAAATGTACGGTTAGGTCACACGAACCTCCTACTCCTGTATACAAACAGCTTATTTTAAAATATTGTCCACATTTTAAGATTTACAAACATACCTTTAAAATTCTAGTTAATTTCTCAGAAAAACATTGCTTATTATTTTTGTATTCGAAAATCGTTATAGCGTTTTTTTTTTTAAATAATTTTTTTATTTGTAATTTAAAAAAAAAATTGTTTTAAAAATTTTTGATATTCAGTCATTCAGTGCGTTTTAAAATTGAATTTCGTTAAAAAAATATTGACCCGTTTTTGAGATATGGAATTTTGAAATAATGTGTATTCTTTATTCATTTTCAGAAAAAATATTTTAATCGTTTCTTCAATTTCTGAGAAATTTTTTAAAACAAAATAGTGTCTCTAATCGGTACCCTTTTGGAGCAATATAAAAATATATTTTTTATAATGAAAGAAGTCAAGTTAGAAAATAAAAATAAATAATATTTCATAAAAATATACGCATCAGGCCATTTTTGAGAAAAATCCAATTTACGATTTCTCATCGAATAATTTGTATGGGAACTACTATTTTTTGGTCCCAGCTTTTATTTTCATTTGTCTTTTGATATACATATACAAAATTACTAACTAAATTAAGAAATAGTAAATAAATACACAAAAACTTTCTATTATTTGCTTTCATAGTTTACCTAAACTGGTAAAAGCAGTTTAAACTCAAAAAAGTTTTGTTTTTACTAATGTAGATTACAAAAAGAGATTTCTTTATGCTTTAAAAATTCTTGAAGCATTTAACTTCAAATATTTATTTAATTAACTTCTAGTTATCAAAAAAAAACACAACAAATAACATCTACTGTCGTGCTCGTTAAGTATCTTAATAAAGCACACAAAAAAAAGAGTTTCACATTTTTATTGACTTAATATTATATTACGTCTTTAAATTGCTAAGAACATAAAATATTGAAGGATAAAATCAACAAGCACACAAATTCAAAGACTGATGATAAATGTTGGTCAGTATACTTTCAATAAACATAACGCAATACATAAAGTTAAAACAAAAAAGTTACTCATACGCCCCAGTGAACGTCTAGCAATTTATGAGTTTTTAGCATGCCTGTAGAAAAAAGAAGGAAATAAATAATTTGCACTTTCACAAGAGAAAGTACCTTCATAAGGGAAAACTTATATCTATAAGAGAAAACAATTCGCAGACTCGTTAATTTAAAGGTAAAGGTGAGTTGAGTAACGGCAATATGAACATTGATTCATCATACTAACTGGACTATGATGACCTCTAGAGCTTATATGCGAATACGAGCATATGGGACAAAAGAAAATATGTATGTAATATGCAATTAAAAAAATAAATAAATATACGTTGCAAAAATCACAGCCGGAAAAAATAAAGCTCTACTTAATTAAATAATTGCAACTTTAGAACCAGACGACACGTATGTACATGAAATTAAAATTTACAGTGAAGGAAGTTTCAATTAAAATGCTGGTTTTCACGCATTTGTTTTCTACGAGTTGTGTAGTGCATAACCCTTATTTTGTTAGAATAATATTTTAGTAAGGGAAGAAATTATTAATAAAATACAAGACCAGAAAGCACAAACATGGTTTTTTGCCATATGAATATCAACAAGGAACTTGCCTTGAACAGTCATAAAAGGACATAACACATTTTAACTTCAGATAGATTTCGTTATTTATTTATAGAAGCCATTTTTGAGAATATTTTATAATACTTTTAACCAATTTTCAAGCATACAGTTTCCATTATTAGGGTCCTAGTTTGAAGTAAACTGAATTCAAGGACAATCATATTGACAAAATGTAAGTTCAAACTGTTCATTATTTGATTAAAAATATGAATTTTTGCGAATATATTGACAAGTTTCTTTTGAATATTGTGATTTTTTACAAATGCTCAAAATTGTAAATCAGTTTAGACACAATTTTGACGAAAACTTTGAAGTTTCAAATACAAATTTCAAATCTCAAATATGTGCTTATTCAAATCAGTACCTACATTGGTTCAGACCCCAGATTGAAAAAAATCACTCGAATCAAAGTGTAACTACTGCTTTCTTCTAATGTGACATTAGGAATGCGGAAAGTATTCAAAATCAAGTTGTTGTTCTGGAACTTAAATTTTTAATTACTTAAACAAAAATGCTTCAGTACTTCTTAAAAAAAAATACATACAATTTTCCTAATGTCACATTGTTCTTTTTTCACTCAAATCAAGCGTAAAAAAAAATCAAACTATGATAAACTTTTTTGGCATCAAAAGAATTGTTACAAGCTAAAAATATATGACCCCTTTGATAATGTCAAACACTTATTTCGTTTGTTTTTCATCCAAAATTAATCAATTTGCTAAGAAATGCCAAAAAAGTTTTTTGTCACTTTTCATAATAAACAAAGACATTAGCCAAAAATTGGCGCACTTTTTTTTGTTGGTTAAAGAAGCACATTAAAATACTTTCCATATTCGAAAGTGCTACTTTCTAAAAACACCACACCTTACCTATTAAAATCTCACAAACAGAATTCTGGTATAAGAAAAGGATACTTACAGAAAAATTCTCATCTCAATTTTGTCTCCTAAAGCTTTCACTCTTACTCTCTCAATATCGTTTTTTTCTCTTGAAACTAAGAAATGAAAACATAAAGCTTTTATTTCTTTTATATTGATAACTTAATTTTATCCCAATTACTCGATATATATATGAAACATTGGAAATATAAAGATATATACATGTGAACCCTTTTGTAAAATTAAAAAACATAACAAAAAAGCTCAAATAAAAGCTTAAATTCATGCAAAGAGCTTTATGTGGGTCAACTCATTCGTTTTTTGAGAGAAGCTTACCAGCTGTTATCATATCACAAAAATAAGCATCCCTCTCATTTTTGTACTCACAAGAAGAGCTTTTTGAAATAAAATAAAAATACAAAACTTTCATTTCCCCTTTTTATACCAATCTCAAGAGAATTAAAACCACCCTTTAGCGAGTAAGGGAGACAATTGCATCAACATATATTGCATATCTGACTTTATCATAAGAAAAAACCTTTAAATTCATTTGAGAGTGAGTGAGACTTTATTGTTATCATCGAATTCTGGGAAAATCTCAGACATTCACTCGTAAGCTTCCTTTTACCAATATACGCTGCTCTACCAGAACCAGAAACCAGCTGAAGCAAAAGTATAGAAGACCAAACGCAAACTGAGGCCTTCCATTGAACTCTCGCTCTCTTCGGAAATTCAAATCGAAAATTGAATTCGGTTCAAAAGGATCTGTGTTACTGTTACGCTCTTATCGAGAAGGCCTTTTTTAAAACAAGTGGCTAATCTTTGGTGTTATTTTCGAACCAGTGATTGTTAAATTGTATTAAACAAAAAAAAAAAAAAACTGTGAGTGCTTCAGAGGTCTTAAGGAACCTTATTGAGACAAGAACTTGCTAAATAAACGGTAAGTTAGTATATTTTTATTAAGGAATAAATTAAGTTCATAGCATATTGGAGGGTAACAATTTAGGAAACCTAGAATTGATATTAATGAATCTCTGGGGGACATCTAGATCTAGGTAATACTCACTACGTGCCACTCTAAGTCTATTTTGAGAGCCTAGGCATTTCTTATTCATTCAAATCATTCGCCCACATAAGAAGAATAGTCTGTCCATGAAAGAATTTGACGGAAATCCTCCACCTGGGCCTTGATTATATAATATTTCACCTGAAGGAAGAACGAAAAAAAAGAACAGAACAGAATACGAAGAATATAAAAGTTGGTATACCTTCCTTAACAACCTGCTATACCATAAAGCCTTCGAAAGGTTGAGACACGAAACATCACTTCAAACATTGAGTATTCGATAAATCGTTCCCAAACACACCATAACTGAATTATGCTTACCGTAACCGAATGGTGAGCGTTGTATAGATAGATATACCCTTACTTACGATGTTATTTGTATGTGAAGGCGTCATATGTGAAGAGGGACGAGAAAGCAGTTAGCAGTTCAGCAGTTGAGTATCCTTGGCGCGAATTTGCTTTTATTTTTGTGGTTGCTCTTCAGGCTTATGTGAGCTATAATTGGCTTAGGAACATAAATAAATAATTTCACAGATTGAGGAACTTATTGGGTTTGAATATAGGAAAAAAACAATGTACAGAATAAAAACGCTCAGCTACTCGTATATAGTGTGTGTTCGGAAATCGATTTATTTATTAAATTTTCCTCTATCCTCCCTACCATTTTTATACCATCATTATATTCTTCGTTTCGTTGTTTGCTGAAATTCTTCCTATCATAGGTACATATTATAAAGGTAGCTTCCTTAGTTGAAGTACAGAAAAAGAAAATAAATAAATAAGTACTTAGTTGGATAGTTGGGTAGATGGAGAATCAAAAGGCACCCGCACCTGGAATAATTTTTTCAGAGTGGGTGAAGGTCTTTTGCGCGATTTTAACGATATTCCAAAAGGGTGGAATACCAATGTTCTCTTTGCTTTTGTTTTAAGGGTTTTTTTCTGCTTCTTATTTTTCGCTCGTTTCCTTATTGAGTTCTTTAACTTTTCGCTCTCGTTGTCTACGAAATTAATTTTAATTTTATGGCATTTTATGGCAGTTGATATACATTCACGTTCGTGTCCTTCAAAAAAGAATGCCCGTTGAATATATATTTATTTATTACTTTCACATGATGTCTTGACGTTGATTAGGTGACGAGCGACGACGTTAGTCGGCGATATGGCGATGATGAGAATTGATTAGTTCTCTTTTTGTTTCTGACGCTTTTGTATTTAAATTTCTTGTTTTTTTGCGAGGTAAAATTAATGTTTTATTATGTTGGGTGTTATAATTTATTTCGTTTTGTTGTTGTTTTTTAGGGTGTTTACTCTTGATTTATGGATTATAATAATGTACTTTTTGTTGTAAGTGATTACGTACTACTTATTAAAATATGAAAATTATAACTTGCTTCCACTTTTTATGTGATGGATTGTTTCACATTACAAAGTAGATGTCCGTAAGATTGGACGAGACGTTTTGGTGAAGTCATTTCCTTATGATTTAATTTTTTGGTCAAGCCTGTGTCATTGTTAAGATAGGAAACAAGTTGTATTTCCAAAATGTTGTGCTTAAACAACCTAAAAATGTGGTTTGTGGCCACAAAGGACCTTAATATCCTTACGGCACATTTACTTCCTTTTTGTTCCTGCATTTCAAAAAACGAATTTTCTTCGATTTCTGTCCTAAAATATTAAAGGCAAAATCGAATTAATTTCTAGAAAATTGAAAAGTCAAGACTTCTTTAGCTGAGAACTGGTGTGCCTTTGAAAACCATATTGGTATTATGTAAGACTAAGAGAATTTCAAAAGCCCTTAGGCTTTTTACGTACAATCATATATTGTAAACGCTATTGTGATATAAAATCATAGGAGCGGAATATATATATGTTTCCATTTATATTTTGAATGTCTCAAAATAAAAAAAATTGAAGAGGCTAGAAACCATGGATTCCTATTCTTTCGTGCAAGGAAATAGTCTTGGAGTATTCATATACAAGAATTCAGCTACTTCTGACATAAAAAAGAATCTTCTGAAGAATATGAAATCAAATAACTCCCTTATTTTGATTAATTTTAGTCTTATAACAAGTTCTTGCTAAAAAAAAATTAATAAAATGTAACATTCATGAAAAATGTCCAGCAATTCTTTTTTGTGGTTCTTTCAAAATATTAGTGATCTTTAACACAAGGTAGTTCTATGAAAGTTTTATGACGCAAAATCCTTCTTCTTAGTGATTTAAGTTCTTCAAATCTTGACCAGGTGAATCTAAATCGTGTTGTCTTGAGATTTTTGAGAATTTACTTTTATATTCTTAAGGTTTATACTTAACTGGGAAAGAGTTTTGGACAATTATAAACAATTTCACTTGATGAAAAGGCGAGGTACAATATAAATTTTTTATGCAAACAGTTAATTAATTTGTATACAAACATTTATTAAAACGTTTTCAATAATAGTTAAACTTAAAACAAGGTTAAAACAAGGATATATGAACGTAATTGAAATAGAAAAAAACGATTTGTGAATAATTCAACTAAATCTAAAACCTCAATTGTGTTTTAGAAGTTTATGTTAGAATCTATATCGAAATTTGAAAGACCTTTTTAGAAAAACTAAGACCATCGTGTTTTTTTCAAACAAGTGGCTTGTACAAAAGATAAGGCAAGGGGGAACGAATAGAGCATGGGATGCAGACTTTTGCATCATTGAACCATTTTGATATAAGAAATCGATTACTTTTCATACGAAAGAATTACTCTTATCAAAACAAAGTCTTCTTGACAGCTTTGGACCTATAATTAATAGGCTTGGATGCAACCAACACTAATAACTTAACATTGGTTCCATTTAAAATAATTTCGTTTGCAATTAACAAAATTTATATTTAAAATTTTTCGAAAAGTGTGCAATCAATACCCATGTTCTTTTTTAAATTCAATATAATAGCAACAGTGAGAAATTGCCACAAAAACTCATCCGTGGCTGTCCTGTTTTTATATTTGAAAGTTGATAATTTATATAACAACAACAACAAAAAAAAAAACAAATTTAAAACAAAATTATCGAAACTGAGACCAAAATTCATTTTAACTTAATACAATGCACAATTTTAAAGAGGATTTGGCAGGAGAGTATCAGATATAATTTATTTTCCGTTTTCCGTTCCTGTTTTCCATTTTGCAAATTTCATCCGAATTATAAATAAGAACTATAGAAAAGTGGTTTGTTCTTAGATTATGGTTTTAGTAAAATGGTTCATTGGGTCCAACAGATGGTGTTATCGGTGATTAACTGTAATGTTTCTTACTGAAACTTACCTTTTAAATATTACAAATAATAACACAGCTTCTGTTAATGCTCGAACAAAAGTCAAATTTCTATCCACAGTGCGATTTGACTTCACCTTTTATCGACAGTAATTCTACTCTGGATGTTGTATTTTTTATTCATATAAAATCTATCTTTATTATTAATCTACTGTACTATTTAAGACTTTTCCAAAAAAACACGGGTAAAATTGAAGTTTAATCTGTTTTCGACAAGAAATTTGGAACGTTAAAGAAATTAACTTTGGTATTTTTGGTAGTATTTATTTTTCTGTTAAACAATACTATCAATTAAATTTTTAAACTTTACTAAAAGCTTATAAAAATGTTTTAATAAGATGAAAGTATAGTCTTAAGTTAACTCAAGATTTTCGAGTCAAAAATTAATTTTTACCAAATTTTAGTAATATTTTTTTTTAACTTTTTCTTTCTTGCAAAAAAAATTACAGTTTGATGTTTCAAAAATTTCTACAAGATAGCAAAAATGTTATTATTTTTCATATTGGATGTAATATTATTTTTTATCCGTAACATATTTAAAGTGACAAATATTTTGTATCAGTTTTTTGAAACTTGCTATTGAATATCTTGGAGTTCATACCAATTTGTTTTGATGTTACAACGATTAGAATAAAATTCAATTGAAGTCGATATCTTTACTCGTTCTGGAGATATGAACGTAGAATATTTATTTATTCATTTACCTCATCAATTGATTCAAGATCTGCTGATTACAAACATAAAAATGTATCTTACATTTTACATAACTATGAAAAAATACCTTACAATTATATACATAGACATATTTAATTTAACAAACAATAAAAATTGGTGTAACAATTTTTTGAAGATATCTCTACTAACAGAAACATCAATATTACTGCAAATTTCATTAAATAATTTTAAAGAGCGTGGTATCGGTTTATTCAATCCGTAATAAGTTCTATGATGAGGAACGTAAAAACAAACGTTTTTACTACGAAAAGATCTACTGGGCACATAGAAAGGAATAAGAGAAAGGAGCTCGATAGAAGTAATTTTATTTTCTAAAATATCTTTTATAAATAGAACTCTTTTAATTTGATTCTTAAGCGGTTTCATATCAATAAGTAGATACTGCTATTATAGTTAGGTATAAAACCCATCCAATTAAGTTTTCTTAAAGCAAAACTCATAGGTAAACCGCTTTTGTATTTTTTTTCAATCCGATTTATGCTATTTTTATAGCAGATGACATAGTGACCAGATGACACAACAATATTCCAAAATTGGTACGACTAGAGACATAAATAAAATTTGTAGTTTCAGAAAACCTAGAAAGGAATTTCCCTACGAGACAACGTAATCAATGTGTGACCAAAAATCCATTCTTGAATCAATGTAAACTCTTAGATCTTTGAGACAGTCCATTCTAAGAATTTTATAATCATTAAAACAATAATCAAAATCTATGACTGACGTTGATCTTGTTATATGTACTTAAAATTTGACATTTTGCGTTTTTGAACTTAAATCGTCGAGAAATGTCAAAATTTTTGATTAGTCAGATCGGACTGGAAGTTACGGAAAGACACGAGACAATCCATTAAAATGCTTGACTGTCTTTGAAAATACAGGGTGAATGGACACCAAATTTGCTTTTAGTACAACTTTTAATAAACATTTTAATAGACTAATAGATTATTAACCTTTAGTTATTCGTGTTCTAAAGAGTTCTTAAGTAGGTACTTTATTTAAACAATTTTTTATTTTAAAATTCTTAAAGCTATTGTTAAAAACAGGTTGTAGCGGAAATAATTTCTAAGGGAAAAGTTTGCAAATTTAATTTAAGATGGTAGTCTACAAAATCTACTGATCAAAATTTGATTATTTCTGATTCATTCACTTATCATTTTTTAATTCTAAATCAAAATCCGAAACAGAGGCTGGGATGCGACCCACACTGATAACTTCCCATCCTTGTCTCTCGATTTGTCTTAAAAGGTTTGTAGGTTTTTGTGTTTTATTAAAAAAGTTGTCAGTTGAATTGTTCTAAAAAATTCAAAAATTACCAACAATATTTTCTGTAAGATAAAATTAGTTTGAAGCCAATATTTTTAATTTTTGAAAAGATATTTGAGTCGAAAGTAAATTTTTACCAAGTTTTAGTTATGTTATTTTATGTTTTTATTTTTTGTAAAAAAAACCGTCAATTCGATTTTTCTCAAAATTGTACCGAATGTTGAAAACAATATTTCTTATAAACTTAAATCAGTTTGAAGCCATAATCTCAAATTTTTGAAAAGATATCTGAATTTTATTTATTTTATTTTTCGTAAAAAACTATCAATTCAATTTTTCTCAATTTTTTACGGAATATTGACAACAATATTTTTATAAGATAAAATTGGTTTGAAACCAATATCTCAAGTCTTTGAAAAGATATTTTAGTCGAAAATCAATGTTTACCAACTTTTATTATTGTTTTTTTGTAGGTTTTTATTTTTTATTAAAAAAAACTGTCATTTCGATTATATTCTTGTTTGGTATCACGTTACGTTAAGCTAGTGTTATTGGTTCGTGAAATATTTTGGGTTAAACAAAATTTTAACCATTTTTTTAAATTGCTGTGGTAAAAAAGTCACCCACTCAATTTTTTTGAGTGTCCTTTCTGCATCTTTCTATGTATTTATATAACAAAATTTATTTGAAGTAAATATCTCTACTGGTTCTTGAGCTATGGACGACAAAAAAAACTTCCCGAACTTACGGACGTAAGGACGTACGAACGTACGTACCCACGCACGCACAGACATCTCTCTAAAAGTCTTCTATTTCGACTCTAGGGACCTTGAAACGTCGAGAAATGTCAAAATTTTGAATTCATTTTTATTTCATTTTTCATGGAAATGACTTGGAAATAAGTAGTGGAACGCTTTAAAACTTTTTATTTTATTCATAAAAATGTTTCTAAATCTTATATTGTAATAGTTTGTTTAAGTTTTATTAATGAAAACATGATTTTAAACTATCTTGGACATTCATGTGTTTTTGTCATTCAAGAAAAAAAAAAACAATTTTTTAACATAATGGCAACACGAAACTTTAATGGCGTGATTTTGATGGTTGTTTTTTGTTTGTACAATAACACTTTAAAATATTTTATTATTAAAAGTGTCGTCAGTACAACGTTTTCAAATGCTGTTATTGTCCAAAGCACGACACATGAGCACAAAAAGAAGCTTTAAGTGGAGATTGAGAAACACCCATAAAAGAGCTGGTTCCTTATACAAAATACCCTCGTCTTAACATAACACGCGTGTCTCACAATCTCCCATCAATTACTTTTTTAACTAGTACCTAAATGAAATAACCAGACACATCCTTCCCTTGAACAAATTTCATCAAATTAGTCGCAAGGAGTAATAAATATACAGATTACTTCTTAATCTGTTCAACACGAATGTAAAATCCTTTCGCCTTTACTCCTTTTTCTCTCTTTATTTTGATATTAACCAATAAAAACGAATATGTTTGCCTCCATTTTCTTTTTCCCTTACCTTTCTTATTTTCTATATTATAAGCTCTCACACGTTATTTTCATAAATTTTTACAGAACATAAGTAATGTTGAGTGGGCGCTAACGGTATATGTATGTACCTTAACCTTAAGAGGGAATGTAACACCCATTAAAACAAAGTATACCGAACTGACGAAAATTAATCTAAAATAAATGTTCATTTAAAATGGGCTATTTTTATGAATTAAATTGAAAAAAAAAAAAAACGAAAACGTAATTTCAAATCGCTCGTTTCCCCGTACCTTTCGAAAATCAGTTAAACGTAAGTTTTCATAACCGACCGAACGAACAAAGAAACTCTAATTGAATCCTTTTTTGGAAAATCCTAAGCACGTGTTTTATATATCAAACAAAAATGGAGTGGGCAGGACATGTCAGACATGTTTTTTTTACCCGTTAACTCGAAGCTGGTAACGAATATAAGCGCCAGAGGTACATGACTCGAATTGAATTCCAAATCCATAAAATCACATCCTTATAGTTCGGTGAAGCTTGTGTGCTTCTTCTGTAAATATAACGGAAAAGGCTCGATATGAATACTAAATGAATTCCTATATTACGTAGGTATATCCTCGATGAATTTTGGAAGGATTTCAAATGTTTGGATATAGAAAAATAATAAAAGTGAATATCATTTCGAACAAAAAAATAAAACTCCAAACAAACTCAAAAAATGAGCCCATTGCCTTGAAAATTTTTTACGGCACCTAATTTTGAAATTATTTATATAGGTAAAATCCGGATATCCGTCTAGGTTTGGGTAGGTTAGGTTCTCTTTCATATGCAATATCTATCCCTACCCCCACCCTAAAAGAATGTTAAAAAAAAAACAAAGTCACGTGAGTGTAGGTTATCAAAAGCTGTATTTTCATCTATTTTATTCGAAAAAGAAGCTACCCAATTCGAAAAGTTTGTTTATTGCAAAAAATATTTTTGCATATTTTTTTCTTAGGGAGGCATTATCCAAAAACATGAACATTTTATTAAATTATTTATATGCAAATATTTGAGAAACTCATAAATTTATTTCCTCTCAAAAGAAGTCCTTTTTTGGTTGCCTATCTATCTATCTATCTTTTTGAAACGAAAATGCCAAGTCACAAAATAAAAAGAAAAAGAAAATACTCAATCAAGGACGAAGTTAAATACGACAGAGTTTGGGGGTATGTCGGTCGTTGGGTGTATAGGTAAAGTAGGTACCTACCTTTATTTGCCATTCTCCTACTCCTTGCTGCTACTGAGAATTGAAGCTAAAACTCTAAGATATTTGTAGCTAGTAGGTCGGATAACGTATAGTAAAATACTCCCAGTTTGGGGAATCTCTTCTGCTCTTCGTGATTCTAAGGCATAAGAAATGCTAAGCAAATACCTGCACACACTTTTATTATAAATAATGTAAATATAAAAGAGACACAAGAGACATTTCCTGAAAGGTACATATCTATGTTTATACGTACTCGTATATCCTTAGTCCTTGCAAAGATGTTGATTAATGACTTTCTATCCTATGGGATATTTATATGATGAGGAATGCAAGTTTCATGAGAGTAAACTTATCTATGATCTTTATGAATTGAAGTCTTATTGTTTATATACTTAAGATTTTAAGATTATCTACTGTGGATATAGACAGTGCTGTGTAATTTGTTTGATGGAAAATTGTTATTTTGTTTAATGCTATCATTTTATTATTTCCTTAATATTGAGGTTTAATTTTGGAAAAAAAAATTAGGTAGTTAGATGAAATGTCTTTTTTTTATCACCTGTCATTTATTTTATGTCCCTATAAGAAAAGCTTCAAATGCTTACAAAACATTTTCTCTTGCCACAAGTAGGTGTAAATTATATATGTATATTTTTTTAAATTCATATGTAAGAAGAATTTTAAATGAGGGAACAAAACAACGCACACAAATCGTGTAGTGCTATAAATCTTCGTAAAAAAACATTTATCATCCTCCGAGCTAGGTACCGTCTTGCGTCTTAAAGTCTTTGAGGCTATGACTGCAGATTCTTCAATCACCAATCATTTGACATTAAAAAGATTGCAATCAAATGATTTGATACCTAATTAATTCTTTTGTATGTATTTGCAGTCTTTGCAGTCTTATAAAATTTTTCAAAATGATTGTTAATGATTAAGAAGACTTCAATCAAATGCAAAGTCTTCAAAAGAGTGTTGTAAGTTTTAAATCCTTTGATTGAAATTTTTTTTAATGCCAAATGATTGATGATTAAAGAATCTGAAATCACAGATTTTAGGAATATTCAATGAATGCATTCTATTCAATGAAGTTATTACACATTGCATTCTCAAAAGATTGTACTCTTTGACATTTTTGGCGAGTACCAACTTAAGTTTTTGTAAAAAAAATCAATTTTTCGGCCAAGTTATTCTATGCCAAGTTTTGACATGTCATTTGTTTTCTAGGGCAATATAAACAATAACAAAACAAAATTATTAAATTAAATTACAACTCTTAACTATTCTTGTGTTTTTCTACAGTTTTTAAGCCTAATTTGAGAAAGCACTTTTCATGACAAGAATTTTTCTTGGAGGATTGGTCAATTCCTCGCAAGAAGCAGTACCCGTAAAAAAAACTTAAAAACTTTAGGAGGAACAAGCACTGATTGAACCCAAGACCTCTGGCATAACAGTCCTACGCTCTTTTTTTTTTTTAAATTCATTTTTATTAATTCATTCTTAAAACTATCTTAAAGCTAGACAAAAATTCATAAAACTAGCCTAATTAACCATAACTTACAACTAACTTACTGGTCCCATACGGACACTCTAAGTTAAACTATAACACTTAATACTAATGCCTTTCGGCCCTAAGATCTATTTAACTTCAATTCAATTTTATTTATTTTTGTATTTATTAGATAATTTGGAAAAAAAAACTAATATCAATATCCTTTTTTATTTTTACTTAAAAACTACTTAAAAAAAGGTCCTTATTATAAAACTTAAAGCTAATTTAAACCACCTATTCTACCTATAAACTACTTAAAACTAGAACAACCACAGCAGCAAATCTAACTATCTAACATTGTGTTTTTTCATTTTTTTTCTTCTTTATTTCATGTTTTATTTTTATTTTTTTTTATTTTTTATTATTATTATAATTTGTTTTTGTTTTTTTTTTTTTTTTTTTTTTGGTGCCACTATGCCTATTCTACTTAAAACTAAACCCTAAAACTATAAAACAAGTATGTACTCACTATTAAGTGCCGATTGAAGCCACCAAAACTGGCTCTCCTGCTTCACCCTATCAGTTCGGTCCCGTTCGGACACAGCCCTACTGAACCGAAGGAGCTCTGCTCCGTCGTGTGCCATGACGTCCCGATTGTACACGAGTCGCCTATCCACGGTTCGTCGTCTGACGTGGTAGATTAACGGAACTGCCAATCTATCCTGTATCAGACCGCATCTATCTACGCTCCTACGCTACATTCCTACGCTCTAACCATCACGCCACGGGAACTACATACAAACAATATCTAAGCAATATTCACAATAAGAAAATTTTATTAATGTTTTGTGCTAGAACAGGTTCCGAATTCTTTGTTGTTTTGAATTTCTAATTATTGTAATGGTAGGGAAAGACAGAGTGTGGTAAACCATTGCACATTCGTGATGTACGGCTAAGGAACAAATCTCTTTATTTAAGAATACGACACGAAATTTGACCCAAGGCTTTCTTGAAAGCGGTGAATTGCTTGTAATTCAATATTTCATAAGCGTAATCCATTAAAATAACGAAGTTACAAGCTACATAAATAAATGAGCACTGAGTTCATCAACATTTATTTTAAACGCTCTTTTTAAGTAGAAAACACTTAATTAAATGATTTCTTAAGCTCAGGACTTCTTTTGAATTAGTTTTAAAGATAGAATCCGGATCAAAAGGAGAATAGGAAGGATTGATAATTCATGCTTCGATTCAGGAAATCCAAAAATCTTGGGTTTTTCGTTTCAACGTTTTTAATAACTGATGACTGGATGAAACTATACCTTAAATATATAAAATATACAAACAACTCAAAAACCTTTAGCCATAAGCAAGTTCCTACAATTACGTTGTACATTTTGTTTCACTTTATAGATAAACACTTAAGTATTCTATAATTAAATTTTTCCTTAAAAATATTTATACATCATATTCTTTCTAATGTGTTTTTTAATGTAAAATCTTAAACACGTAACACAGCTTAAATTTTGGTTTTATTCAGACATTACGTATAAAATTAATCCCCAATAAAAGAAGTCCTTTAAGCATAAATATTTTAATGGACTCTTTTAATAGACTTTTGGGATGTTATCGTAATAAATTTATTGATTTATTGTATGCTTTTACAATCGCATTATCAAAGATTACAATTGACTTTTTATGTATGTATGTATATTCTTTGTTGTTTTCACATTTTGAAACATTATTTTGTCAGTCTGCAAACTTTTAATTCCATACAATTTGCTTTCCCCTTCTTCCCCTCTTGGAAAATAAAAATAGCTCATAAATGTCGTTAAATCTGAATTAATACAATAAATAAAGCGTCTACACTCTACATCCCACATAGAATTTAACATTTCATTGTAATGGAGTTTCTTTGTTTTGTATTCTTGGTTCACAACAAGTATATCAATTCTTCAAGAAATAAAGTTTAATGTTTTCAGTTAAGATTAGTCACAAAATTATTATATAAAGACACTGGTGCTTTGTGAACATTTTTTAATTTATTTTAATTAATTAAAAAAACCTGAAGAAGAAAGTTAATTATAAAAATATTAAATAAGGGCCTACAGCCCACATAAATCTACACATAAACAATATTCGCTTTTTAAATTCCCTACTCACATTACAAAACCGAAAATTGTGTTCGAAAATATTTTTAAAGGTTTTTGGTCGAATACCATCGAACTCAAAGAAAATTCTTACAAATTTTTAAACCATTTTTCTTAAGATAGTTTTTTTTTTAATTTTTGCCGATATAATTTTGTGTAGAACATGGATAAAAGCCCAAATCGATCTTTAAAAAAAAGTCAAATTTTATGAGAATACCAAATTCAGCTTATCCGTACCACATTGACATATCTTCATTTTTCATACCAACCTCTGTCTAGTTATTTGCAAAAGCGGAACTGTGATTATTTAAGTTGATTTGGAACTTCAGCCACTTAAAGTAAAGACTTGTGATTTTGACTTTTAAATCCAAAATAATCAGACCTTTTCAAATTTCTGACTTTTTGTAACTTAATATCAATTGAAGAAGTTAAAAAACTTTGCCTTTAAGACCATTAAAAAGTCAACATAAAATCACAGTCTGTTTTTAAAGTCAGTTAATAACTTGACTAATATCAAATTTTTTGACGAAAGGAAGAAACTAGTTAAATGATTAACCCAAGTATCTTTTTACAAAATGACTGAAGTAAAAGACTTCATGACTTTAAAAATAATTTTAAATTTAATGTAGACTTTTAAGTGATTTAAAAGACTTGACAAGTTTAATAGACCACAGTTAAATTGATTTGAAGATTAATCAACTTAAAGTCACGATTTTTATAGTTACTTATGACAACTAAATATTTAACTTTAATAAAAATTTTGACAGTCAGATGTCATTAGATAAGTATGACATCATCATTACAAACTATTACGAGTTCTTTTTAATTTTAAGATAACTTATAATAAATTGTATGGTGTAAATGTCTATTATAAAGTTTATAAAGGGTGATTTTTTTAGCTATTATCTTTTTGGCAACACTGGTTTAAATAACTGACGCACGGCAACGGCCTAGTCACTGATAAAACTTCGGTTCCCATCGATCACCGAAATCAAGCATCAGTGAGCGTGGTTAGTAGAAAGATGGGGGACCGTCTCGAAACCTACCGCGTGCTGTTGTCATGTGTTCTTCATGTGTTGTTCTTTCTCCTCTGTCCTTCTGTCTTGTATTAATGTCTTGTGTTGTTATCACCTTAAATAGTCTAGTCGCTCAAGGTGCTGTGTCTCTACTCTGTACATTTATGTGCTGAGTAGTATGTAATGTAATGTAATGTAATAACTGACGCACGTTTCGTGTTTTGTTTCACTGTCAAACATCTTCAGTTTGGTCTATAATTTAACCATAAATCGTCTTACAAACGAACAACGCTTGCAAATTATTGAATTTTATTATCAAAATTCGTGCTCTGTTAAGAAAGTTCATCGCGCGCTTCTTGTGTTCAGCGACGAAGCTCATTTTTGACTCAATGGGTACGTAAATAAGCAGAATTGTTGATTTTGGAGTAAATATCAGCCAGAAGAATTGCAAGAGCTACCAATGCATCCAGAAAAAGTCACAGTTTGGTGCGGTTTATCGGCTGGTGGCATCATTGAACCGTACTTCTTCAAAGATGATACGAATCGTAACGTAACTGTGAATGGTGAGCGCTACCGTGAGATGATATCCAACTTTTTTTATGCCCAAAATGCAAGAGCTTGACTTGCATGACATGTGGTTTCAACAAGACGGTGCCACATGCCATACAGCACACACAACAATGGACTTATTGAGAGGCGAGTTCGGTGAACATTTTATTTCACGTTCGGGTCCTGCAATTGGCCGCCTAGATCGTGCGATTTAACGCCCTTAGACTATTTGTTGTGGGGCTATGTTAAACTCACTTCAATTGACGCATTGAAAGACAACATTGAAGCATTTATTCGTGAGATACCAGCCGAAATTTTGGAAAGAGTATGTCAAAATTGGACTAAGCGTATGGACCATTTGAGGAGCAGTCAAGGTCAACATTTGCATGAAATAATCTCCAGACATTAAATTATATGGGCCGTAATATCGATTCAAATAAATATTTCATGCATTTTTCTGAATTTTATGTGTTTCTTTTTGAAAAACTTTCTTATAGCTTTTAAAAAATCACCTTTTAAAATCTTCTAAGTGATTAACGTATTTAATTAGGCACAAAAATTGACATTGAGCCCACTTTTACTTTTTAAAACTTAGAATATATATAGTAATCTGTCCTAGGTATGCCATAGCTAAAGAAACATTCTCAAAATACATTGTTTTGCTATCAAAAAGATAAGTTAGTGTTTTCAATGAATATTCTCAGACGGTTTGATTTTTTCCAACGCTTTCAACAATCATCGTCATACTTCAACTAATTCCCACAAAACCGCATGCAAATTCATTCAGTAATTTTTGAGAATATCTTGAACATACAGACCGACAGATAGACAGACGCGGTGGAAATTTTTTTCTAACAGCACTATACATTTGATATACAAATTATTTTGTCTTTGTTCTAAGAACCACAGATAGACAAAAGAAAGTGGAGTAATAATTAATTAAAAACAATTTCGTACTCATCAAAGGATATGCTTTCTAATTCTTGTTTTAAATTATAATCCTGATGACAACTCTTCACAAATACTAATCTGTCACTATGGAATTATTTTCATCTTAGTTTCTCATTGAAGACGTACAATAAAACAAAACAAAACTGTATACCTGCCTATGTACAATACACTTGTATGTATATATTAAGATATTATACGTTTGATGATAGAAAAGTACTCAAAGAAAACCTCAGCTTTTATATACAAAATATTCATTCCCCTGAGATTGAATTTGAAATTTCAAACATCATGAAACGTAATATCTACCAATTCCATCCCCATCCCCATCAACAACAAGCAACAAGCTTTAGTGAAATATTGTCGAACAAAATTGAAATTAAAGTGAAAATATTAATTGCTTTTTAAATAACAGACTAAAAACTATATATCAAAAATCAAGCCTAGGAACAACAAATTTCAAATACATATGTACATACATGTGCATAAATAACTCTTCGTTTTAAATTTATATACAACTTCTACCCTTGTATATTTTATAGGAGATATTAGATGTACAAAAGTGCGAAATTTTACCTGGGATTAAAATAATGTTGATCTAACCTAAAATAATATATCGATACGTTCGTTGATATGGTAGATAGAGTACATGCGTCATACAGAGAGAGAATTTAGATTCTAATTACACTTGGGTTATTTTCAGTCGATTAAATAAACGATACATTTTAAAAGCATTTGTAATTTAATGTTAAGGTAATTAAAAAAAAAAATATATTCAAACTATAGATACATTATATCGTAATGTGAGTGCTTTACGGTTCAATAAATAAATGTGTCAAATAAATTAAGTTTCTATATACATATATAATGTCCCTGAAATGGATAATGAATATACATATGTAGCACTTTATCCTGTAAAGAACTTCAATGTTTTGACAATTGTAAGCGTATGTATTATTTTTTCGTTAAGTATTTATCGAAACTGTAAGTATTAAGGGAGGAAAAATAATTTACTAAGATAAGTTATTTAAGTTCTGACATATAGTCATTTACATATTAATCACCACAAAAACCACAAACATTGGGACTTGAGAACTTTCAAGTGATATATCCTGCAATGTCAAAACATTTATCTTATTAAAATCAACGTTATAATTATGTAGAAGTTCACGATTGAAGAATGTTAAGAAATGTTAAACAATTGTTGAAACAATTCGGAGCCATAAAATCATCTTTTGTAATGTAGCCTGAAGCATTTTTGTTAGGTAACCAATAACATTTAACAGGAAGTTAAAAATTAAATTGAAAAACTGGATAGATCCTAAAATAATAACAGAACGCTTCAAAATAGAACAAAAAAAAATATGAAAACTGTGTTTAAAATCGATTTTTTCAAGAAATTATTCAATCATAATTCGTATGTTTTGAAAATATTTTAGAAATAATTCTCCCTTAAATATCAAATAGTTTTAAATCAATTTGCTGTTAAGTAAAGCACTTTTGGTTCTTCTAGAAGACATCAAGAAATTTGGATTGCAATTTGACAGCTACACCGACCAGAAAGACTTCCAATAAAACGTCAAACAAGTTTTTTTTTTGAATCTTGCTCCAATCTATTTTACAGCCAAATTCTTAATGAAGTTCTAAAATAAATTTTTAAGGCGCCAGTTATAGCTATCATTGGTTTTCATCATTGAAAACAAACATTGGAATTTTTTTGGCAGGTCGTTTATAACTATCATTAAAAATTTCTGTCATTGAAAAAAATTTCCTGATTGAAAGCCACCGAACAATTTTTAGTGACAGAAATCTGTCATTGGAATTGTGTGAAATTGGAACACAAATCAGTGGAACGATTCGTTTCACTTTTGAACATAAAAGTATCAGCTGTTCAGGAAAATGCGAAAGTGCCCTTTTTTTCTCAAAAATAAAATTCTTTGTGTGATTTCCGAACGATCAGTATATACTTTTCATTTCTAATCAAAGAGAAACGCCGTCAAATATCGATTCAAAAATTTTTCCGGATTGATTTCAATGATAGCTATAACTGGCGCCTAACTTGATCTAGTAATTCTCGATTTATCTTTGGAAGTTAATTTTAAAGATATTTAGAACTCGAGCATTCCTTCATATCTAATCATTTCTGTAGAACTCAGTTTAAAATCATTTTTGAGTTCTAGGAAGTTTAGATCTTGGTTGAATGGATCTTATGTGTTTTTTGCAATTTTTGTAGCACCATGTAGCTAGTTCTGAATCAAAATTCTGACATTTTACGAAACAAAATTAAAAAAGAAAAGAGGCTGCGATGCGACGCACACTGATAACTTCTGTTGATTTGTCTTGCTTAAAAAGTTTGTAGGTTATTGAGTTTTGTTAAAAAGTCGTTAGTTACATTGTTCTAAAAAAAAATATTTTGCATATGATAAAAGAGTTTGATTTCCAAATTTAACAATTTTAGTAGCATTTCTTAAACATTTTTATTTCTTCTATAAACAAATACAAATTGGATGAATGAAATTAATTTGAAGTCAATATCTTCTATTATTCACGAGATATCGAGAACGGTACTATTTTTGCGTACTATTTTTTGTAGATTTTAATTTTGTATACAAAACAGTTGGATTTTTATAAAAAAAATTACGTAATGTCGAAAACAATATTTTCTGTGAGATAAAATTAGTTTGAAGCCATTTTTTTTTGATATTTGAAAAGATATTTGAGTCGAAAATCAATTTTTACCAACTTTTGTTAAATTTTTTTTCGGTTTTTAATTTTTTGTAAAAAAACTGTCAATTCGATTTTTTTCAAAATTTTACCAGATGTTTATTGGGTTTAAATGCACATTGTAACTTTTACACTTTATGAAACGATCAGGGTCCACAGCATTTTTCGTAATCAATTAGCTTCTATCTATAACCTTTTGGCAAACCGTCCATGTTAATAATATATTTAAAAAAAAAAATATTTTATTATTGCACAAAAATGTATGAATCTAAAAATTGCGTCTTTGGAAGAAGTAAGAACGTTCCTTAAGCGAGTTCTAATATCCTAGACCCCTAAATTTGATTGTCTAATAAATCGAAGTTCTATCTCAGACTAAGATCTAAATCAGAGTTCTAACGCCTAAGAATTTGGTGAAGAAATGAGTTAGAACTCAATGGAGTTCTAATTTATCATTAAACTGAGTTTTAGAGACTAGAAATTGGCTGTTATTAAATCTCTCCATCTCTAATAAATTAAATAACAGATTCTGTAAAAAAAGTTAAAAAAAAACAAAAATGGGAGTAGAATTGTATGTTTTGAGAAGTAAACGAACAGATTCAAATATCAAACATGATTTTAAACTGTATTGCAAAATGTGTTTACCATTCCTGCAGTGAATTTCAGTGTGTTTTTTAGTAATGGCGTAGTTCTTACTTGTCAAATGTCAAAAGATGAAAGGTTCAAAAGTGACAGCTGCACAAATTCAAAATGAAACATCTAATTGGAAAACCCTATATGCATTATTATTTGCTCACTCTTTAAAGAAACAGTGTTTTTCTTGATAATGTGTATTCGTATATATTGATATTTTAGCCCTTAGTTTCCAACGTTAATTTCATATTTAAAACTGCTCATATTAAAGAATTGTCCAATTTATTTGTACGCTTCTACGATTCCCATCTCCTTCATTTCTTAATGTCAAATTGGACAATCAATCAAAAATACAAGTGCCTTGCCCATGCCAATTTTATCTTAATTGAAACTTTAAAATAGCCAATATACACATAACTGGTGTAAACATTGGAAAACCTCAAATACTCGCAACCCAAATGCAATATCTTTAAATCAAGTTAGTTGTTCACTTTGTAGATAGAATCTTATCCTCAGACAAAATGTAGAGCACTGTGTGAATCCCAAAAAGGAACCAAAACCAAATCCTGGTTAATTGCTTTTCAACAGATAAGCAAAAAGGTTAAATGTACAATGTTCCTATACACAACTTGCTCTCCCTCTATCCCTCTATCATCCCTTTGATGATCGAGAAAGTACAAAGTGAAAAAGCTCGACTGCTTAAACTTACTGCCTTAAATAATGAAAGACTTAATGAATTAAAGAGTTTCTTTGCACAGCTTGAAGCTAAAAACCCTCGTCTTTGATTATTATCATGTCGCATGTCAATCGATAAAAACAATACAAAACTTTTTCTAAAGATTTTATATATACCTACATATACAATGAACATCCCTAATGTTAGTATTGTTATGTTTTGTTTTTGTGTATATTTTTGTTTATCAACAATTATCTATAAGACCATTTCAACTTAGTCCTTTGAAGTGACAGAATCAGGAAAAAAAACGCCATTCATTCTCCTTCCTGATGTCGTTTACGTCAATATTGTTTCGATGTACATAAATACGTACTACAATAAGCTTTAATTATAGGTAGGTACCTACTATATAGAGAGGATTTTCGTTCAATTAACTTTAGGAGTTCTAATTTCGTAGGACAGTAATAAGGATTGATTTTTTTGTTTTTGTTTCTGTTTGTGTTTTTGTTTTGTACGCCTTACCCATCAATGTCCATTAAATAAATGGTTTTCGCCATAGCTGATTTAAAATTGATAAAAAAGAACGTTCAAAATCGAAATTCAAAATGACACCACACCCCAAACCAATGTAGTTATTATACTTAAATCAGTGCTGCCGAAAGTATTTTTTGGTATAATTTCACTTAATTATTCGTTCGTACGTCCGTACGTAAGTACGTTCGCGACGTTTTTTTTATCGTCCATAGCTCAAGAACGAGTAGAGATATCGACTTCAAATAAACTTCGTTGTACAGATAATAATGCAGAAAAGTGCAGAAAGGACTCTCAAAAAAATTTAATGGGTGGTTTTTTTACCATAGCAATTTAAAAAAAAGTTGCTTTTGGTATTGATAAATCTCTTCTTCGTTGGATTATAAATTACCTTTCAAACCGTTCAATACAAGTTGTATTCGATGGTTTCAAGTCTGAAATTCATAAAATAAATGCTGGTGTCCCCCAGGGCTCCGTTTAGTCTCCGACTCTCTTCCTTATATTCATAAATGATCTTATATCTGCCACTTCTAATCCATTTAACTGTTTCGCTGACGACAGTACCCTCAGCTTTTCATATTCGTTTCTAGATTCCTTCGGATGTGGAACTTAAACGGCAGCATATGATAAGCTCATTAAATTCTGATCTTGACAGTATTGTTCAATGGGGAGTCAGAAACCGTGTAGAATTTAATGCTTCGAAAACTCAATGCTGTTTCCTGTCGTTAAAGCGTAACACACCCCCGATGCCACTATCTATGAGTGGCACTTGCATCCAGGAAACTAATCAACTGTCAGTACTCGGTATGTGTATCACATATCACCGTTTATGGAATGATCACATGTTTGACATTGCCAAAAATGCTGCCAGGTGCTTAGGATTTCTCCGACGATGCAAGAAATTTTTCACCCCTTCTGATCTGGCTGTAATTTTTAAAGCCTTCATCCGTCCAAAGCTTGAATATAATTCGCATATCTGGGCAGGTGCCCCTAAAACAAGTTTAAATCTTTTGGATAGAATACAAAAAAGGGCTTTAAAAATAATAGGCGATAGAACTATAATCGAAACATTTACATCGCTAGAACACCGCCGCAATGTTTCATGCCTTTCGTTAATTTTTCGATATTTTTACAAACAATGTTAAATGATTCAGCCGTAATACTCACACTTCCAGGAATGCTCATCCGTTTATCCTTGAGCTCAATTTCGGGCGTACTGTCAAGTATAGAGATTCTTTCTTAAATCGCACATCTAGAATGTGGAATGCTTTGGCCAACTCTGTTTTTCACTCCCATTTTGATGTTCAGAACTTTAAGACCAAAGTGCACCGGTATCTCCTCTTAAATCCTTCCCTATTTTCCTAATGCTCGCACTGTGTTTAAATATAAACATATAAAGGGTACTTATAATAATAACCCCTTGAGTGCCTGTAAATTATAAAAAAAGGTGAACATTTTGGTTAATTCAAAATATCTCAGGAACCAATAACGCTAGAGACTTGAATTTAATTTTATTTTATACATTGTAACGTAACGCGATACCAAACAAATATATTTTTGGAAAAAATTCCAATTAATGGTTTTTTTTTATAAATCAAAAAAACTGAAAATTCACCTCGAAAATTTTACGAACCAAAATTGATTTTATCTTCAAAAAATTTTGTGCAACGAAAAATAAAATCGAATTGACAGTTTTTGTTTATAAAAAAATAAAAACTTAAAAAAAACAATACTCGAAGTTGGTAAAAATTGATTTTCGACTCAAATATCTTTTTAAAAATTATAAATATTGGCTTGAAATTTATCCGCATCCTAGCCTCTTTTTTCTTTTTCATTTTGACGATTTATTGTTTTTGAAAAACACTTTGTTTAATAATTTTAAAAAAGTTTTCTCTATGAAAGAAAAGAATACATATTTCCTTTTGAAGAAACGACATCACTGATGCTGAGGGTGCGGTTTGTGGAATTTAGCGGATTCTTGATTAATGTTTGCTCCTATTTGTGTGTTTTTAACTATACTCATTAACAATTTGTGGTATTGACCCAATACCATACCACAAACAAAAAAAAAGGAAACTTGTATCGAAGCTTCGATTGCATGGCCTCATTTATCTAACAGTGACATTATCAGCAAGTTGCCATACACCGGAAAGCAATTAACACTGGATATAGGGGTTTAAAAATTGTACATATACATCCTTTGTACACTATAAAATAAATACCTACCCCTATATCTATCCTCAGCAATACCAATCCAATCACATTGTAGCTATTTATCCTTCATCTACATTTATCATTAAAAGACCTAATTCCACATAGTAGTCATTTATTTATATCGGAAGTCAGTATATTTATAAATTATATACATATTACAGCAACTTCCTTTGCATCAAAAGGCTTTAAGTAATTTCCATCAGTTTTGTGGTTTATTCATTTAAAAGCTTCATAATGAATTTTGTGAAATAGAAATCTGTAAATTAGAACACATAGATTATTTAGAAAGATGAAATTAATTATTAAGTTTAATTGATCCATCATCATATAATTATCAATTAATTAAATCTTGACTAATAATGGATTTAATTTTGGCAATTCGATTATGAAAATTTACTGTCAATTCATGTACATTGTACAAATGAATGCATACATGTGTAGTGTTTGTATGTATGTCTATGTATATATGATGTACATTAGAATTATAATCATTTAGTACTATAAAGTACACCAGGAAGGATTAAGCCCACATAGGATATTTCAATTTAATATCCCAATGGATAAATTTGGGTGCTATATAGATATATTTGAAATATCGACTCAAAGACATCGACTTATGGGGCCACGTTCTTAAATTGGAAATATCCTACCCATGTGTATAATTTATTTGATATTTTAAGACTTTGAGCTTGATTCTAAGGCTGATTTTCACCAGATACATATGGTACCTACATATGTAACTCATGACATTGTACGAGAACTATCAAAACTGAGTAAGGGTTTGCTTCAGAAAGGACCTTTATATACTAGGAAAACAAGGAGCCTTTAAGTGCTCAAAAATTTAAAATACACACGTCACTTGTATCACATCCTTATATACATAACTACATATAAGTAGATACATGTATGTATGCATATACATATTTACTGCTGTGCTTTTATAGTATCTGCTGTAGCTGTTTTTATTTTACATACTCTTATGCATATGAATCATAAAAGGATGTACAGAATATGCTTTAAATTATTTAAGAGCACTTGGTCATAATATAAAAGACTATAAAAACTTGTATGTACAAAAAAAAACACAAGTTCACACTGGAAAATAACTTAAAATACACACAGTATTAAGTATCAGGCTTTTATAATGTTTGAATAGATTATTTTTTGTTTAAAGAGTTCCCGAGTCGAAATTTTGGCCCTATTCTGATCCTAAAAAGGATCTTTTCTCCTCATTTGCTCCTACATACAGCAAAATGAACCTCATATCATCCTAAACGATTTTTCATCGTCCTCATTTCGTCCTACATGAATCTTTAGAATTTTTTCCGTTTTTCTACGCATATTTTGTGAACCTCATTTCGTCCTAAATGAAGGTTTATCAACATAGAAAAAAGATATGGTCCTCTTTTCATACTTAATCAGCCTACCTGGTCGTTTACTTGCACTTTTTGTTGTTGTCACTGTTGAAGATGATGACAATGACAACAATGCTGGTGGAAATGACAAGGATGGAGCTAGTGATATTGAAAATGGTAACTATGGAGCTAGTAAAGTCGAAGACACCAACGACGCGACGGTGACAACTCCGACGACGTAGACGACGACAACGACGACGAATAAGACTATTTCGACGAAGAATAATTACGTTTAAATTAATCACTAATGTTAGTAAAAACTGTTCTGTTTAATGAATAAAAAAAGAATAAAATTGAAATATAATTTATATTATTTTTTCAAAAAAGCTTTCTAATAAATAAAATGAAAGAAAGTGATAGAGAAAGAGCAAAAGAAAGTAGGAAAGAGAAAGAGCGAGAGAAAGAAAGAGAAAAGAAAATAAGAAAGTGAGCGAGAGAGAGTCTAATAAACTAGTCTTAGAGAAAGAGAAAGAAAGAGGGAGAGAGAAATGAGCAAAGAAAAAAGCTATGGTCAAGATGAAAAAGGTTCATTTGAGGCTTTTTGCTGTCGTCCTCATTTGATCCTAAACATCGTATTTTGTCCGATAACTGCCACTATTAGGTTCAAATGAGGAGCAACATTTTAACAGTAAGTGATCCTCTTTTGAATCTCTTTGAACCTGAGAACCTGTATTTTGGGGACGAAAATAGGGCCAAAATTTCGACTCGGGTTTGCTTAAAAGATTTTTTATGTTAAGTTTTAAGGACATTGTACACATAAATATTATTTTAAAATTCATTGAAAAATTGTTAGGAAAATTGTTTTTGTCCTCTTATTCTGTGTTTTATTTTTATGGAGGGTTAAGGTAATTCGAGCTAACTAGATTTTTTTTTTCGACAGCAGGTGTTTGTTTAATTTAGACTTTTAAATTTGAAATGTATACCTAAGCATCGATTCTTTTGAAGTAAATTTTTACCACTTTTTGACACATATTGGGCGGTATCTCAGCCATTACTTGACGAATTTTGGGCTTATCTCCATAAACATGGTTTTTCACGTAGCCCCACCAAAAATTTCAGCGGTGCGAAATGGCATGATCATGGTGGCCAGTTGATATCGTCACGACGAGAAATCACGCTGCCAGGAAATGTCTCTTGCAATAAATCCATATTCCCTCGAACGCTACATGCCAAGTTTTCTAAAATAAGATAACTTATTAGCAAAGCACAAAGTATGTTAACATGCTTATAATCATATAATAGTCAGAGTTTAAAACGTCACATGCCACAATTTCATTATACCGGGCATTCTTCTTTTAGACGCATAAATCTTTAAGTTGAAAATCTGATCGAAATTCTTACTGCTCCAATTTTGTTCAGCGATGAAGCTCACTTTTGGTTGAATGGATTTGCTTAAATAAACGAGTATTTCGTATTGATGATAATCCTTAGGTGTTTGTTGAGACATCCAGAAAAAACCGTCCGTACTTTGTCTTAAAGACCATGTTGACCAAAACGTTATAGTTAATGGTGACCGTTTTATAGAGCTATGATTACTGACTTTTTCGATCATCAATTAAACAACAATGATTTGCAAGAGCTGTGCTGTAGTTTCAATAAGACGATTTAATGCCGCTTGACTAATTTCTGTGGGGATATGTGAAGTCGTTATAATTTACACCGATAAGCCCGAACTCGAAATGATTGACGATTAAAAATACGTTTTGAAATTGTGTTGATTTGGAATGTGAAATTTAACTTTAGGTTTCGGCTCAAATTTGAAAAATACAAAACATTATGCTTTGCTGTTTGGAGTACAGATTCGTTATAAAATCAAACGAATAAAATTCATTCCGCCTCAAAAAAAATTAACTTGGTATTTCAGCCCATTTTGACAGATAATTACAATTCTGTGACGTCATTCAGTGCGCTGAAATCGTAGTGCTTTATATTAAAAACGAGCTTATCGGGAAAAAAAAATTCGGAGCCTACAAACAATTAGTTTTTTTGCGAAGAATTTCGACAGCCTCCACGATACGTGTCGAAACAGCTGCTATAGAGTCTAAAATGCTGGCAAATGTAATGCTGAATTCTCCCAAAATTGCTTCTTCTTCTTCAAAATTGGGAGGTCATTTAATTGACATTGTAATTTAACCCTGATTAGAAATAATATGTCATTAAATATCCTAAAAAAAAATATTGTTAGTTTCTGCAAATCTTCTGTAAAACGGTGGAATTATTGAATATTGAAATATGATACATTCAAATAATGCACCCTTTTCCCCTTTACATATTTAAGGGTTTTTAACTTCACATAGGAAGTTATTGTAATCGATCCGATTTAAAAATTTTGACATTTCTCGACGTTTCAAAGATTTTTAGAAAGGTGTCTGTGCGAGCGCGTTGTCGTACGTCCGTACGTCCTTATACGTTCGGAAAGCTTTCTTCATCGTCCATATCCCAAAAACCAGGAGTGGTATCGACTTCAATTTAATTTTGTTATACAGATATGTAATAACACAGAAAGATGCAGAAAGGACTCTCAAAAATATTGAACGGGTGTTTTTTTTTGGTTAACCCAAAATATCTCACGCACCAATAATGCTAAGGACTTGAATTAATTTGTATATTATATATTGTGACATGATACTAAACTGATAAAATTATGAGAAAAATTCAACTAACGGGTTTTCTTACAAAAAAATATTTTACGAACAAAAAATGATTTTATCTTTAAAATAATTTCATGCAGCGAAGAATAACGCTTTTGACATCTGGCCAAATATTGAGAAAAATCCAATTAACAGTTTTATTACAAAAAAAAAAACATTTCTAAAAGTTGGTAAAATTGATTCTCGATTCAAATATATTTTCAAAAATTAAAAAATCAAAAAAATCATTCTTGACATCTCGTGAATAAATGAAGTTATTGACATAAAAATGATTTTATTCTGTACTAAATTTTCCTAAAAGTCCAACCTGTATTTGTTTATTAACTTTCTATAGGAAGTTATAGTAATGGGTCCGATTTGTCAAATTGAAAATTTTGACATTTCTTGACGTTTCAAGGTCCCAGAGTCGAAATAAAAGATTTTTAGAAAGATGTATGTGCGTGCGTGAGTACGTACGTTCTTACGTCCGTACGCCTGTACATTCGCGACCTTTTTTTTCGTCGTCCATAGCTCAAGAACCAGAAGAGATATCGACTTCAAATAAATTTTGTTATACAGATAATAAGACAGAACGATGCAGAAAGGGCTCTCAAGAAAATTGAGTGGGTGGTTTTTTTACCATAGCAGTTTTAAAAAAAAGGTGAAAATTTTGGTTAAACCTAAATATCTTATGAACCAATGGCGCTAGAGACTTAAATTAAATTGTATATTATATATTGTAACGTGATACAAAACAATTATATTTTTGGAAAAAAATCCAATCAACGGTTTTTTTTATAAATCAAAAAAAACTGAAAAAAAAATTTTGTCACCTCGAAAATTTTACGACTAAAATATGATTTCATCTCCAAAACAATTTCGTGCAACGAAGAATAATGTTTTTGACATTTGATAAAATTTTGAGAAAAATCTAATTGACTGTTTTGTTTATAAAAAATAAAATCCTAAAAAAAACATTGCTCATAGTTGGTAAAAATTTAATTTCGACTCAAATATCTTTTCAAAAACTAAAGATTAAGGCTTCAAACTTTTTTTTATTTTATAAGAAATATTGTTTTCAACATTCTGAAAAATGTTGCAAAAAATCGAATTGACAGTTTTTTAAAAAAATAAAAATCTAAAAAAAAATTAATAAAAGTTGGTAAAAATTGATTTTCGACTCAAATATCTTTTCAAAACTTTGAGATAATGGTTTCTTACTAATTTTAACTTATAAGAAATATTGTTTTCAACATTCGATATTTACAAAAAATAAAAACCTAAAAAAAACAATACTAAAACTTGGTAAAAATTTACTTTCGACTCAAATAGCTTTTCAAAAATTACAAATATTGGCTTCAAACTTATTTTATTTCACAGAAAATATTGTTTTCGATACTCAGTCATTTTTTTTAATAAAAATCCAACAGTCCGTTTTTTCATAAAAAAATAAAATCTACAAAAAATAGTACGCAAATTTGGTGAAAATTGATACATATAGACAAACTTTTAAGCAAGACAAATTGACAGACGGGATGGGAAGTTATCAGTGTGGGTCGCATCTCAGCCTCTTTTATAAAATAGGTTTTCGACTAAAAATCTGGTTAGCAAAAATAGATTTTGAAAGCAAACTATTTCATCATAATATGCACAATATTGTTGTTTTAATTCAACGTTTTGACATTGTCAGTTTGTTCCTTAGTTTAAATGTGCTTTTCACACTTAAGGTTAAACTTTGATAAAAAGTCTGAATTTGAAAAATCTTTATTTCAGCAGTCTGGGATCAACTTTATTTTTAAAGACAAAACTTTATAATCTCGAAATGTAACACCCCAAGGACCTTTGAAAATTGCTGGTTTCCATAGAAAAAGGACCTTCTTAAAAACGTATTCTTAAAATTAAATTTGTTTAAACTCTGTGTTATTTAAGAATTTTCTGAATAAAAATTCACTTTCTGTTTTTACTTCAAATCAATATATCAACATTATTCCCCGTAGTCATAAAACAGATTCAGGTTAATCTTTGGCTAAATAAGCAACTTTTCAGTCCATGTTCTTGTATCAAATGCAAAAATGTAAAAGCAAACAACCAGAACAAAAGGAGTGATAAAAAATCAGTCATATTTTTTTGATTACATTCAATCTTTTGATCAATTAAATTGAATGTATGTTCGTTCAGTGTTTGTTAAAGGCACACTCATTTTTTTTTTTTATTAAAACGCAAATGAAACAAAACAGAGCCTATAGATGCTTTTATGATGTGCAATATTATCTTGTTAGATGCGCAATTTTTCCTTTGATCCTTTGCCATTCGTAAGCAATTTTCCGTAGAAAATACAAACAAAAAACAAACTTTCGAAGCACATAAATATGTATAAAAGCATGTTTTCTGTAGATAAAAATACCCCATCAGAGTTCCTCTCCTATTAAGATATAAGGATATCAGTCTGTTTCTTTTCATCATCTAGATTCTGGAAGCCACAAAGCTGCTTGTGTTTGCAAATTAAGGCATCAACATCATGTAGCAAGATAGTCCTTATACGATTCATGTTGATGATAATGACGACACGACAACGATGAGATATCTAATAAAGAAAAAGGGGTTTAAGATGCTTAGAATATGGAGTTGGTATAAGAAGATATAAGTTTTTATATATGTATGTATGTAGACTATGTTAATGTTTATAAATTAAGAAACACAGGGAAGAATTTAATATGAGGAAATTGTTAATTTTTTTCTTTTTTTTTAATCAAAATAATAAACAATATTATGGCTTTATTATGAGTGTAGTTTAGTAACAAGAAAGAAAAGAACTAGAAAACAGACGGTTTAGCGATTAAGAGTTAAGAAGTCTTATATGAAGTTTTTAAAGAGTGTTTCAGAAGAAAATAGCAAGCAACTGACAAATCTTCTAGGTCACCTTTTGTTTAACATTTTATATAGGGTGTTTTTTTTAGAAGAATGTGGTGTTTCAGTGGTTGCTGTCAATAGTTTGACAGTTAAGTGAAAACACAATTTGTTGGCATTTCTATAAAGTAAGGTTTATCGATAATCAGTTTAAGAAATTCATACAAAATTTCATCCATTAGGCAGTGGTTATTTCCAGAATTGGTGCTATTAACTAGACTCCTCATTCGTATATCTTAATGGCTCTTCATTACTTTTTGTGGGACTATGTTAAGTCATTGAAGCTCTATGGCAACAAACCAGCGAGTTTTGGAAGTATCAGTGAAAAAAGTAGTAGAAAAACTGGACTAATCGTAATTGGACTATGTAACTCGTAGCTAAGATGGATTAATGGGGTACATCATATTTAACTTTCCATAGGAAGTTATTGTAATGGGTCCGATTTGTCAAATTGAAACTTTTGACATTTCTTAACGTTTCAAGGTCCCTAGAGTCGAAATAAAAGATTTTTAGAAAGATGTCTGTGCGTGCGTGTGTACGTACGTTCGTACGTAGGTACGTCCGTATGTTCGCGACGTTTTTTTCGTCGTTCATACCTCAAGAACCATAAGAGATATCGACATATAATGCAAAAAGATGCAGAAAGGGCTCTCAAAAAAAAAATTGCGTGGGTGGTTTTTTTTACCATAGCAGTTTAAAAAAGAGGTGAAAATTTTGGTTAACCCTAAATATCTTACAAACCAATAACGCTAGAGACTTGAATTAAATTTTATATTATAAAATGTAACTTGATACCAAACAAGTATATATTTGAAAAAAAAAAAAAAAATTAACGGTTTTTTTTATAAACCAAAAAAATTGTCACCTCGAAAATTTTACGATTAAAAATGATTTCATCTCCAAAATAATTGTGTGCAAGGAAAAATAAAGTTTTTAACATCTGGTAAAATTTTGAGAAAAATCGAATTGACAATTTTTTTTATAAAAAATAAAAACCTAAAAAAAAAACATTACTCAAAGTTGGTAAAAATTGAATTTCGACTCAAATATCTTTTCAAAAACTTGAGATTATGGCTTCAAATTTATTTTATCTCATAAGAAATATTGCTTTCAACATTCGGACAAATTTTGAGAAAAATCTAATTGACAGTTTTCTTACCAAAAATAAAAACCTAAAAAAATAATTAATAAAATTTGGTAAAAATTGATTTTGGACTCAAATATCTTTTCAGAACTTTGAGATATTGGCTTTTATCTACTTTTATCTTTTAAAAAACATTGTTGTCAACATTTAGTAAAGTTTTGAAAAATATCGAATTGATATTTTTTTTACAAAAAAATAAAAACCTACTAAAACTTGGTAAAAATTTACTTTCGATTCAAATAGCTTTTCAAAAATTAAAAATATTGGCTTTAAACTTATTTTATTTTACAGAAAATATTGTTTTTTTGTGATATTCAGTAATTTTTTTATAAAAACCATCCAGTCCGTTTTTTCATAAAAAAATAAAATCTACAAAAAATAGCACGCAAATTTGGTAAAAATTAATGTTCGCTTCTCGATATCTCGTGAACAATAGAAGATAGTGACTTCAAATTAGTTTCATTCATCCAATTTGTATTTGTTTATATAAGAAATACAATTTTTTAAGAAATTCTATTAAAATTGGTAAAAATTTGTTTTCGACTAAAAATTTATTTAACAAAACTAGATTTTGAAACTAAACTATTTCATTATATGAAAAACATTGTTGGTAATTTTGAAATTTTTAAAAATAATTTAACTGACAACTATTTTAACCTAACACGAAAACCTGAAAACTTTTAAGCCAGACAAATCGACAGACGGGATGGGAAGTTATCAGTGTGGATCGCATCCCAGCCTCTTTTTTTATTATTATTGTAATAACAGAAAATTCGTTCCAACAATATTTGTCTTTTATGGATTAAGCTATAAAACTGTAAGAAAAACGTCCGATATTTTCTATAAACCTGATATTATATCCAATATATTTTTGCCTAAAAATAGGATTGGTTAAGGATTGCATTCTTCATGTTATCATTGTTTTAAAAAGATATCTGAAGAAGTGTTATGTAAAACATTCATGACCGGAATTCTTAGAAGGATGTTTCTTGTCTTGTTGAAGTTTATTTTTTATGGTGACCTTGTACTTAGAAATAGATGTCTTAAAAACAAAAACAAAATATTTTAAGAATCTAAGGGCGTAAATTAGATCCTACGAGGAAAAAATCCTTTGTAAACGATGTTTTTTCTAATTACATACATATTCTAGTTTTGTGTTTTTAAAGTCAAATAACCCTAAGTAATGTGGGTGGAATGTAAACTGCATACGGGATAGAATAGAAATTCCTTTGTTTTCTTTTAGTTTATAAAAACAGGGAATACAAAATGCCTTAAGCTTCTTAAAAATACAAAAAAAAAACATTTTGAAATACAAAAACCTAAATTACATAGGAAGACAAAATTATATAGAGCTTTAAATTCGTACATACTTTGCATGAAATTACTTTAATATATCCTCTTTGACCTCTATAGTTGTGTATTTACTTTACGCTGTAATATTGTAATGGAAAAAAAAACATACAACATAAAATAAAATTTCTTGGTAATGCAACATTACTTCTGGGGATAAACTTAAATTAAACTACGTACATAGGTACATATGTTAGCAACTTATTGGAGCTACATGTACATATTCAACATTTAAAAAATACATGTTTACATGAATTTTCTAAACGAAAAACAAATGTTATTGGTGTAATTTCGCCAAGAGGGTTCGTATTGTTGTTAGTATTAAGTAATAATTACATATTCTATGCATTTAAATAAATGATACACTAGAAACCAGACCAAATCTGTTGGGAGAATACATTTTATTTGTTTAAAACTATTTTACGTTTTTAAATCCTATATAAGTTCAAGTTGCGGAAAAAATGTTTAAGCTGCATAGTTTATCGATTCAATGAAAATGAAAATAATTTCATCATGTAAATTGAATGATTTTGAAAATGTTATTTATAAAGTTTTTATTTAAATTAAGAATTCTTAATTTGTCAACACTGTTTTGAGCGATAGTTGATTTGACAATTTTTTGATATTTTAAAGTGAGGCGAGTCCTTAATATTCTCGGTTAGGCGTATTCTCAAATGACTTTTGCAGAAGCTGTATGGACGAGGAAGAGGAGGAAACAGTTCTTCATCTTCTCTGTACATGCCCTGCTCTAGCTCAAAAACGCAAGGATTACCTAGGAGAATTCTTCTTTAACGATCTAAACGATCTAAATCATATCAGCATAATCAGCCTCTCACGTTTCGTAAGGGACTCAAAATGGTTCCATTGAGCTTAGGAGGAAGCCTCAAGATTCATGTGGTATCACAATGGGCCATTAAACTAGCCTAAGTGTGTCCGATTCCATCATGGACAGCCACTTTAACCTAACCTAACCTAACCTAACCTTAATATTCTCATACTGAAGAGACAGCCAGATAAATGAAAATTCATAAATTGACCCTTACTTATTGTCCAGTAGAATAAGTCTAAAACTGAGTCAATCTATAAGGAAGAAAAGATATTAAGCTGGAAACTCGTTCTTAATGAACTTTTGGCGTTTTAAACAAGTTATGTTAGGTCAAATGTGACAAAAATAGTTTTTTCGTGATTCCTCGTAATATTGTGTTGAAAATTGTCAAGCCTTCGATTTGCAACAATTTCTTACTGAAACATTTGTTCATGCGTGTAACCATTTCAGGGATAAAGGGGATAAAAGGTGGAAAATGTGTTGGTGATAAATTATGGAGATATTTTTTTCTTTAAAATGTGCAACTTTAGAAGCTCAAATACCTATACAAAAATGGTTTCAAATTTAAATTCCTGGAGCTAATAACTTCGCAAAGCTCGAATCTGCCCTCCATCTCTGAGTATAGGTTATAGGAGTTCTGAAAAAATGTTTCTGTAGCAAATTTAGCAAATGGTATGCTTGTCAATTTTCATACTCGATGTTAAAATCATTTTAGTTTTAGAAATGGAGAAAACGCTGATTTTCGTGAATTTTGACGTTTCATAGTTTAGATCAGAACGTTGATAAATTATTTATGAAACTTTTTGCATAGCCTTAAGAGCGTTAAAATAAGTGTAAACACCATTTTCTACTTCAATATATTTTACTCCGAGGTGATATCCTTATTTAAGGATAAGAATTAAATTGGAAATGATTGGTACGTATGACGAAGTGTATTTTTTTTTCTAAACGGTTTGGTTGTTAACAAACACTTTATGAATTATTAATTACGGGAAAACCCTTATGTGCTTCATGAAACATTCCTTCGTCTACTAGAAATACCTTATGGTATGGTTTTCATGCCAGTGGGTATATAGTATCATTAAGCCGTTTTTCTGTAGCTGTTGTTAATTATGATGATGAGAAATTTTGTAACGTTATTTCTTTGGTAATTTACTTGGACTGGACATCATTAATAAATATCAGAGCACAGTGCCACAAGGTATTTCAGCTCAAGTGATGTATTCACATAATTTAAATAATAAATTAATTTCAGCTGAGTTTGAATTCCTGTTACCATGGCTTGTATTTAGGAACCCACTTGATTTATTTTTAACTTCCCATAGGAAATTATTGTAATGGGTCCAATTTGTCGAATTGAAAATTTTGACATTTCTCGATGTTTCAAGGTCCCTAGAGTCGAAATACAAGATTTTTGGAAAGATGTCGGTGCGTGCGTGTGTACGTACGTTCGTACGTCCGTTAGTCTGTACGTCCGTACGTTCGCGACGTTTTTTCCGTCGACCATAGTTCAAGAACCAGAAAAAATATCGACTTCAAATAAATTGTGTTATACAGATAATAGTGCAGAAAAATGCAGAAAGGGCTCTCAAGAAAATTGAGTGGGTGGTTTTTTTACCATAGCAGATCAAAAAGGTGAAAATTTGGGTTAACCCTAAATATCTCACGAACCAATAACGCTAAAGACTTGAATTAAATTTATATATTGTAACTTGATACCAAACAAATACATTTTTGGAAAAAAATCCAATTAACGGTTTTTTTATAAATCGAAAAAACTGAAAAAAAAATATTATTCACCTCGAAAAATTTACGAACAAAAAACGATTTTATCTCCAAAACAATTTTGTGCAGCGAAGAATAATGTTTTTAACATCTGGTAACATTTTGAGAAAAATTGAATTGACAGTTAAAAAAAAAAAAATAAAAACCTATAAAAAACATTACTCAAAGTTGGTAAAAATTGATTTTCGACTTAAATATCTTTTCGAAAATAAAAATTATGACTTCCAACTAATTTTATCTTATAAGAAATATTATTTTCAACATTGTGTACAATTTTGAGAAAAATCGAATTGACTAAAAACTTAAAAAAAAATTAACAAAAGTTGGTAAAAATTGATTTTCGACCTAAATATCTTTTCAAAAATTTGAAATATTGACTTTAAACTAATTTTATTTTATGAGAAATATTGTTTTCAACAGTTAGTAAAATTTTGAAAAAAAATCTAATTTACAATTTTTTACAAAAAATAAAAACCTAAAAACAATTAATAAAAGTTGGTAAAAATTGATTCTCGACTCAATTATCTTTTCAAAAATTAAAAATATTAGCTTCAAACTAATTTTATCTTATAAGAAATATTGTTTTGAACATTTGAGAAAAATCGAATTGACAGTTTTTTAACAAAAAATAAATACCTAAAATAATTAATAAAAGTTCGTAAAAAATTATTTTCGACTAAAATATCTTATCAAAAATTTAAGATATAGGCTTCAAATTAATTTTATTTTATAAAATAATATTGCTTTCAACATTCTATAATTTTTTTTTATAAAAATCAGTCAGATTTTTCATAAAAATATTAAAATCTACAAAAAATAGTACACAAAATTAGTAAAAATTGATGTATTTGTTTACATTAGAAATAAAATCTTTCAAGAAATGCTACTAAAATTGATAAAAATTGGTTTTCGAATAAAAATCTCGTTAACCAAAATAGATTTTGAAATCAAACTCTTGTATCATATGCAAATTATTGTTGGTAATTTTTAAATTTTTTAGAATAATTTAACTGATAACTTTTTTAACAAAACACGAACACCTTTAAACGTTTTAAGCAAGACACATCGACAGACGTGATGGGAAGTTATCAGTGTAGGTCGCATCCCAGCCTCTTTTTGTTTGAAAAAAAGCTACGACCAATTCATAATTTAGAACTTGGGATTGTAATGACCATTTAGCTGGCGAGTTTTCATATCCAACAGAGCTAGAGAGAGTTTACGCCTTTTTTGTATGAGAAAATTTGAAATATCCTGTACAAATAGTCTCACAAAAAAAGTGCCGACTTTTAGAAGCAATGTTAATTTATGAAGCGGTTAAATTTTCTAATAATTTCCGTGAAGGTTTTCTAAATCTATGATTCCTTTTGCTACCTTCAATATTCAGTTTAAAAACCTTCAAAATTTTCAAAAATTCTCATAAGTTGATAGCCTCCGTCTGTCCTATATAAAACTTATAGAATTGCAAAATCATGTATGCTTAAACGGTTTAACCGAAAAAGACAAAATGGTTTAAAACTGTTATTTTGTTTTATTAAAGAATTCAGCGTCTAAGTAAATCTGTCACACTAGTTTTTTTAATTTGCAAATTGATGTATGTATGTGAACAGTTTTAATATGTTTTTATAAATCTTACTTGTTTTAAAGAAATACTTTTTCATAAATTATTTCATAATGTCAAATAAGTGTTCATCGTGACAACAGTATGTATATCGTATAATGTCACGCTCCTATACATGATAACCAGACGTGGATTTTATTGTATTTAATAGTCCTTTTTGATTTTAATTTTTAGCTTATTTGATGTCAACACAGTGCATAAAATATTTTATGTGTGTAGCGCACTCAAAATTTAGTTCAATGCTAATTAGTTTTTCGATGAGAGAGGACAAAATGTATCCATATATTTCACATCACACACATTCTGGGTACCTATCTACTTCACGTGTAGAAAGCTTGCATAGATGTACCATCTATCTACTCTACATCCCTACATCCTTGCATATAACGTAGACTTTTAGATCCTTTGATATTTACGGGCCTCACAAAAATTGGGAGAAAATTGAATTTATCCATTAAATATTAATGAAAATGGCAACTGATGTGGAGGACATACACTTGCTTGCCATCATTTCAGGACATTCATATATACATACATATTATACTTTATGTATACAATGTATGTACATATGTATGTATGAACTATAAATAAATGTACTCATATTCTAGGTACGTATGTATATAAGCAGCTTATGTATTTATTTAGGCTCAATATTCCTCCCATCGTTCATTTATTCGTATTTCGTAGGAAAGTGTGGGCTTATGAAAATAGGAAAAACGTGAATGTGTATTTAAAAGTCCAAACATGATTGCATCCTGCCTTATATCCCTTAGAGGCTCTAGGAAGTATTTGTTTTTTTTTCGAAATGTGAATTGTTAGAAGCAAACCATTTAACTCATGACTTTGCGGGATAACACTAAATACCTGATGTCACAATGTTCGTTAAACTAGAATTTGTGCTAGAAGTTTCTGGAAGAAGTTTTTTTTCCACGTACGAGTAGTTTTTCTATTTTTGGAGTGGATGGGGAATATGGGGTGGTGGTGTTGAAGAAAGATAAATTTATGGAAAATGTTAAAAGTTGAACTATTAAATATTTCAGTCACTTTAGGATCTTTTTGTTCTTTTATTGCTTTACTTTTTCTCTGGAAATAAAGACAAACGAAACAAATATCAGCATCATACGTGACCGACGGCAGTTTCAATGCAAAACTGGCAATTGTTCACAGAGTTCCAACTAAAAGGGTGTTTTTCTTAGGGATATAGAATAAATAATGGAATAAAACAAACAAGATTTTTTTAAAGTGACGTGAAATTGACTTTATTCTTAAGATTATTTAATGCCCATGTTCTGCATTTCACTTATTGTGAATACACTTTGAGAAAATGAATTTGGGTGTTGCACAATTCGTTATCGTGAATTGGATTCTCGAACATGGAAATGGATGTTTTGTATTTCGGTTAGTTCCATGTTTTGAACGCATTCAAATCACATATTTTATTTCTATGAATTTTTCTTTGATAGCTTCCTTCTGCTTGATATCGGAGAGTTGCAGCAAGTTTTTGAATTGAAAGAATCGATGAAGGTATTATAAAAGGTTCTATTTCCTTTAGAACATATAAAAAAGCGTCTTTTCTTAATCTAAAATTACAATGAAAGCTTAAAAGAGGAAATCAAGAATTTACTTTATTTATTAGAACAATTCTACATAATTTTCACACACTTACATTGTGTTAAGTTAATCCAATATATTTGATTTGTCTCGCAAAATTCGTCTTCTTATTTTTTCTCTTGAATTCTGATTCCTTTTTTCACTTAAAATTGCCAATAATACTCCACCAATCTTCAAAACAGCAAAAATTTTACTTCAGAAACAAAATAAAAATGGATAATCCTTCAGTTCTAACAGTTCGAAGCAATTTCGAAGTTTTCGAAATCGATCGAATTAAAGAACATGCAATTTTATTTCACATGAAATTGAAAAGTGATTTCAATTCACTTTCGATCGAAATTCGGAATATGTGCGGTGCGTAAATATAATTCTGAAATTTCAGCAGAAATTATCAGCACAATATAGAAGCTTCAGTCTGTTCATGTTAAAAAGCCAAAACCAAAGTAAACTCACAGCTGACAAAATGGGCCGCCAGTTCAAATACTGTTGCCAACTTAAAGCTTTATACCTCTAAAAAAAAATACCCGCTATATACTCGTACTTGTATATGGTAGAATTGTTTGAATATCAATAAAATATATCGAAACATTCAACTAATGTTCTTTGACTTTTTTTATTTTCTTAATCTAAGTTTCATTTACTCAATAGATTTACTATTTCCTGGGAAAACTGAAATCCTCGTCTTATAATTGAGAGCAAGAGGAAAAGAAAACTAAGCGAAAAATCCATAAAGGGTCCTTAGGAAGAAATAATGTAGAGTGTAAAGTAGATATACATGAAAGGGCCAAGAAGGACCTTTATAATAAATTACGTATAATCAAAAGGGCTGTTAAAAATGTCTAGGTCGTATTTAAATCACAACGACTTGCTTCTAGAAAAGTTACGATGAGAATGCCCCAATTCTCATCGTTTCACTTTTCTCTAGACGAAAATTATTTATTGTTTTTGTTTCATTTTCAAACAATCCTTAACGACGATTTCAAAGCTTACGATCTGCTAATAATAAATTTACAAAGTTTTAATTTGTAAATATCTTTATCTATCACGGCCATCCTGCAATATGCAGCGCTCTCGATGCATTTTATAAGTTTTGGTTCTTATACACAAAACCAATCATTTTAAATTTATAAATTAACAATTTATTTTGATTTCGATTTAATATATCAAACAGTTATATTGAATCAACATTAAGGATAATATGTAATTTTAAACATCATTTTATGACAACAACAAAATAATCAACATTTAACAATAAAAAAAAAAGTAACAATTATAATTTTTCAGCAATTTTAATCAATAAAATTAAATTAAATTGAGTTCAGGTATAATCATCACAATGATTCGCATTCCCAGTTAGTTTTTAAATTGTTCCAGAATCTAAAACAAAACCAATTTAGTTATTATGCAATAACAACATTTTATCTTTATTAACAAAATAAAGAAAGCACAATCAAGGTTTAATACAAAAGCTTGAACATATTCACAATTGAGAACAACTACAATTTACTTTTACATTAGCTCAGAGGCAATTTTAAGCTTGTCTATTATGTAAACAATGTAATTTAATCAACGATATTAACAACAATAGCTCAGAGGCAATCTTAAGCTTGACTATTGTACCAACAACTTCAAAAGTTACAATAGCTCAGAGGCAATCTTAAGCTTGACTATTGTACCAACAACTTCAAAAGTTACAATAGCTCAGAGGCAATCTTAAGCTTGACTATTGTACCAACAACTTCAAAAGTTACAATAGCTCAGAGGCAATCTTAAGCTTGTCTATTGTACCAACAACTTCAAAAGTTACAATAGCTCAGAGGCAATCTTAAGCTTGTCTATTGTACCAACAACTTCAAAGGTTACAATAGCTCAGAGGCAATCTTAAGCTTGTCTATTGTACCAACAACTTCAAAGGTGGTTTTTCAAAAATAAACCAATTAAACTTTAAATCCTTGCAATGAAACATATTATAACTCAAACAGACCACAAATTTCTCAAATTGGCATTTAAATAAATTTACCTTGAATCTATTGATCAACCTCATCTTGAACAATAATAGGCCTAAGAGATTCTCGTGATGCGGTAATTACAGTATTTGAATTTCCTCGCTTAAGCTTATACCGGTCAAAAGGTAATATTCCTACCACTTCAAATACTCCTTGGTATTGAACATCTAGCTTGGACTTTCGAATCTGATTGCTTTTATAAACAACTTTCGTTCCTATTTCTAGCCGTGTTGGCTTAGTTTTGTTTCGATCAAATCTAACCTTCATTTTAGTTGCATTTTCTTTAATATTTTTATCGGCTAATTCTCTTATCGAAATTATATCATCATACTCTGGTTCCAAATTTAACTGAGAAAATAAAATCCCAACTTGTGGTGTTCTGCCATTTATTCCTGTTAGTATTTTTAAAGGTGATAATTTTGTTGTCTTATTAATTGTTGTGTTCAACGTCAGTTGTATTCGACTAAGGTAAGTTGTCCATTCTATGTTTGCATCAAAATTAGTTCTTAAAAGATTTGCAACCGTGTCAACATATCGTTCTACTTGACCATTTGCTCTGCTTATTCCTGGAGCAATCATGTGGTGTTCAATTCCATATGATAAACACATTTTCTTAAAGTCATCACTTGTAAAATTTGTTCCTTTGTCAGTGATAATTTTTAGAGGCACTCCAAATAAAGCTATAAAATCTTTAATACATTGTATTGTATGTGATGCTTGCAACGTTTGCAATGGACGTAAAACTATAAATTTGGTAAACGCATCAATGATAATCAGTACATAACGATCAACTCCTTCAGTTTTTGGAGCAAAAGGACCCATACAGTCGATGTGTATAGTATGAAAAGGAATCGGTTGTTTATCAATTGGATGTAACGTTATTTGTTTCTTTCCAGATGGCCTTTTGGCTACCAAACAAATTACACATGATTCTATAAATTTTCTAACATTCCTTGCCATCGACGGCATCCAAAAATGTTCTCTCATTTTGAAAATAGTTTTTTCCCAACCTATATGGCAATTATCTTCATGGTATTTTCTAATAAGAGACAATCGACATTTTTGAGGAACGTATAACTTATTGCCACTTTTATCTTTTCGGTATAAAAGCCCTCTGACTATAGTGTACTTTGAAATAGCTTCAGTATCTTTATCTCTTACTTGATTCATTATATCGATTGTCATAGAATCTGTTTGTTGTTCTACTTGCAACCAGTTATCTGTTAAACTTGAAAGTCTGTAACAGATTTTAGTGGGTGGATTTCTACTTAGATAATCGACATGTTGAACCATTATCCCCTTGCGATAAACTATATCAAATTCAAAATCTTGTAGATAAATCCACCATCGTGCAATTCTTGGCATTAAATCGCGTTTATCTTTTGTAGCTTTTATTGCGTTACAGTCAGTAACTAAAGTAAATCGAATACCTAACAAATAAGTTCTAAAATGTTTGATTGCATTAACAACAGCAAGTGTTTCCAACTCGTAACTGTGATATTTTGTCTCATAAGGCTTAGTAGCTTTACTAAAATATGCTACTACTCGTAATTTATCTTCAATACGATGAAAAAGAACAGCTCCATAACCAAGAGCACTCGCATCTGTGTGTAATTCTGTTGGTAAATCAGGGTTGAAAATTGTAAGAACAGGTCTTTGCGTTAATTGGTTCACAATATATAACTTAGCTTCTTCACATTCTTGACTCCAATCAAATTTAAAATCATTTTTAATAAGTCGTGTAATACAATGAGTTTTTGCACTAAACTCCGGAATAAATTTACGAAAATAGCTTGCAAGACCCATAAACTGTCTGACTTGTCTCACATTTGTTGGAGATGGGGCTAACATAAGTGCATCTATTTTTTTGGAGCTCGGTCTTATACTTTCAACAGATACTTCTCTGCCAAGATATTCAATTTGTAACTGAAGAAATTTGCATTTTTCAATATTCAATGAAAATCCACATTCAGTCAAAGCTTTCAATACAATATCAATTCGCTTTATGCCTTCTTCAACACTTGTTGATGGAATGACTACATCATCCATATAAACCAATGCAATTTTACTTTGTATTTCATTCCTTAAGGCTTGATCAATTGCTCGCTGAAAAACTGCAGGAGCATTAGCTAATCCAAAAGGCATTCTTAAGAATTCAAAATGCCCTTCAGGAGTCACAAATGCCGTTTTTTCAATTGAATCTTCAGCTATAGGAATCTGATAAAATCCCGATGCCATGTCCAAAGACGAAAAATATTTATTCCCAGCTAATTGGTCTAAATGATCATCTATTCTTGGCAATGGATAACGGTCTTTAATTGTTATTTTATTTAATGCACGAAAATCCACACACATCCGATGCTTACCATTCTTTTTTGAAACCAATATAACAGGGCTAGCAAAAGGCGAGTAACTATCTCTTATAATATTATGTTTTTTTAAATCCGAAATGATGTCCGATAATATTTTTTTTCTGATATTGCCATTTTATATGGACGATAATTTATTACTGTATCCTTCATCAGGCGAATATTAAGGCAACCTGTTCTAACTTTTTTGTCCGGAAAGCCCTCTATCATGTAACGAGAATATTTACTTAAAATTTTGTTCAAACTTTCACTTTCATTAACGGATAATTTAGCCAAAGTGGATGAATCTATTTTTGAGAGGCAATTCACGATATGTTTTTTTCTTAAAGCTGATCCTTTAGAATCTGCTACTATTTCTAAAGAACTATCCTTGAGTACTTCTCTTCCAATAATTAAGTCAACATCTAAATATTCTTTTCCAACAACGTAAAAGGTCACCTCAAATTGAATGTCCTTGAACTCTACAAGCAATGTCAACTTCTTTGAAAGATTAATAGAATTTTGACTTATTCCTTGGATGGATTGGCTACATGGTTCCATAAATTTTTCATATTTAAAAGCGATTCTCTCATTTATGAGAGAACAATCCGAACCAGTATCAAAAAGACAACCATAATGTTCATTATTTATTACAACATCCGAATAATTTGATTGACATACTTTGTTACACGCATTAACTTTTATTTTATCCAAACGTTGCTTAGCCCAACATGAATTCTCAACATGACCAGATTTCTTACAAAAATTGCAAAGGTTTTCATTTTTATTTGTAACTTCTTTCAATTTAGTATTTGTTGTTATAATATTCGGACAATTAGTCCGAATGTGGCCTAGTTTACCGCAAGCAAAACAATTTTTTTCAATTTTGATACGTTTACTTGTAGATGCGTAAGAATCCGCAGATCGTTTGAGTGACTCATGTGAAAATTGATTTTTAGGTTTTTGAAAACTAGACGTATTTAAAGTTTCAATACGCCTTGGAGAATTACTTATTGAGGATAAATGATCAATAAGGCTCTGAACATTGTTTGGCATAACAAAAGTTAACGAATTTCTTAAACTTAAATCAGTTATACAACCAATAACAATTCGAACTATCATATCTTCAGGAATTTCAAATGGTAACTGGTGAATTTGGGCAATTTTTTCCATGACAAAATCGTTGTATGAGATGGCTTCACAACTTTCAAAATTCGCCACCTTCTTCAAAACTGCGACAACATTTATACCACTTGCAAAGGTATGGATCAACGACGAACGTAAATCTACCCATTGATAATGCTGAAACCCATATTTTTCAAACCAGGTTTTAGCTCTTCCCAATAATGCAGATTGAATTCGTGGTATAATATCAAAATCTTCCAAACTGTCTCGTTTAACCCTTAAATCCACATCTTCACACCATTTCTTAATATCTACACGAGAACGATCAGGGTCGAAGACAGGAAACCCAGTTATTATTTTTTGTCTATCATTGTCTTTGACCAATCGAATAATATCTCCTACTGCTTTTAAATTGATTAAATTTTGCTGATCGTTCTGAATAGCAACTTCCTCAACACCATTCTCCCGACTTTTATTAATTTCTGTATTCATTTTATTTTATTTATTTTTAAACACAGAACTGGACAGGACTGAACTGGACAAATAAAAATATAAGAAAAAAATACAAAATTACTTATCTTTTCTATCTTGAAAAAAAATGTTCTTCTTCTTTTTTTCATTTTTAAACTCCAAATACCTGGACTTTTCTTCCAATTATTTCTTTAGAAATATCTCGAAATTTTTCCTCAGCAACAATTCTGTCTTGAATTTTCTTTAGGACCCCAATAATCAAAATTCTTCTTCTGGCTTAGGATGTATCCCACTTCTGATGAAAGGGCCAAGAAGGACCTTTATAATAAATTACGTATAATCAAAAGGGCTGTTAAAAATGTCTAGGTCGTATTTAAATCACAACGACTTGCTTCTAGAAAAGTTACGATGAGAATGCCCCAATTCTCATCGTTTCACTTTTCTCTAGACGAAAATTATTTATTGTTTTTGTTTCATTTTCAAACAATCCTTAACGACGATTTCAAAGCTTACGATCTGCTAATAATAAATTTACAAAGTTTTAATTTGTAAATATCTTTATCTATCATACATATGTATGTTCAGTAAATATATTATTATTCGTGCCTTTTGACCAAAAGTTAGGGTTTTCAAAGCCTTTTAGGGAGGACTTTTCTTTATGGGACTATGATTGGATAAATTTTGTAGGCGTAGAAGTACCTACATATTTTGTTCCCAAAGAGCTTTTTTCTTTTTGCTCATAAAAAGAAAGAAAACGTCATCTGATATTTTGTTAAGGAACATAATACAAATTATTTTTGAAAGAACTCAAGAACTCAGAGGACAACATAAACCTCTTCCAGAAAGGTTAAGTTGATTCGTACTCTTTCTTTATATAACAATAGATCTACCGAAATTGAACCCATAAATCTTGCATACTTTTTTATACATTATCTGCTTTCTTTGAATTAAGACAAATTATTTTGCTTTGTGACAGAATGATAAAAAGCAAGAAAGCCAAATTTATTGTAAGGAAACAAAAATAGGAAATAAAATAAAATAAGTAAACATTTTCCTTATTTCAGTTTTTTTTTCGGTTTTTTCTGTTGATTTGTGATACAAAAATAAATCACTAATACGTATCTTTATATTTTGATGAGTAATCGTTTGGATAGACCTACCTTTAAGACACACGCATAAGCACATTATATGACAAAGTGATGTAGGTAGATTTGAAAATCTAAAGCATTGTCCAATAAAGAATTTGGGCTTCTGATATAGACAGATAATGTGAAGCAACCCCTTTCACAATCAACCTAATAGCGTTGACTGGTTTTTATCAAAAAGAACTTAAAAAATTGTTTAAAAGAGGAAATGGGACTAAATAAACTTTGCATATAATTTTTTTGAAAGAAATGGTAAGATAGTTCAATTATAATGGGTGATTTTTTAAGAGCTTGAGAACTTTTTTAAAAAAAAAAACTCATAAAATTTGCAAAATCTTATCGATTCTTTATTTGAAACGTTAGATTGGTCCATGACATTTACTTTTTGAAGATAATTTCATTTAAATGTTGACCGCGGCTGCGTCTTAGGTGGTCCATTCGGAAAGTCCAATTTTGGGTAACTTTTTCGAGCATTTCGGCCGGAATAGCTCGAATTTCTTCGGAAATGTTGTCTTCCAAAGCTGGAATAGTTGCTGGCTTATTTGTGTAGACTTTAGACTTGACGTAGCCCCACAAAAAATAGTCTAAAGGTGTCAAATCGCATGATCTTGGTGGCCAACTTACCGGTTCATTCCTTGAGATGAATTGTTCTCCGAAGTTTTCCCTCAAAATGGCCATAGAATCGCGAGCTGTGTGGCATGTAGCGCCATCTTGTTGAAACCACATGTCGACCAAGTTCAGTTCTTCCATTTTTGGCAACAAAAAGTTTGTTAGCATTGAACGATAGCGATCGCCATTCACCGTAACGGCATCTTTGAAAAAATACGGCCCAATGATTCCACCAGCGTACAAACCACACCAAACAGTGCATTTTTCGGGATGCATGGGCAGTTCTTGAACGGCTTCTGGTTGCTCTTCACTCCAAATGCGGCAATTTTGCTTATTTACGTAGCCATTCAACCAGAAATGAGCCTCATCGCTGAACAAAATTTGTCGAACACACACATTTCGAACCGAACACTGATTTTGGTAATAAAATTCAATGATTTGCAAGCGTTGCTCGTTAGTAAGTCTATTCATGATGAAATGTCAAAGCATACTGAGCATCTTTCTCTTTGACACCATGTCTGAAATCCCGCGTGATCTGTCAAATACTAATGCATGAAAATCCTAACCTCAAAAAAATCACCCATTATATTGATAATATAGTTCATTTAACATTTCTATTCTTCCAATCATCAAGCCAAAAAAGGACGTGTGATTTTCTTTAAAATATCAAGCATCACCAAGTTTTTCTTATGTGCAAGCAGCCTTAGATTAAATTGAATTTTTAAAGCATTGATTTCAAAAGTGGAGATTTTTAAATTGAAGAAATCAATTGAATATTTATGATGTATGATAAACTCTTCTGGTTACGAAAATCCTAAATTAAGTGAGAAAAACTTTAATTTATATGAAGTTGTAGAAAATGTCTAGGTAATTCTATTCATATTGAATAACATTTCATTCACTTTTTCATTAAATCTAAATCAGGATCCAATTTTAAAAACAATGCAATAATGAGTTTAAAACAAAAAAGAAGCAAAATGTCAAACTCGAGATATTCGAGACATTATTTAATTTTGTAGTATTTTCGATAGGATTTAAATTTAGACAAAAAAGACTTTAAATTAGATACTTACTTTAAGAAATAATAAGCTTGAAGTTAATATCTTTCTCGTTGTTCTTAATTTATTTGAGTCGAAAAATCGATTTTTATAAATTTGTAGTAGTAATTTTTAATTAGGGATCGTAAAATATCATTTTCCGATATTCTCTCTTGAGATCTGGAAATTTTAGCTCTCTCCTGGAGCAAAATAAATAATTTTTTTATTTCATTCGTTAGAGATCGGAAAAATTAAATTCCCTTCGAATTTCGTTCTCTAACGAAAAAATCGGAAAACAAATTATTCTTTGGATACTATTGTTCAGTTCATTCTTATATAGGATGTGACTGGAAACATATAAAACATTATGTGAAAAAGCATGGTGTCAGTTTCGATGATAATTTGAATAATTAATATTTGAGGGGTAGAAATGTTACCATTTTTAATGAAGCAATTAATTTAATTTTCAATAAGAGCGCTAAAAAAGTTGTTTTTAAATAAAACAAAAAAGGTTTTGGATATCAATGCAATTCTTTATTCCTGTAAAAGTACGTGCGATACCATTAAGTATGGAACTCAATTTCTTTTGCATGGCCACTACGTCCAGACGCTGAACCCAATTTTTGACGGTTTTCAAGCATAAATCGGCCGATACTGCTGCAATTTCACGTTCAATATTCATACAAAGTTCATCAATCTTCGCTGCCTTTTTGGCATAAACCATAGACTTGACGCAACCCCACAGGAAATAGTCTAACGGCGTCAAATCGTACGATCGAGGCGACCAAGCGACTGTACCATTTCGTGAGATAACACGTTCTCAAAACTTGGTTTCCAATAAATTGATTGTGACATTCGCTGTGTGGCTTGTGGCGGCATCCTCTTGTAACCACATGTCCTCCAAGTCCATACCATCCAATTGGAGCCGAAAATGTTCAGTTATCATTGAACGGTAACGATCCCTATTCACAGTAACGTGCCGGTCTTGATCATCACCGAAGAAGTACGGCCCAATGACGCCACCGGCCCATAAACCAAACCAAACCGTAACTTTTTCGGGATGCAATGATGATTCATGGAGTACGTGTGGATTGCTGCTTGACCAATAACGCATATTTTGTTTATTGACGAAGCCATTCAGCCAGAAATGAGCTTAATCGCTGTAGATGATTTTTCGATGAAAATCCGAATCATTTTCAAGTTGTTGCTCAGCCCAATTCACGAACATACGACGCTTCTGGTGGTCAAGCGGCTTCAGTTCTTGCGTCAATTTAATCTTGTAAGGATGTAGGCCAAGATCTTTTGGCAAAATTCGCCACAACGACGCGTCGCGACGTCACAGAGAAACCCAACGATTGAGAACGATGGGAGACACATCTGGGCTTTCTGAAACTGAAGCCTCAGCGGCAGTAATATTCTCGACACTAAGGGCACTTCTTTGTCTCACCACTGGCACGGGAACATTTTGTACTGTGCCTGTGGATTCAAATTTTGCCCCTTGACGCTCAATTGTTGAACTGTTAGGACGATTATGACTACCATAAATTGGAAGTAGCGCTCTTAACGTTGAGGCCACTGACTCTGAATTTCGGTGGTACTAAATTTTAATAATTTCGACTCGTTGTTAGCTCATACGAGTATATCTTTCCATCATGAAATGGCAAACCTTACTGAAGAGAAATATCAAAAAAACGGCAAAAAATATGGCGTCGTTTGCTGTCCCTGTCGCTCTACTTTTGTAGCGTCCCTGTTGAAAACCCTGTAGAACATGTAATGTTAGAAGAAAACATAATTTCGTCAATGGTTGGCACACTTTTTACTTTAAAAAAAAAAAAAAACAATGGTCCTTTAAACAAATGATGGAAAATGTATCCTATATGGAAAGAGTCCCGCTTACTACCAATGTTTTAGAGCACTGGAAAACTTTTAGTTGGAAGGAAGCCCTCTAAGAAAAACAAGAAACAAAACAAAACAAAATTGAAATATATTTTTTTACTTTATCGCGAATGAATCTTTTGCAATAAATTCGTGCACGAATTTAATTTTCCAGTTCCAGTTTGTTCGTGAACACAAATTTTATTTTCAAAAATCCAAAAAATTAAATTCGCGACCGAATTTAAAATTGAATTCCCAGTTAAATTTTATGAACACAAACGAAATTGTATCGTTCTTTGGAACCGGTTATTTTTAGGTTTTTATTTTGTTGGTAAAATAACTGTCAATGCTATGTATTCCAAGTTGAATACATTTATTCTGAAGGTAATATTATTTTGTATTCGTAAAATATGTCTTCGAATTTTACAAAAGTTCATAAAATTATATTGAAGTCGATAGCCTTATTGATTTGTGAGATACTTGTGGTTAACCAATTTTTACCTTTTTTTCTAAAACTGTTATATGTATATTTATGGTATTCCGAATGTATTGACGTTCATGTATACATTTCTTTAAGAATCATGGATTTAGATTCTAGGAACATTAAAACATCGAGAAATGTCAAAATTTTCATTTTGAAAAATCAATACAATAAATTAATATACTTTCCCGAAATCTTATACAAAGCGTTTTGAAATTTGGTAAAATTTTAATTAGTTGAATTTTTGTTTCAAAAAAAAAGTTGCAAAACAAAAATGATAAATTTGGTAAACGTCAAACAGCTCAATTATTCATTAAATTTTTTTGAAGTCAACCCAATTGAGTTTTGTTCAGTGGTTTTAAGACTTCAAGTCATTTCCTTCTTCTAATCTCCCCTTTTTTCCATCAATTTATTGGATTAGCTAAAAACTACGTTCAGCTTCAAATGTCTTGACAAAACAAATTAAAATGCCCGAAAACTTTTAATATTCTGATTATAACTGAATTTTACTTTTCACTTTGATAAAATATACATATCTACACTAGTTTTTTTTTGGTACATTTAACACATCATTTTTATTGATTAAAACAATTTCAATTCAATTTAAAAAACGAATATTATTTTATATGAAAAATGTGAAACTTTGAAATATTCTCGGACTTATTTAACACACATAAAATATATAATATGTATGGATATCATTATATCAATACCTAAAACCTCAATCTATTTTTAAGCAGAAAGTTTCGACCTTTCTAATTAAAAATTCTCCATATGATGTGTGGTATACTATATAAACAATGGGTTTGACATTTTTGATTTAGACACATAGAAACCACATTCATTTTATAAATAGTAAATTTAAATTTATATGAAGAAAAAGAGAGAATCCATCATTTGACCAATAACCCACAACACTATTTATATCAAAAAAAAGCCTTCAACAAAAAGGTTGATAACATTAAAAATCTTCCATTAATTTAACTTTTTGTGGTAACCTTAATACACAGTTGAGGTCAGTTAATCTCGAGAATGTCTATTAGTATGACCGTAGACCATATGGTTGCAAAAAATTCCATTCCGATAAAACTTTGAATCCAACAAAAATGACAATACAATTTTTTTTCTCTTCGTACTTTAAGGTAGAGGCTTTTGTTGTTTCATTGCTAGGAGCTGTATTCTTATAAATTTTCAACTAAAAATAACCCCAGGGATCTTTTTCGAAGTCATAAATCATGTTAAGAAAATCCAACAACATCATCATTATTTTCCCATCAAACTTGATGGTTTTAGGCTTAAACAAATCAAACTAGATTTTGTTGGAACTATAACCTCTACAAGATAAAAGCATTAATTTATTAAAGATAATAATGAGGCTTAATAAATTTAAAGGTTTTCCTATTTTGAGCAGTATTAAGTTTTTTTTTTGTTTTGTTCCTGTCAAATTCATGAAACTGTTTAAGAAGAAGATGAAAAATTCATCCCAGGACCCATGAGAGCCTATACATCATTAACACAAGTGTTTTTGCCAGTTGTTATGTGCGCTCTCTACTGGGCCAATATTCCCAGATGGATCTTCAAGGAATATCAAGAACAAAATTGCGATGTGAAAAACTTTATCACTGCGTGAGTTTGCAGTACAGAAACGAAGAAGAAGCTGCTTAAAACAGAAGTAGCAACAGCAGCCATGGTCGGTCATGTCCTGTGGTCTTTGGCAGGAGAATAATGTTTCGTATACGTCCTCTAACTTTTATGGTGCTAAATTGAAAAAAAAAACACCAGAACTTATCCTCGCAACATCAAAACTAACAACATTTCTTTTTTTTTTAAGTTGTGGTACTTATGCATATGTTGGGTGATTTATTGTGCCATTCCTTGTATCCATGGAAAGTTTTATGAGTGAATCTATGATGATGTACGTAGGTATCTACAGTTGTGGTCATATATATAAGCCACTGAAATTGAAATTATTTTTTTTAGTCAAATGTAGTATTCAAGTAATTTAATTCACGGTTATTCATAAATTTATTTATGAATAATTATAATATATTTTATTAACTTCCCATAGGAAGTTATTGTAATGGTCCGATTTGTCGAATTGAAAATTTTGTCATTTCTCGACGTTTCAAGGTCCCTAGAGTCGAAATAAAAGATTTTTAGAGAGATGTCTGTGCGTGCGTGATGTCCATAGCTCAAGAACCAGTAGAGATATCGACTTCAATTAAATTTTGTTTTACAGATAATAATGCAGAAAGATGAAGAAAGGGCTCTCAATAAAATTGCGTGGGTGGTTTTTTTACCATAGCAATTTGAAAAAAGTTGAAAATTTTGGTTAACCCTAAATGTCTAACGAACCAATAAAGCTGGAGACTTGAATTAAATTTTATATTATATATTTTAACGTGATATCAAACAAATATATTTTTGGAAAAAATTCCAAATAACGGTTTTTTTTTATAAATAAAAAAAAATTAAAAAAATAATATTTGTCACCTCGAAAATTTTACGAACAAAAAATGATTTTATCTCCAAAACACTTTTGTACAGCGAAAAATAACGTTTTTAACATCTGGTATAATTTTGAGAAAAATCAAATCGACATTATTTTTAGAAAAAATTAAAAACCTAAAAAAAGTTGGTAAAAATTGATTTTCGACTCAAACATCTTTTCAAAAATTTGAGATTACGTCTGCAAACTAATTTTAACTTATAAGAAATATTGTTTTAAACATTCTAAAAAATTTGAGAAAAATGAAATTGAAACTTTTTCTACAAGAAATTAAAACCTAAAAAACAATTAATAAAAGTTGTAAAAATTGATTTTCGACCTAAATATCTTTTCAAAACTTTGATTGTCACCAATCAGTAATATTTTGAGAAAAATCAAATTGATATTTTTTTACAAAAAATTAAAAACCAACAAAAAAAATAACAGAAGTTGGTAAAAATTGATTTTCGACTCAAATATCTTTTCAAAAATTTGAGATTATGGCTGCAAACTAATTTTAACTTATAAGAAATATTGTTTTCAACATTCGGAAAAAATTTGAGAGAAATCAAACGACAGTTTCTTATAAAAAATAAAAACCTAAACAAAATTAACAAAAGTTGGTAAAAATTGAATTTTCGACTTAAATATCTTTTCAAAACTTTGAGATATTGGCTTTGAAATAATATAATCTTTTAAAAAATATTGTTGTCAACATTCAATAAAATTTTGAGAAAAATCGAATTGACAGTTTTTTTTACAAAAAATAAAAACCGATACAAAATAATAAAAGTTGGTAAAAATTGATTTTCGACTCAAATATCTTTTCAAAAATTAATGATATTCACTTCAAACTAATTTTTTCTTATAAGAAATATTGTTTTCAACATTCGGTTAAATTTTGAGAAAAATCGAATTGACAGTTTGCTTACAAAAAATAAAAACCTAAAAAAAAATACTAAAACTCGGTCAAAATTTACTTTCGACTCAAATGTCTTTTTAAAAACTAAAAATATTGGCTTCAAACTTATTTTATCCGACAGAAAATATTTTTTTCGACATTCAGTTATTTTTTTTATAAAAATCTAACAGTCCGTTTCATAAAAAAATAAAATCAACAAAAAATAGTACTCAAATTTGGTGAAAATTGATGTTCGGTTCTCGATATCTCGTGACTAATAGAAGATATTGAAATCAAATTAATTTTATTCATCCAATTTGTATTTGTTTATACAAGAAATAAAAACTTTTAAGAAATGCTACTAAAATTAGTAAAAATTGGTTTTCGACTAAAAACCTCGTTAACAAAACTAGATTTTGAAATAAAACTATTTCAATATATACAAAATATTGTTGGTAGTTTTTAAATTTTTAAGAATAATTAAACTGAAAACTTTTTTAACACAACACGAAAACCTACAAATTTTTAATATACTCCTGTTGGATCATTACCCAGAGTAAGGCCTTATCGTTGGTTTTTGCGGTGCAAGTGCCCTTTTTAAAATAACCTATACAATTTCTAAGGGATTTACATTAGAACTTTTATATAATTGGATTCAAGTCAGTATTTTACTATTGGAGCGCAATGAGTTGCTATCATGTTGTAAAATCCAAGCTAAGCTCAAATCGACACGATTTTGTAGGTAACCATGACCAATATAACACCTGGATTGCTATCTAGACCAATCAACATCTACAATGGACTACGACAAGGGGATAGTTTGGGCTGCCTCCTCTTCAACATGGTGTCGGAGAGAACAATCCGTGGCTCTGGCACGTGACCAGGTCCAGGCTTACACAGACGACATCGACATCATCGACAGAACCAAACAAGTTGTACATGATTCCTTCACTAAGATCGAGCAGGCAGCACAAAATCTGGGGCTGCACATTAGCGAAGGAAAAACAAAGTACATGGTGGTTTCGACTGTGAAAAGAATAATTGGTGAAACAATCAAGGTAGTGGAGCTTGAATTCGAAGTAGTGAAAACCTTCAAATACCTAGAGTCAATAGTTGCAGCCGATACAACATAGAGGAAGAAATACTCGGGCGGTTACTCAAAGCCAATAGAGCCTACTTCAGTCTGTCAAAGCTCTTTAAATCCAGAAACCTTACCATAACTTATAAGATTCTGCTGTACAGAACGATGGTGCTATGATGCTATGATAACAGTGCTTACATATGGATCCGAGACTTGTGTGATTAGTAAAAGGCACTTCGACCTCTTAGACGTGTTCGAGAGGATGGTCTTGCGAAGAATTGTTGGCTCCTTATGTGTGGAAGGATGAATCCAGAGACGCTAAAATCAAGAACTGTATGGAATCTACCTTGGGGCTTAGATTGTGAGAAAAATTAAGCTCGGTACACTCCGGTGCGCTAGACGCCTAACTTGTATGACTGAAGAGGAACCAGCACAGATGGTCCTTTGTAGTACATTTTATGAGGCCATGATGATGATGATGATGAACGACAAATTATTGACATAATCGATGTTTAAGTGATTATGCAGATCGTCAATGATTAACGCTATAAAGCCCTGATAACTGACTATTTCGAATTTTAACTAAACAAGCATGATGTACAGAAGCTGTGATTCAAGCAAGCGGCGTAAAATTTCACACAGCTCACGCCACAATTGATTTATCAAATTAAACCTTTGGCAACCGCATAATTTCACGTTACGGAACTGTCAATTTCAAAGTCGTGCGATTTAGCGCTAGTATGTGCCGATAAGCCCGAAACGATTAAATACTTAGAGGACAACTTCTTTCATCTCGTTATTGCCAATATATGGCCACAAGTGCTGTGAAAAAAGTGGAAAAAAATCAACAAAATTTGGACCTCCCTGATGACCCTACGTTCTTAAGAGGTTATTTGTAGTATTAAGAGTACAATTGTTTTAGAAGATCGCCTGAACATTCTTGAACATTTTGAACATATATTTTCGCCACCCAACTTTTAAAATGCAAAACATTGACTTTTATGAAGATGTTTTCGCACGAAACGATGTCTTCGGTCTAGAAAACTATCCATTTAGCTTTTTGTTTTTGAATTACCTTGTTACGATTCATACGTCAAGGAGGGATCCGCTTTTCTTCACGTGGTGGTTTTTTATCCTCAGAAAGTGTGGTTTCATATAGATTAGTTGGTGATGAATCCTATCGATTTTTCATTTGATATATGCTTTTGAAGAGTAGTTATGGTCGTTTAAGATAAAAAATCTAAATTCAGGCAAAACATTCGGACGAAAAGTTTTTATTCCTTTTGTGCCTTAATTATTTGTCCACAACTGTATGAGTATAACTATGTTTCCTATTTTTCCTTTCTTTTTTTTTGTGTTGCATTTTATTTTGCTTCTATGTAAATTACTTAGGAAGAGTTCTGTCAAGATAACAACCAGACCATTAAAAATAAGTGCTCCAAAAGCACCACACTAGGCTCCTTATCGTATAAGGTGTGTGTTTGAGAGAAGGCGTTAAAGACGACAAAACCGCCTTCAAATGGATTCACTTGGAAAATAAAAAAAAAATAATCGATGCAGAAACGTTTTTCCGCTTTTTTTTTTTTTTTTTTTTTTGTTGCTATTATAGAGCTTCTCTAATGTTGAATAGCTGCTATCTATCTTCTACCTGGGTGGAAATTCAATAGTCACGCATGTACAAAGTATAATACTCGTCGCTTATACAACATAGGTAAATTACAGTTAAAGGAGATTGTGCCTTCATTTAAATTTATGACCGTGAAGGAAATGAATAGCTTTCATCCGGAGGAAAAGCCAAATTAAGTCTTTGTAACGCCTATTATTGATACCGCGTGCAGTAAAACTCAAGAAATCAATTCAGGTATTGTCGCTTTTTTGTGTCGTCATCGTTATTGTGATGGTTGATGTTTCTTTAGGGGAGAAACAGAACTGACAGAAATCACAGTTCTGTGTAATTTACAATCTAACAGAAAAAATTGGTCGTTTGGTAATGCGAAATATCAATAAAATTCTACAAATACATTTTAGGCTTCTTCTTCTTAATTTAATTTAAATCATAAGGTGCTTAGTTGTTTGGTGATTAATTGAATTAATTTTGATATTCGACAGGTGGAACTGTTTTGGGAGGGGGGCTATAACTTATTTAAAAACTAGTTCAAGAGCTAACAATAAAAGTTTTTCTTTTACTTTTGACATTGAAATATACAGCTGTTGGGAAGTTTACGTCTTAATAATTGATTTTTGTTTTACTAATTAAGTGTTTTTGATTATTTTTTCTTATTGATTAATAAAGACTCAAATTATTTTGTCATTTAAATGTGTTTCCAAGTTTCTAAATTTTGTTTGTGATTTGTGTTAATTAAAATAACAGAGATATACATTATTTCTACATTCAGAAAGGTGTCCATATTTTGGTCTTGAAAATAGCTAATATAATATTTTGTTCATATTTTTCTCAAAACAACTAACAATTAATTTGACTTTTGATCTTTTGATGTAAATTTTAACTTTTTTCAACTTTTTTAATTTATTTGATCTTATTGTTTATAAAAAGGATTCTAATTTTGAAATCTGCTGGTCAACTTGTGTTCGTAACTGGCAGTTAATTTATACTTTTCCTAAGATTTTTGGTGGCCTAATTTAGAATTCGAGAATAAAATAATGTTGAATAGCATAAATCGGATTGCGGATTCACCACAAAAAAATAATTCTCAAACGATTATTTTCAAAACCATGACAGCTTTGAATGTTAAAGATTTTTAAAATTTGAAAACTCTTAAGTCATCCCAAAACTAATATTGATTTTGAAAAACTAATTAAAGTGATCTAAACTTCATCTAGAAGATAAAGATTTGTACCTTGTCATCTTTTAACCTAGCTATAAAAATATTGTATTATGTATGTTTTAAGCTTCTTAAAAACGTATGTTTCAAAAACTTGAAGTGACTGATAATTTAAAAGATCAAATTCAAAGTTTATTACAACAAAAACCTATAGAAAAGCATTATATTATATTTTCATGAGACAAGAAGCTTAATTTTGTTGACATGCTGTTGCTAAAAATCAATTGTTTCAACATTTAAAAAATATAATATGAAGTCTAAAAACTATAAAATAAATAAATACAGATATCGCGTTTTTCAATAAGAGCGCAACAAAAGTTTTTTTTTTAATAAAACGGTTTTGGATATCAATGAAATTTTTTATTCCTGTAAAAGTATTTTTAATGCCATTATTTATGGAACTTGATTTCATTTGCATGGCCACCACGATCACGCTTGCAGAAGTCCAGACGCTGAACCCAATTTTCGACGGTTTTCAAGCATAAACCAGCCGTTACTGCTGCAATTTCACGTTCGATATTCGTACGAAGTTCATCAATCGTCGCTGACTTGTTGGCAAAGACCATAGACTTGACGTAGCCTCGCAGGAAATAGTCTAACGGCGTCAAATCGCACGACCGAGGCGGCCAAGCGACTTGACCATTTCGTGAGATAACACGTTCTCCAAACTTGGTTTCCAATAAATTGATTGTGACATTCGCTGTGTGGCGCCCTGTTGGAACCACATGTCCTCCAAGTCCGTATCATCCAATTGGGGCCAAAAATATTCGGTTATCATTGAACGGTAGCGATCTCCATTCACAGTAACGTGTCGGCCTTGACTCCGCTGGGCCATAAACCACACCAAACCGTAATTTTTTCGAGATGCAATGATGACTCATGGAGTACGTGTGGATTGCTGCCTGACCAATAACGCATATTTTGTTTATTGACGAACCCATTCAGCCAGAAATGAGCCTCATCGCTGAAGATGTTTTTTCTATGAGAATCCGAATCATTTTCAAGTTGTTGCTCAGCCCAATTCACGAACATACGACATGTCTGGTTGTCAAACTGCTTCAGTTCTTGCCTCAATTTAATCTTGTAAGGATGTAGGCCAAAATAGTTTCGCAAAATTCCCCACAACGACGTCACGGAGATGCCCAACGCTAGATGTGAGAGACACATTTGGGCTTTCTGCAACGTAAGCCTCAGCGGCAGCAATATTCTCAACAATACGGGCTTTTCTTTGTCTCACTGGCACAGGAACATTTTGTACTGTGCCTGTGGATTCAAATTTTTCCACTAGACGCTCAATTGTTGATCTGCTAGGACGATTATGACGACCATAAATTGGACGTAGCGCTCTTAACGTTGAGGATACTGACTCCGAATTTCGGTAGTAAATTTTAATGATTTCGACACGTTGTTGGCTCGTGTATCTTTCCATCATGAAATGGCAAACCTGACTGAAGCGAAATGTCAAAAGAGCGACAAGAAATATGGCGTCGTTTGCTGTCCCTGTGGCTCTGCTTTTGTAGCGTTCCTGTTGGAAAATTATCATAAGTACTTTTAAAAATCAGAAAATTAAGATGAAGAAAGTCTTAGTTAGAATTTTATTAAAATAAGCATTTTTTCATCTAGACGGAATAGAAACAAGCTGACAAGACATAAACATAGTTAATTTTCTTATTTGTTAAAACATTCAACAAAATTAATTCTAAGCCCAGTTAAGTCGATCAAAGTACTTTTACCTTTTTTTCTAGAGTATCACAAAATATCTTTCATACCAAATTTCAAATAAATTTAGTTAACTGACTCAAGCTTGATTTTTGCAATACAAAATAAATAAACTTTCCAGTAATTGTATCTGTTCATCATTGAAATTAGTTTTAAAACTTATATTTTTTTTATAATAAGCGCACACTTAAGGGGATATTACTACCCTTATTACCTATGTAAAAACACAGTGTGAGCAGGAAAGGGAGAGAGGGGTTAAAAGGAGGTGTCGGTGCACATTGGTTTTGAATTCCTGAATATTGCAATGGCTGGGAAAGACAGAGCGTGGTAAGGAATTCCACATTCGCGTAGTACGGCTAAAGAACGAATCTCTGTACTTGACGGTACGACCGAAGTTAGGCTCGAGGGTATACTGATGAGCATTCCTAGAAGCGCGAGTAGTACGGTTAATCTGTTTAAGGGGAGGAATGCAGCTGGCTATTTCTCTAGAGCATAAATCGTTAAAATAACGGTAAAAGAGGTTGAGGAAGGAAACTTAGCGAAGATGTTCGAGCAACGTAAATGATCCTATGATGGTATTATCAGTAATCAATCTAAATGTTCTACGTTCAATACTGTCCAAGAGGCTTAAGTTTTTTCTCACACAAAATAAGAACTAAATATAAAATAAGAATAAAAAAGTGCGTGTACGCCTCAGTGTATCCCTATTGATTTATAGCTTTAAAATAAATAGATCTTAATTATCATTGCTTGCAAAAATTCTATGAAATCCATAAATTGCAATGATTTCAAAACTAAACTAAATTTCTTTAAGGAGTTATTTGATTAAATGAATGTGATAATTACTATGATCTAATTTCAAAGGTCATAAGAATAAGCAAAACATTTCATTAAAACCATAAGAAAGTGTAAGGGATACTGTAATCAATCACTGACTTTCTGTGTCTGTGCCCACCAACTAACGTGAAATTTTCAAATATTTCAATGTCACTCGAACTTTATTTTAAAATTCAAAGTTCACATTTATCATTCTTTTTCATTTCTTTCTCGTAGCGTGTGTTGTGTGCTATCTATGAATTCTTCTGACTTCTGATGGCCAAGCCTTTCATTAATGTCTGTCTCTAATCATAGAAACTAGATAGCATGATGATATGTTTTTCAAATAAATTCTATTATGTTCCTGTTTATAAACATTTTGTACAGACGTCATGTGGAATTCTTCCTGAGCTTCGAGCTTAAATACAATTTTTTGTTAGGAGTTTAACATCTACTATTTTCAACAAAAATTATAATCCAATAATAATCCTTCATCAACAATCAACGTTCATAAAAATATGCAAACCAAGCCCTTTCATTCTATTTATATTTATAAAGACATCAACTTCATCTTTCCACCTCTGCCAAAAAGACAGTGAAGGAAAAACATATAAATCATGGTTTTTTAATATCACTCTATTATGCTGTTTCGGCGACGACGACACGCAGAATGTGCTGTTTTCAATTTATATAAATTTATAATATAAAACCTCTGTTCTCTGTTACATGACGGTTTTTCAAAAATCTCTTCTCCATAATCGTACCTACTGTGAATATATCTCGACTTTTCGTTTCCGAATTATGTCGGAGTACATTTTATTTGAAAATGTCCTGTTTTTCAAATATAATGTGCGAGAATTTCCCTAGTCTACGGAAATCAGATATGACAAGAGTAGATTATGCGTAGGAGGAAGCTTCCAATTTCCGATGTTATATAAGGCTTCTTTTTGTTTGCGGATAAATACAAAAAAGGAGAAAGGAGAAGAAAAACCAAAGCCACCTACGAAGTCCATATCATAATCCATGTACAATACGTGACTTTATATTCGTATTTTAGATTAAGATATAAAAATGTATATTTAGTACGTATACAATACAATCCTCGTCTATCTCCTCCCTAAAAGAATTAAAGTGTTATGAATATACAAAACCTCAGAAGATAGATAATCTTTAAACAAAACAAAAAATAAACAATGAATCGGATATAAAAGAGGTAAAACGGTTATTTTAATTTAGATATGAAATTAAATTATTCCGCCGGACGGAAATAAACTTAGTTATTTTGTTAACTTTACTTCTACTGGAGGTGTATTGCATTTGAAACTTGGTGTTTTTAGAGACATTCTACAAAAATTTCAATTTATATTTAAGGAATATCATAATCAGAGAGTATTTCAAGTTTTGGTTAAAGTTGTGAATGTTATGTTTTACCAACAATTTTGAAATTTAAAAAAAAAGATCTTTGAAAACTAAGAATTTCAATATTATTGCGTTGTGATTTAAACTTATTTTTGTGGAGAGACCTTTTTCTTAATCCAAAATAATTGTGAACAAAATACTAATAAAAGGACAAAATAGAAAGGGGCTGGGATACAACTCGCAGTGAAGCTGTTTTAGTGCCGAGATTATCGGGACTCGAGTTGACAGTTTTTTACAAAAAAAAAATAAATCCTAGCCTAAACCTCAAACTGAACTAGTAGTTTGAGATTTTGGGAAGGATTTTTTTGTGTTTGTAAAGAAAACTGTCAACTCGAGTTTTCCAAAAATTACTCCAAATGTCAACAACAATATTTTCCAGTTAAAATCGATATCGTGGCCCATTCTTAAGAGCAAAAAAAGATTTTAGGGACTTCCCAACTAACACACACATCTCATTTTAAAGACCATGAATGTATATTCCATAGAATATACATACACAATTTCAAGTGGTCAGTGTTATATCAGCTACAAATTTAAAAGTTTTCCAAAAATTTTGGGACATTTTCTAACTTGAAAAATACCTTATTTTATTTGATAAAATAGTGTATCTGAAAACGTCTAAGCAGTTAATAAACAAAATAAAATTTTAGATAATTAGTAAAATGTTAATAGATAGATCGATGTTAAAATAACTTTAACTCAATATAAATTAAAATGTTGCGACATAGTTTTAAAAAATTTGAACAGTAAGCAATTTCTCATTAATTGAATATTTTTAAATAAAGACTTTTCCATTAAAAGCGGGCCAGTTTTAAAATTAAAAAAGAGGCTGGGATGCAACCCACTCTTGCTTAAAAGGTTTGTAGGTTTTCGTGTATTGTTAAAAAAGTTGTCAGTTGAATTATTTTTAAAAATTTTAAAATTACCAACAATATTTTGCATTTGATGAAATAGTTTGATTTCAAAATCTATTTTTGTAAACGAGATTTTTAGTCGAAAAACAATTTTTACCAATTTTAGTAGCATTTCTTAAAAGTTTTTATTTCTTTTACAAACAAATACAAATTAGATGAATGAAACTAATTTAAAGTCAATATCCTTATCTTCTATTGTTCACGAGATATCGAGAACCGAACATCAATTTTTACCAATTTTGCATACTATTTTTTGTAGATTTTAATTTTGTATGAAAAAAACTGACTATTGAATTTTTATAAAACAAATTGCTAAATGTCAATAACAATATATTTTCTGTGATATAAAAATAGTTCGAAGCCAATATTTTTAAATTCAATTTTCCTCAAAATTTTGCCGAATGTTGAAAACAATATTTTTTTTATAAAAAAAAAATTATTTGAAGCCAATATCTAAAATTTTTGAAAAGATATTTGAGCCAAAAATTAATTTTAACCAACTTTTTTTAATTTTTTTTAGCTTTTTTATTTTTTTTTTTTAAACTGTCAATTCGATTTTTCTCAAAACTTTACGGAATGTTTAAAACAATATTTTTTTATAAAAAAAAAATATTTAAAGCCAATATCTCAAATTTTTGAAAAGATATTTGAGTCGAAAATCAATTTTCACCAACTTTAAGTAAAGTTTTTTTTAGGTTTTTATATTATTATTTTGGAGATAAAATTATTTTGGAGATAAAATCATTCTTTATTCGTAAAATATTCGAGGTGACAATTATTTTTCTTTCACATTTTTTGATTTATAAAAAAAGCCATTAATTGATTTTTTTCCAAATGTACATTTATTTTGTATTGTTGCATACAAAATTTGTTTGAAGTCGATATCTCTACTGGTTCTTGAGCTATGGACGACGAAAAAAACGTCCGGACGTACAGACGTACAGACGTACAGACGTACAGACGCACAGACGTACAGACGTACAGATGTACACAAGTATACACGTACACACGTACAGAAATACAGACTTACGGACGCACAAACGTACGTACACACGCACGCACAGACATCTCTCTCAAAAACTTTTATTTCGACTCTAGGGGCCTTGAAACGTCGAGAAATGTCAAAATTTTCAATTCAAGAAATCGGACCGATTACAATAACTTCCTGTGGGAAGTTAATAAAACAAGTTGTTTATTAGATATCAATAAGGTTTTATTACTTGCGACATATAGGAACTATATGGCAAGTTTTGCATTCGTGCAAAATTTTGTCTGTCTGTCCTCGCTCCTACAGCCTAAACCATTGGGTCGATTGAGTTCAAACTTGGAAGTTAAGGTTTTGAGCAGATTCGCGTTAGGCGTTTTTTTCATTTTTTTTAAGATCAAAACTAACAGTGGCCCCCATACAATTTTTTTGGTCAAAAAACGATAATTCAAATTTTCTCAAAATCAAACCGATAGATTTTTTTTTAATTTTCTCTAAAATTTTATTTTTTAACTTGGATTCTTTTAATAAGAAAAACATATTTTTGTATTGCTCAGGAACGGTACCGCTCATAGAACCGTTATTTTGTTTTTTAATTTTCTCATCAACTTATGTACTGATTTCAATAATTTTTTTTGTGAATAAGCTCTTATATTGCTTTAACAATATTTGATTATCAAAAGTGCAATTTTTTATTGTTTGGATTTTTAAAAAAATATTGAATTCTTTTTTTTCAAAATTCTATATCTCAGAAACGGTTTAACATTTTTTTACGAAATTTAAATGTAGAGCGTATATTTACAATCACTAAACAACTGCATACCAAAAATATTTTTAGAACAAAATTGAAAAATTTTATATATAAAAAATTAATTTAAAAAAAACCGCTCTAACGATTTTCGAAATTTTTTTTGAAAAATCAAGGGCTTTTTTATTTATAAAATGGCATTTAAATTTTTGAAGACAAACTTATTTTTCAGGTAAAATTTTGAATCTTAAATTAGTTTTTTTTTTTTATTATTTTAACTGTATTGAATGTAACCCCCTCCCAAAAAAATTAAAAAATGGAGGTTTTTTCTGCAAATCAAATGGCATTTATATCTTTGAAGACAAACTTATTTTACAGGTATATTTTTAAATCTTATATACATAGATACTTTTTTAAACAGACTCTTTGAATACAGGAGCAAGTTCGTGCATTTTATTTTTATTTAAGAGCCCTATCAATGATATTCAATGATATTATATAACATCGTTTAAATGTCCACTGTGGTTTCACTGAGCAGCGCGCATTCGAAAGGTCCAGTTTTGGATGCATTGGCGCATAAATCAGGCTGATTATTATGTCTTCGGTGTCCATACTCCATATCATCCAATTCAGGCCACAAGAAGTTGGTGATCATCGACTGATACCGATCACCGTTAAGGGTGATGACCTGGTGAGCATCGTTTTTGAAGAAGTACGGACCGATGCCGCCTTCAGCCAAAAATCCAAATCAAACAGTAACTTTATTTGGATACATCGGCACCTGTGAATTTCGCGTGGATTGGTGTTGTCCCAAATCTAGTAGTTTTGCTTATTCACGTACCCATTCATCCAAAAATGTGCCTTGCTAAAGATGATTTTTCGACTTAAATTGGGATCAAATTCCAACTGCTTCAATATCCAATTAGTAAATAACTGACGCTTCGTATGGTAGTTTGGTTTCAGCCAAATTACGACGGAAAATTTTCTCATGTTGTAATCTAATAATTTGTCTTTAGTGACTGATTAAAAGAGGATATTTTGACAGAAAGTAAAAAAAAAAACAAAATGTCCGCCACCAGCTGTCAAAATCAATATGTCCCTTTATATTTTAAACACAGTTTTAAACAATTTAAGATGTGTACAAAAATATCCTTATTGCGTAATAGTGACCTTTCATTTACTCTTGAGTCAAATTGTATTCAATTAAATTTTTCTTGCCGAACCAACCTTATGTTATGAAAAATCATAATTTTTGTATGAGGAACTTCCTTTTAAATATTTATGAAATTAGTTCCAAAGATAAGTCTCCCACCGTGGAACTCATATACCGAAGCGTATATTAATCATTCAAGTACAAGACCATAATATGTGCAATGCGCAGTCATGCACCTTATTTATTTCCCTGGAAGAAGATACGTATACGCTCTGGACAAAGGATAAAAACACTTACATACATATCTATAAAATACGACCAATCTCCACCTTTTGTGTCCTGAATAAAGCTTTTTACACTACTATCGTTTCATTTGGTTAGCCAGCAGCAGCAGCGTGTAGCGACAGAGCAGCAGGAAGTGAATTTATTCGAATTTTTACACCTTTAACACGTGCACAGTAACAGGATACAAATTGCCAATCTACTCGCCTCACTACATTATGAATTCCTTTAATTAACAATTAATGATGGCATTTTCTCAGCCCGATATAAATTCTCTTACTACGCTGATGTTAGTCGTATTATAGTTTGCTTTTGACGTTTTTCCAACAACAGTAGAAACAGCAGCATCACTGAGATGAAGCTAGTAGATAGGGGGTGTAAGGCTTTTCCTATAGTTTCCTCCATGATGGCATATTATGTATCTTTTAGCTCATCGATCGTGTTGTCTAGAGTGTTGCTGCGGAGTCCCTGAAATTAGGTCTTATCGTGTTCACACCATAAATTATATGGCAGACAGGTTGGAAATGGTTTTCCACATCCTCGACACCATTCTCAACAGACCCACTGTTGGAACCGGTATCGATGTGGAAGGGGGGCGGCGGCCGGCGGTGTAAATCATTGGATAATGTCACTTTCATCTATCCATCGTCGTGGTGATGTACTGACTATATATGTATCTTATAGATACATTATGCAAATTGAATTGAATCAAGATAATTTCCGGATTGAGTAAGCCTGTAAATGTCACTCAGGGAGTCTCAAAGTCCATGGATTCATGTTCATAGTAAAAATGTAATATGTAGGTACTTCGACGTGCATTACATTACATACATTATTTATAAAATAAAATGCGTACAGATACACGTGGTATAAAAATTCCTTTTCGTTTTGTATGTTATTTCTTTTACACCAGTTTTTACGTCCTAAACCATCAGCATCAGCGTCAGAGTCAAAGGGCTAGCTACAAGGCTTATTTGTACCTATGTATAGCAATAAGCTACTCCATCTTAGTTGCCTTCAAAGAGGATTATATAAAGGGATTCTTCCATTAGATTGTTAATATAATATAAGCCTGGAAAAATAAATATAAAACCAACAAATATTTATGTTTATGGCAAAATACACACACTCACACAATTTGAAATGGTTTTTAGATTACATTTGGGTGTAATTTAAGGGAAATGTTATATTTTTGTCCTGTTTATTTTTTTGTATTTCAAGTTCGAAGTTTTTACTACATTACCTAGAGCGAGTTTAAGTTTGATGTATGTGTGTACATTGTACAGAACATGGTTGCGACAATATCGTATGTTGGATATAAAACTCTGATGAAAACTTAAAATTCACACATCTTTTATCTTCTTTTGCCTTCTTCCTATGTAGTATAAGAAGTTGGTTGGTTATAAAGGAGTTAAGAAAATGAGATGCAAATTTAAGGATTATGTTAGCTTCTATAAGGAACATGATACCATAATACTAAATAGTTTGATGTAGCTATATAGAAATAAATATAATAGTAAAGTTTATACTCCAGCTTAAGGTTGTGGTTTTGTTGGAAGGCTTAAAGGACCTTAAATAATCGATGTTCAAAGTATTTTGGGTTTAAGTTTTTCGTCTACCAATTTGTTTTTTTTTTTTTGTTGAAATAATCCTATTAAATTGATAGCTACGAATATGAAATCCTTTTTTACTTGATTCTTGGTTTTGTTGGGCGCCATTTTACTTAAAATAGCTATAATATATTTATTTAAACTCATATTTGATAATATTTTGTGCGGTTT